>VWZK01010891.1:0-31397 GCA_013396935.1 Baryphthengus martii | reverse complement strand
AAAAAAAAAAAAAAAAAAGAGCTGTGAAGGTAAATACTCCCCGTATGATCACAGTCTCAGCATCTCAGGGTTTGTCTACACTAGGTCATTCAATCTGAATTAAGTATGTATAATGTAAAACAGATTAGTCAAACCACATCAGTAGTTCCTCAGACACTTTCATTTGATGTCAAAGAGGTGTCTCATCTCTTTCATTTAAATAAAGGGGTCTTACCTTAACTTATCTTAATTCTAAGTGTTGAAACAGGGTCCTGATGCAGTTTAATTAATCCCCTTTAAAAGTAAATTTGAGTTAATTCTCCCATGAGTCTTAGACAAGTGTCCAGACATCACTACACAGCTTAAAGTTTAGCATAAGATGAAATTCTTTCGAGGTATGATATTAAACCCTACCGGAAAAATTCATTTGCCTTATTTCTGGATGCTGGAGGAGATGTTGTAATTCAGAAAACAACTACGGTCAGTACAGTTGTGCTCATGGATTGATCATAAGTTTAATGATGAAGTGGAAAGGTCACAGCACTTGGAGTGAAGTGACAGGATGATATTCCCACATGCCCCATAAGTTTACAGCTTTAACAGACATCGAAAAGAGCTTTGCAGTGTGATCCTCACAGCAAAAAACAAGACCTCAAATGCACAAGTATTTTTCTAAATCAGATGTTATTTCCATACTTGTGGTTGGCAATATCACATACAATAACATCTGCAAAACGCTAAGTACTAGTTGAATCGACCAAATGCTTAGGAAGAGAGCCAGAGAAATGTTCATAGCAAAATTTACCAGCCCTTAAGTTTAATTGCAAATCTGCAACTAAAACTGTATTCAATGAAAATTTCATTGTAGTGGATATAGTAGAGATGAGCCTGAGCCAAAAGGTAGCAAAGAAGCAAGTCCAGGCTTCAGAAGCCTGGATGTTGCTCTGAACTTCTCAACGATGTGACAAGATCAAAAAACCTGCACCTGAACACCACTCAGTTTGGAGAACTCAAAATCTGTCAGTCTTGAATCTCCTTGGTTGAATAAAGCAAGTTGCTGCTTTCACAGGAAGTGGTGCCACAGTGTAAGAAAGTCAGAGCCTCATCAGGTTTGGCTGCATTTCACATCATCTCTTCACTTTCCAGAAGAAACACTTAAATAATAAAAATTATTTTCTCACCCAGCTTCACAATATACCACATCCATTAGTCATGTTGGTTGACACGGGTCCGTACCATAATATATCGACTCACCCGGATATGTTCCTGTGTGATCTGCTCTAGGTAATCCTGCTCTGCCAGAAGGGTTGGGCTGGATGATCTCCGGAGGTCCCTTCCAACCCCTAACATTCTAGGATTCTATGACTCAACTCTAACTTTGATGGAAAAAATTTTATTTTTGTACGGCTGACGGAAGTGAGCAGTCATCACAGCTTTGCCTGTATTTGGTCACCAAGGGTGGCCAAAGAGCATTTTCAGAGCCAAAGAACCCACTGCAAGCCCAGGATCACTGCCTGCACCACCGCTTCCTCCCACAGGTGCCACCATCAGCTCCGATAGGGATTGCCAGGGCCCCTGCAAGTTTGAAATTCAGCAGCACCACATGCGCAGAGTAGATAGAGATCTGGCATGTACCAACAAATCCACATTGACAAATGTTTTTTAACCAGTCCTGGCCAACAAAAAGCTAACTTCTCCTGGCTCTTTCTTTTTCCATTTCTCCAATACCTGCCCATCTCCCACCCAGTGGCCAAATCTACAATGCTTTCGGTGATTTTGAGGAGAAAACAATTTTTCTTTTTTGTTATGTCTCTCTCCGTCTACCAGATCTCATGGGAGTTTGGCCGCCCAGTATCTCTGTTCAGGGAAATTAAACAAGAAAACGAAAAATCAGAGGCAGGCCACTCTGCCCATGGCAGCCAGTGAGCCTCAGCTGTAGATAACACCATGCACTGCGTCATGTGCAGTCCTGTTGTGTAGAAATTGTCTGGCAGAATAGATGGTCTTGTAGCTCTGCAAGACTGTCTACATTTATTAAGCGAAATCACTGCCTGTTTTCTGCAGCATTAAAAGTGAGCTGGAGTACAATATATTTATTGATCACTACTAAACACATCCTGGACCTTCCTCCAGCTCCCCCCCTCCTGTTTATTCAAGCACAGACCAGAGTGCACACAGACACCCGAATCCCCAGGATGGACTATCCCTTGCCCATGGAGCAAAGAACCCAAAACTGCTGCCTCTGTGGTTTATGTTTCAGCAGTGGTGGACTTCCACAGACAGGGACTGGGAGAGGGAGACATGAGCTGGCGATGGGACTGCTGGTCAGGCAAGGCACATCTCCTGGAAATGGAAAGTGGTAGCAATGGGTATTAGACCCCTGGAATTAAAAGGAGAAGCACAGATGAGGAGGAACCAGTGGAGAGTCCGGTGGAGGTATCTCCATGGCTTGTCCTGGGTTGGGTATCAGGAGCAAGAACCAGGCTTGACTAAGTCAGCAGCAGAAACAGGAACACTCAGCATTTCACAGGGTGGAGGGGACAGAGCTGAGAAATCCAGATCCAGACGTATCTTGTCAGGCAGTGACTCCAGCTTTGTTACTGTTCCCTGACACCCTGGAGACCCACGCCAGAGAAATGAGCCCCTGGATTTATCCCCCTTTTCCAATTAGCCTCATTCTCCCGCCTCCTCTCCCTCCACCCTGCTGGAATCAATCCTCGTCCTGGCATTTTAAAGGGCAATGTGCACGTTTTATGGCCATCCCCTATAAAACCATTCTACATGATAACACATCCAGCCCTTTATTAGGGACGTTTGGCAAGTTTATTGGCCAGACATTTTTCTGTGCTGACAGATGAGGTCCTGCCATCACTTCTCTGAGCACGCTAGGGCCTCTCCCATCCTTTTCTCCTCTCCCGAGCCATCCAGCCTTGTGGTGTGGGCAGCCCACGGCCATCCTCTGCGCACTGCCAACCCCAACTACGGGCAGCTGAAGTCATCAGGTGTCCTATATCCCACCTGCAGCCAGAGAAGGGACAGCAGTAGGCCCCCTCCACCTCCCAGAGAACCAGCAGCATCTAATTAGCCCCTGCTGCAGCCACTCCATCAAAGATCCATTAACTCTTTAGAGCCAGGGAAACGCTCTTGTCTCTGTGCATGGACATCCTGGGGAACAGATTTTCACATCATGGCAGGATGGCTCTGCACAGCTTTTCATTTCTCTACAGCAAGGCTGTGCTTTGGGGAGCTGGAAGGGTTTGAGATATCTCAGAGGGGAATTGTTCTCACTGGGTATTAGGGAATCAACCAGCCTTTGCCATTTTGGGCACTGTGAAGCTTTGTCACACTCAACCCCGATTCCAAGATCATCAGAAGCATGTGATCCTGTTCCTGCAGAATTCCATGACAAGACGAAACAGGCTGATGTGCAAGCACTTGGCAGATGTCTACATGGGGCAGAGGGCTCCGCTTTCCAAGAAAGTCACAACCACGCTCCTGAAGTAGATTAGTCCCAGACCTCAGACACTGGTGTCACCAAGGCTGTCTCTGTGCCCAGCTCCTCCTCCACCTGTCCATAGGGACTCCTGTGAAGCCGGGAGACCTTGATGTAAAGCTGGCTGTAGGTTTTATCGCCTTGTGCTCACAGCCATTCATGGGTGTAACAGGGGGTGGTAGGGCCAGAAGAGGTTTAATAAGGGGTCAGAGATTAACAACAGAGACTGAAATTTATCTAAGTGCTTACCTGGTGCCTCTTCGCTGCGCTTCAGGGGTGCTGGAAGTTGCTGAGGGATCTGCTGCCCACACATCCTCATAGCCAGGGTGGACGAGGTCCCTGGGAAAAGGCTGTGGTGGGTCTCTGAGGTCAGGAAGGGGAGGGTGATCCCGGGCCAGGAAGCAAATCTCTGGCTCAGGTCCTGATCCAGCAAGGCAGCAGTTCAGCAAACACCCCCACCAGGTCACATCAGACGGTTCACATCACCTTTCAGGTGTTTCAATCATGCCTTGCACAGTAAAGCAGAGGCGAATAAAAGGCTGTGTGGCAATTCCCACTCTGCAGGGAGTTTTCCACCCAGCTATCGGTTTCAGTCCCTGGTCTTGACCTGTTGTCGCTCGTTTAACTCTTGGCCATGTCACCGGGAGCAGCGGAGGACTCGCTGCTCCTGCCAACCCCCTGCCCAGCGTTGGTTCACGTGTCACATTCCCAGGCTGTGTTATTCTTAAGTACTGTAAATCTCTCACTATTATTCTCCTACTTGATATAGTGAGCTGTGTCATTTTGAAAGGAAATACATAACAGTATATTAAAGAAATCATGGATCTCCTCATTCATGTTTAAAACAAATTTATTACAATGTAAGAAACCCTGAATAGCATGAATTTATTATAATGATTTAAGGCTCCTGGCACTTGAGTTAAAAATGTCTCTCAATAAATAACTTTGCCTTGAAAACACAGCAAATTAATATAGTTTACCATTTCCAAAGTTATATAAATCCAAGAGGCTTAAATCAACAGTATGCTGGATAAGGTTACTGTTGCTCAGCCACGGCCTGGTATCACAGTTCAGAAGGATGGAAAAAGTAGTGGAAAATGGATGGCTTTTTTTTTTTTTTTTGGTCACCTTTCTCTCCCTTCTACCACCCTAGGCTATGTCTGTTCTGTGAAAGTCAGACTAATATGAAATGGATGAAAGCAGCTGTGGCCTTTGCACACAGGTATCATTAAAACAGTGTGGCTACTCTGCCACCAGACTCAACAAACGCCGCACTGATATTTCCCCCAAGTGCCTCTAACATGCACGGCCCCGTTGCTTGCAGTAGCAGTGTTTTAATTTGACTGTGAACCCAGGAACTGAGATGTCTCCAGTTTAGACGTCTCTGACTCTACTGGGGTCTCTCAAGTCCAGAGCAAAGCCGGGGCTCACTCCTTCAGAGCATCGGGGAGCATGTGGGACAGCCATGGTCCCAGACGAGGTTTTAAATAATGCTCACTGTAAGGCTGCTGTGCAATTACTCAGATGAGCCACCTTCCCTCTTCTCAGGGGTCTCCAACTCAGAAAAAAAACCCAGAAAGAAATAGCTTCTTGTGTTTGGTGGGATATGTGTAAAAAATGCATATATTTAGTGGGTTTGTTCAAAACTGCAGAGGAACTATACGCATATCCTGGCTTGTATTAGAAATAGTGTGACCAGCAGGAGTAGGGAGGGGATTGTCCCCCTGTACTCAGCACTAGTGAGGCCACACCTTGAGTATTGTGTCCAGTTTTGGGCAACTCAATACAAGAGAGATATGGAGGTGCTGGAGCAAGTGCAGAGGAGGCAACGAAGCTGGTGAAGGGTCTGGAGAATAAATTTTACAAAGAGCAATTGAAGGAGCTGGGGTTGTTTAGTTTGAAGAAGAGGAGGCTAAGGGAAGACCTCATCACTCTCTACAGCTACCTGAAAGGACGTCGTAGAGAGGTTGGTGCTGGTCTCTTCTCACAGGTCATTAGTGATAGAACAAGAGGGAATGGCTTCAGACTGAAATAGGGCAGGTTTAGACTGGACATTAGGAAAAAAAAAATCACAGAAAGAATAGTCAAACATCAGAATAGGTTGCCTAGGGAGGTGGTTGTGTCATCATCATTGTATGTGCTTAAAGGTCATTTAGATGTGGTGTTGGGGGATATGGTTTAGGGGTGAGTAGGTTGATGGTTGGACTTAATGATCCCAAGGGTCTTTTCCAATCTGAATGATTCTATGATACAAAAAGCCCATGTGCAAGCACCCACCCACATCCAGGTGCAGGAATTCCCAGGGGTGAGGCAGTGAGCTGGGCTATGCTAAGGGGAGAGCCTGTTCTGTGTTAAGGGCTGGATGCCGCTGCATATGGGCAACAGGAAGGAAGTAAAACCCCAGATATGCCTGTAGCCATCAGTAGGACTGGCAGGGTTTTGGCTGGCACAGAGTTTACCCCAGGAGCCATCCATGGAGCTCAGCAGCTCTGGAGGACAACAGCCTGTGCACATCGGAGAACAGGGGCATTGCTCAGCTGTGTGGTGCCAGCACCTACTTGGCAGAGAAAAAGACTCGCACTTTGTCCCTCTGCATGAACCTTCCCACTCAACGGGGCATTGTGCAGGCAGTGAGAAGGGCTCAGCATCCCAACCAGCCCTGCTCTCAGCAAGGTCTTAAATGCCTTTTTATTTTATGAAGATTTAATTTTTTTCCCTTTACTGTCAGTGTGTCAATTTTTTTTCCAACAACATGGCTGATGACTACTTTTTTTTAAACAAAGTACGGTACCAGTGACATTCTGACAGTGTCAACACAGCCAAAGTACACCCACCTGAGCTTTTCAACATGGGAAGTTAGGGCTGTTAAGAGTCAGATTGACAGCCTTGGTAAATTCAAGTCCTCTGTACAGCAGATGACGAGAATTTATTAGAAACAGACAGGTCACCTAGTCCATCTCCCACCCCACCTTTTAATTGTCTCTCTCACCCAAGCTATAAATATCTGACTTTTCTCATCTTGTTTCCTCATTATGTCAATTCTAGCAGTCCCTGATCATTTTTATTACTCCTCACTGAAATCCTTCCAGTCTGCCAATAAACTCTCTGGTAATGAGATCCCTGTGCTGAAGGCACTAGTGCAAATAGAGGGGCACCAGACCCACTGACAAGGAGCCATTTCCTCCGCAATTTGGAGGTATCATCGCCCCCTCACCTGCAGCTCAAAAGTATTCTCGCCTGGTTTTGCAGCTATCAGCTATCATCACCTCATGCTTTGCTCACTCTTTCCCTTCTGAGGGTTTCTGCTGTACGGGTCTCTCCCATCCCATCAAGCATGTGTCTTTCAGATTGTTTTCAAGGTGGTTGATTTCGCAGATACTGCACCCCCAGGTTTGCGCTCCGTTCCAAATTCAGTCCCGCGATCTTTCTTTTTTCTTTTTCTGGGTTGGTGTTTCTACTTCACATAATTTCTTTCTCCTCAAGTCTTCTAAGTTTAGCAGGGTCTCCTGGTTTCACGCGCAGACTTTCTGCTTGTATGAAACAGAGCCACGATCTGAAGTGCAATGAAAACAGTTATCCAGCCCAACACCTCCAAACAAGGCTCCCAAAGGTGTCAAAAGGAAAATACTGTGCAGAATGAGGTCACGCTGTCACCACTCACAGCAACAGCACCTGAAACTGGGCATTCAGCTCTAGTGAAAACCCTTTGAGATGTATAAATGTTGAAGAAAGTTCAGAAGCAGGTGCCCAAAATCATCCAGGGGCTGGAAAGCAGACTAGGACGCAAGGCATAAAAGACATCATCTCGTCAAAGAGAAGGCTGAACCAGGAGTTTATCCCTGTGTATGGGGTACCCACTGTGTGACAACAGGGCAGATCTGCACTCATGCTACTGAAAGCACAACTAAGTCCATCAGATGGAAATTAAAGTTAGACTAACAACCTGAAAATAACTCCGTTTCTTAGTAGCAAGGATGAGTAAACACTGGAAGATTCTGACAAGGTCCTTTTAAAATTTCAGTGTGAATTTCTTGTAGTCAGTTCTAGCTTGAGAAAGGACCAGCTTTTGTGCCTGTAAATTCATCTTGACCTTTCTGTCCTTACCAGGTCTAGCAGAGGAGTTCCCACATTGTCCTTAATGCTCATAACATCTGACACTGTGTTTGGACAATGGCTTTAATCAAATCAACACTTCCAGGTTTTAAGGTAGTTGTCAGCAAGCAAAGATAACTTTTTCCATCTTTTCCACTTTGGTCCTGTCTGCAGACAGGAGACCAGAAAGAATGAACTTGCATTCTAAGACCAGTTATTAAACACTATGAATGAATAAAGTGATTTTTTTTCACATACTCAGAATTATTCCTGAATTAAGGAAACTAGGAATTTATAATTCTCACTGCAGCTTGTGAATTGGTTCGTCTGCTGTGACAGTCTGAGCGTCTCCCAACTCCTGTATATCAAGGCCTCAACTGTCAGTGATATTTGACTTTCTCCAGTTTAGTTCCCCAGTGCCTGAAATGATCCCTTTGAGACTGAAACCACGCAAGTTTTGAGAGCTTTGCCTTCTGTTAAATTTGAATGACTGACTGATACATTTCTGCTCTTACAGCTTACAGTTCACAAATTGTTGGTGGATGCATCCAGTGTCTTCTGCTGCAGGCACTAATGACATCATAGGATCAGAGAATGGTTTGGGCCGTGAGGAACCTTAAAGATGATCTAGTCAAATCCCCTGACCATGGACAGGGATACCTCCCACTAGATCAGACTGCTCAAAGACCCATCCAACTTGAGCTTGAACACTTCCAGGGTTCTCAATCCACTTATCGCCCAGGCCCTCAGATGTGGTAGTAAACACACTCTACCAGTACAACTCAAAACATGTTTCGGAGGAAGGCAAGGTAGCTTTCGCAGAGCTGAGAATCAAATCCGGTTTGCCTGCATCCCCATCCTCTTGCAGGGATCTTGCTGGGATGCAGTAGCATCCCCTGTGAACAGCTGTGGGAGCTGTCAAGCACGAACACTCACCAGATCAAGCTGGGTTTCCTAATAGCTTCTAGGTCACTTGTGCTTTCAAACAACCTCCACAAGGATCACAGTGAAAGCTCTGATACAACCATGCCCAAGATGCCCAAAATGTTTATCGTCATTGTGAGCAGACAAGGCTTCAGGAGATGCAGGGAGCAGCTATGGATTGGGAGAGGCATCTTCCAGAGGACAGCTACCCAGTCAGAGCAGAATTCTTGGCTTCTGCTGCTTTAAATCACCTCATTAAATATTCTATGTTGTCTTATGTAGCATGCAGTTATGTAAATTTATAAATCATACAGTAATTAGCACACGATTTCATAAATTTAGTAGCAGTGAAAAAGGAGGTTTCTAACTAACACTGTCTGTGCTCTCTCCCTCTCAGACGGTACAAACGGAAACGCCGCTTGGAGGTTATATTTCAGAAAATCTCTGCTACAACTTCTAGAATGTAACCCGGCTCGTGTGCACTTTTAAGGGATATCTTTTAGATATTTCAGGCTCCGTCTCTCTCAAGCACAGCTAAGACCATTCCTCTTCTTCCTTAACACCAAACCTCCACAACTCATTGGATCACTGCAAATTTTATTTTGTTTATTTTGTTTGTTTCTCTTGCTGTATCCAGTCTCAGAGTCTTCTGTCCTCTAAGCCCACGCCACCATCCCTTGCTAGCAATTAAAGTCAGTGATGTTGGAGTTATACCTGGGTTCTATCCTACTTGCCTCCTTGTGCTCTGGCCTCCCTGTCTAGCTGCTGCAGTCAAGTCATTACCTTTCTTCTCTCAGTTGCCAGGTATCCCCTAGACAGTAGCTTCCCAAATGCAGGAACATAATCTGGAAGATGAGTGGGGAGTCACAAGCCTCTTACGGGAACCAGTGCTTGAAGAAATTTCTCACTCCAGGATACAAGCACAACTCCTTCATCAACTTACTATATTTTAACAACTTATCGCTACCATCTGGCTCAGCTCCATTCGGCCTATACTTTCTGTCATCCCTTGGTATAAGTTCTCTGCTTTGCATGCTTGTCCTTTCTTGCCTTTACCTTCATCCTTTCTTCCTTACTCTTTAATTCCACCATTTTGTCCCAAAGCATGGTGCTGGCTCTCCCTCTCTCTTCATTTTTGTATTCTTAGATGTCTCCCCCACTTCACAGTTTCTTTTCACAGCAAAACCCATGTCCTGGAGAGGAAGAGAAGGTTTAAAACACTTAGTTTTTTTCTATCTTAGCAAACTGGAGATTCACAATATATTTGACATGATGATGTGGAAAGTGGAACATATTGTCAATGGCAGAATTGACATCTGAACCGGACAAAACAGACCAGAAGTCAAATAAAAGTCTGGAAGAGTAAATGAAACCCCCAGATAATTTATTAGATTAAGACTTCACATACATACATAAATACACACTCAGGATGGGATTCAACAGTGAAACTGGACAGGCTAGAAGAGGAAAGAGTGTGATTGCTACAGGCCCATGGCGTGCAAGGCGCACAAAAGCAATGACTACACCAACAGGCAGCAAGTGTGTGTGTATGAGCCGCTTGAGGAGAACAGAACATGAAGGCACGGGCAGGAGTCTCAGCAGAAGTCATGTTACTCCACAAAGCCTCATGTAAAACACAGCCCGATGTCTATGTAGCTGAAGCACATTAACTGGGAACACTCTGGACAAACAATCTATGGCTGGCCTAATTCCCCAGAGGCATCTTTCTAATGTAGGAGCTTAGACTTAAAAGGACACTGTCAAGTGATTGCTTTTGCTAGTTTAATTTTTGCATTTCCTCTACTGTATTAGCAGATGGAAAACAATTCCCCTCCCAGTCTCAACTACTGATTTTGTCCTTTCCTATTTGACAATCATTGATTTTTTTTTCTAAGGCTATAAATGTTTTAATAACTTCAACTTTGTAGTGCCTCATGGCAAAATATCTTTGCTTGCACTGACTGCTAAGCACTATTCCTAATGTACTGCTGATAACTAGAGCAAGAGCCAGCATTATAAAAAATGATTTTTCACAGGTTCTACCAAATTAATAGCTTTGGTTTCTTCGTCCACATCTCACAGATGGTTAAAACAAGCAGGTCTTCACCCATCAGACATTCAACCATCTTAATTCTGGAAATCTCTGCTTCATAAAGGTATGCCTCCCCTGTAGCTTGGACTGATGCACAGAACTTTGAGTGTACAGCCCACAACCCTGACAATGTCCTTTTAAAAAGAACTACTACCAAAATACAGATTAAAGTCAAAAGTCACCTTCAGAATTAGAACTGTTAAAGGACAAAATGGATCATAACGAATCCTAAAGCAGTTAAATATTGGCACCCATAAAGTACCAAGGAACAGAATGCTCCCACACAGTACTCTCAACTGGGTACACAAAGGCACCCTTCAAGATATACTCATGTATTTTTTGCTGTTTCGAAAGGTCAGTTAGCACTTATTAGAAAAGGCAATTAAAAGTTTCAGTCAAACCAGAAAAGAGAAGAGAAGCAATTGAACCGAAATCAGAGAATTATTTCTCTATAAATTCCAGACATTAACAATAATTAAAAAAAAAAAGAACAACAAACCCAACAAAACTTAAAAACACCATAAACCAATCCAGAACCCTAAGATATATGTCATGGTTTTCCACAGTTTTCCTGCTGCTCTTTGTACATTCTTCTCTTTTTTCCCTTCCCTTTCCCTGCCCTCTTAAAGAATCAACAACTCAGCCAGAATGGGAAAACCTATTTCCCCACCTGCTATACTTGGGTCAGGGCACTGAACACATCTTCGAAGCTTTAAACAGAAACTTGTGCTTTCATAGGCTCAGCGAATAGACCAAGAAGGGCATTAAACAGCAGATGGACATATTTGAAAGAACCGTGATACTTCACCGACAGCAGGACAGACCAAGCAGGGCCTTTCCTTAGCAGTCATTTTCTGGTCCAGTAATGCTGCTGCCCTCTAAACTCCTCCAAGCAGCTTTTAAAATTCAGCTGGGATGCACAGAAAAAAATAAAATAATGGTATCACCTAATTTGTGATTAGGACTGGGCCTGAATGAAGCAGCTCAGAGTAACTCGAGGTTCATCCTCCCCTTCATTTTCTTTTTGTCTCGCTGTCGTAAGGGCACGGTGCTGCCAGGGGCGCACGTTAAATATCCCGCGCCAACGCTTTCATCGCCAAGCCCTGCCAGCAACTCACAGAGCACTGCACGTCGCAGAGGAGCGAGCACGTGGGCGGCGGGCAGCAGCGGTACCCCTGGGATCGGTACGGCAACTCGCTGCCATTTAAGATAAGCAGGGCTGCCTAAAGAGACTGTCAGAAGAGCTGTACTGGCCCACGAAGTGGTGTTTGGGAGCAAACGGCCTAGAACTTGCCCGTAGTGCCTCAATTCTACCTTTCCCTCGCTGCAATTTTACTGTGCAAAATGAGTATTTTAGCCTCATATTTCTAGGAACACATGCCGGTGGCTACTGTTACAATAAAATATGAACACTGCATTGTGGAGAAAATGACCATTAATCCTGTAATCTGCAGTCATTTTTACCAATTCGGCACATTTCTTTAAATAACCAAGTACATGCAGTAGATGGAAGTGCATTTAAATAAACTGAAATAGATACAGCATGAATAATTAAAGCCAGCAGGGAAATGTGCATTGCAAGCCGCTAGTGGAAATAATTACTGATTTGTCTTATTTACAGTGGAGACTGGATACAGGATCAAAATGGTGTAAGTTAGTGAAAAGGTCATAAGACTGTTCTTATACTACCACTACTATATATTTCATCTTGAAAAGTACATCAAATAGGTTTCGGACCACTACAGTGTCTGACTGTGTTCTGCTATTTCAGGGTTAGGTTACCCAGCACATAAACTCTGTCAAATAGCGCTGATTTAAAGAGGAATATATTTCAAACAGACGCCTAGTACATCAACCTGCAACATCATCTATTAATGTTATTAGACACTGTATAGTTGAGCTTACGATACAGCTTCTAAAAAAACAGTGTGTTAAATATCAGGATGTTGAAGGAAAAAGTAGATCATAAAATCACTGAAAAAAAGTACTAAAGTGCTTGTACCTTTATAATATGCCAGGTTTTACACAGACTTGTTTAATTAGAAAATAATCTACTTTGAATGTGGTGGTTCTTGAATGTTAGGCAGTTCTTGAAAACTGCTTTAGAGCTAAAAATCGATAATGAAATATACTTCCGATATGAGGCTGGCAAAACTGTGACTTCAATCTATTAGAAAATGTTGTAGATTAAAAAAAAAAAAAAATCTATTTTAGAATCATTACTTGGAACATGAAAAGTTTAGGAAAAAAAGATAACGGTTTCTGATTGGTCTGCTCCAACAACATTCTTGCACCATGATTACTAAAACCAAAATGAAATTGGATGCCAATTAGCTATGTTTTAGAAGAGGAAAGACAAGCAATTGTCACTCAAATAATTTAAAAATGGTGCCTTAACACAAAGAAATTAGCAATAAGAAGGTTTTAAAAATTCTACAGAAAAGCTGTAGACCAATGAGGTGTGTCAAATGAAGAAAATCTCCTCGAGGAGCCGGCTCTCCTCTAGCTCGTCTGTTCTGCTTCTGGAGCTGCGAGGAGCCTGGTACCACGACGACGGCCTGTGGCTCACACAGCGAGGCGTGTGCATTCTGTTCCTGTCACAAGATTCTCTGCAGAGGTGTCCTGGGGCAGATATCGGACTCATAGCTTCAACCAGGTCAAGAAGACAGGCTCCGTACCTGCAGAAACACGCCAAGAGAATGGAGCTCCATTAAGCATCGCAGCATCACAGAGGAATTGAACCCAGTCTTCCTGCTCCCATAATTCAGTCTAGACCTAGATTTTTCTGATTGGGGCCAGCAGCACAGAAGAAATTTTGCTGCATGGGTTTCTACGAGGAATACCAACATAGATGTAGTGAAAGTGAGGTGAGTAAAGAACTGATGCTCAGGTTATTTTAACCTGTTTCATCAAGCTTTTTTCCATTTGAGGTGTGTAATGTCTTAGTCACACTCTGGAGACCGAGGACAGACTTCACAGATTTGACAGCCAAATACACTGAGCAGGTACAAGACAGACCCACACAGGTAACATGACTTATACAGATGCTGCACCTTTTTGAATAGACCTCTACACTTGATTTAGTTTCCCAGGGATTTGAAAACAGCAGGAGACTTTATTATTATTGCCAGAAACTACATGTGCTTCCTGTAAATCTCTATGCACTATATGGAGTCTGTCTGGTGGAAGCACTGAAGGAATATAATCTAAGCAAGGCAATACAAAACCAACACTTGAGGCACTAGGAGAAAAGGCAAGAGTGGTAAACATTACTCAGGTTGTCCTTTAAGTGTGAGCACAGATGTGGGGGAAGGTTGCAAGCCTGTTGGTGACACACACTGTATAATGGCAGTTACTTCAAAGACTTCCTATTAATATTCATACAAGACAAGATCTGATCTAAATACCAGCACAGAATTGATCATTACAATGTATTTTCTCCTGCCCAATTCTAAATGTCTTAATACCATTTCCACTGCTTCCCCAGGGAGGCTGTTCTTCAGTCTAAGAGGTATCAGTCAAGAGTTTTACCCAATACTCTCCTTTGTTGTTAGCACCAACCCGCCTGAAGTTCCCAACACTAAAATAATTCACACACTCCACGACTTAAATGCATGAAATATTATTCACAGCACCCAGCCTAAGGTATCGGTCCACAGGGTCTCTCTCTTTTAAGCATAAAGAGTTAATCCCTAGCATGAGGAAACATCTCAAGCTGTTTCCCACTTTGAGAAAAAAGTCTGGTTTTCCTTTCAGGACAGTGGAAGCCTAGGAAGACTAAGTCAGGCAGCTGGAGTAAGTTCCTCAATTCAGACGGGATGAAAAATGCTTAAGTACAAATATGCACAACTGTTGACTGATGTGAAAGATTAGCAACTTCGTCTCTCAGAGGCAGTCGATCACTTGCGCTGTCCCACAGCATCATGCAGCAGCAGAGGGTAAAAAGACTTCTTTCCCTACACTAGCAATGCCATGCAAAATATACTTCTTCAGCTCCGGTGGTGAGTGTTATGACCCAACCATCATCAGAAAACTCACCATGATAAGGTAACTCAAGAGTTATAACTCAGACACAGAAATACTTCCTCAGTGCAAAGGGGTAGCATATCAATATAATCTGGTATCTGAACAGAAAAAGCAAGACTAGGAATAACGTGGGCCTGCTGACAAATGAGGTGAGTGTCTTAGTGGCAGAAGACATAGAGAAGGCAGAGTTATTGAATGTCTTCTTTGCTTTAGTCTTCACTACTAAAACCAGCTCTCATGAATCCTGGACCCTGGAGGTAAGAGAAAAGGTCTGGAGAGAGGAAGATTTTCCTTTAGTAGAGGAGGACTAGGTTAGAGATCACTTAGCCAAACAGAAGATCCATAAATCCCTAGGCCCTGATAGGATGCACCCACAAGTGATGAGAGAGCTGGCAGATATTGCTGCTGTAATATTCCAGGAAACTACAGACCAGTTAGTCTCACCTCTGTCCCTGGAAAGGCGAAGGAACAAATCTTTCTGGATGTCATCTCAAAACATGTGGAAGAAAAAGTTATTGGGAGAGGTCAACATGGATTCACTAAAGGGAAATCATGCTTGACCAATTGGATAGCCTTCTATCATGTCACAACCAGCTGTTTAGATGAGGGGAGAGCAGTCGATGTCATCTACCTTGACTTCAGGAAGGCTTTTGACACTGTTTCCCATAACATTCTCCTTAGGAAACTCATGAAGTGTGGGTTAGATGAGTGGACAGTGAGGCGGATTGAGAGCTGGGTGAGTGACAGAGCTCAGAGGATTGTGGTCAATACTGTATGGCTGAGTTGGATGCCTGTAGCCACCAGTGTTCCCCAGGGGTCAGTGCTGGGTCTGGTCTTGTTGAACATATTCATCAGTGACATAGACCAGGGGACAGAGTGCACCTGCAGCAAGTTTGCTGATGATATAAAACTGGGAGGTGTGACTGACACCAGAAGGCTGTGCTGCCATCCAGCATGACCTGGATAGGCTGGAGTGTTGGGCAGAGTAGATCTTAATGAGGTTCAACAATGGCAAATGTAGGGTCCTGCACCTGGAGAAAAACAACCCCAGGCACCAGTATAGATTAGGGACAGACCTGCTGGAAAGCAGGCCTGAGGAGAAGGATCTTGGAGTCCTGGTAGATAATAAATTAACCATGAATCAGCAATGTGCCCTTGTGGCCAAGAAGGCCAAGGGAATGTTGGAGTGCATTAAGAAGACTGCGGCCAGTAGGTCAAGTGACGTCATCCTGTCCCTCTATGTTGCCCTGGTCAGGGCTCCCCAGTCCAAGAGAGACAAGGAGCTACCAGAGAGAGTCCAGCAGAGGGTAACAAAGGTGGCTGGGGACTGGAGCAGCTCTCTCATGAGGAAAGGTTGAGAGAGCTGGGACTATTTAGAGCAGAAAAGACTGAGAGGAGACCTTCAGTGAAAAAGACTGGAGGATGGGCCCAAACTCTCTTCAGTGGTGCCCAGTGACATGACAAAGGTCAATGGGCACAAACTGGAACACAGGAGGTTCCATCTAAATACGAGGAAAAACTTTTTTACTGTGAGTATGACAAAGCACCAGAACAGGCTGCCTGTGCAATCCTGTGCAATGTGCTCCAGGCAATCCTGCTTTAGCAGAGAGGTTAGACTAGAGGATCTCCAGAGGTCCCTTCCAACTCTGACGACTCTGTGATTGTGTGAGTTAACTGTGATACCGATGGGTTAATACTAATGTTAGTGGCAACCACTAGAGTGATGATGTGATTGCTTGGAAAAGTA
Organism: Baryphthengus martii; assembly: GCA_013396935.1. Lineage (NCBI taxonomy): Eukaryota > Metazoa > Chordata > Aves > Coraciiformes > Momotidae > Baryphthengus > Baryphthengus martii. The sequence goes on along the minus strand of VWZK01010891.1, from coordinate 15,044 downwards.
AGCTCTTTCATTTCCTTCAATTTTTATTGTTTCCTCCAACCTGATGGTCTCCATTGTTTCTAACATGATCCAACTTAACATTACTGTCTCACAGGACTCTCTCCTCTATTTGACTATCTATAGATTGTTGCATTTTCCTTTGCATGTACTAGCTTGCATTTTACCCAATCAGAAACCCATTTTTCCAAATTTCTCTTTCACATTTTAAGCTTGTCTACGTCTCTACTATCTGTCTATTTAAATCACCCCTAACAGCCAAAACTGAACAACTCAGAACAAAAAAAAAATAAAAAAATACAGCTTTAGGTTTGGTTTGTTTTCAACTGGATGGCGTAAATGCCCAACCCTACACAAATGTGATACAGCTACTCCAATGAAGAATTTCAGAAGGACATGGGGAGTTCGGGTAGTCAAGCAAGACCAGTTTAGAGGGGTCTGAGGTTTGCATTAACATTCAGAAAGTATCCTCTAAAAACTGAGGCTCTTTAAAGATATCTCTAACGTAAGATGGAATAAGCCACACTGATAGTGAGAACTAGCACGTAGCTGTATTAGACTTTTAACACAGGGAAAGTTTTGGACTAGACTCTGTATAGATATACACAGATGCTTTGAACCCCGAAGAAACCCAGTTAACACATACACTGGTTTCATTAGCCACACCTAAAACTTCTTTTTAGATTAATCTAGTCTAGCATACAAATGCTTATCTCCTCTGACTGTAGTGCTATCATAAAATTTCAATTTCTCCAGCAGCCACATTCAATCACAGATTAGGTAGGGGAAAACCAAACCAGACAGTGCAGTTATAGCAAATGTGCAGGCCCTAGATTTCAGCAGTACCTTCGAGTTCATTTCTTCTGCAAGTTTATCTAAGTTTTACAGCATTACTGCTATCAGGAAGGCTAAATGATTTGGCAGATTACAAGCGCAGCAAATAGCGAAGATTATGTAAAAGACCAGGTGTTGTAAATCAGTCTATTTGACACCACAGTTATATATGCAATAAAGTGAATGAACTCTGCGAACAGAGCGCTATCTGATAAAGAGAATGCTCCTTGCAGGTATTTAGTGTTTAATCCCATGATAATGGTTTGCCGGGGTTTGTCTAGGTAACATCAGACAGCATCTTGCTGGAGGCAACAGAGCAGACCTAGAATGGTTTGAAGCTCGCAAAGATGAGCTTTTTTCGCCATTTATTTGTATCCGAATATTTAAAGAGACACAGTCAGAATGCTCGAATCCTGAAAAGCAACCTTCTCTAAAATCAGGATATGTATTCCTTGCATGATCTGAATAAATGCATAAGTAAAATCAGGCTTCATTATTATTATTATTAATACGACACTTAATGGCTTAAGTGAAGTCAAAGCTGCAGGAACAGGCATCCAAAAGTCAGAACATTTGAAACAGGAAAACTGATTTAGCAAACTCGGCTTGTGAATATTAAATGCTCTTTTAATGCAAATTTAACAGCCAAGGGTGCCCTCATATTGTTCGTGCTTCCCAAGGAGAAAAAAAAAATCCTAAAGTTCTGCAGAAGCACCAGTGCTGTACATTAAACCACTTACAGAAATTCCTCGTGTATAGACGCTCCACCAAGCAACTACATGTACCAACTGTGCTGGAAGCTTATAAAAGTTTTCTTTGATGGGTCTTTCCCTCTCATCAGAAGGAAAAAAGGTGGGCAGCTGTCCCTTTAAAGATGGTAATAATTCATTCTGTCTTCACCTTTTTGGTACATTTGCCAGTGTGCTCGGAAGTCAGTGAGTACCTCCAGAACACACTGGAAAACAATCTCTTTTCTAAGCCTGGTTTTGACAGTTCTCCCATCTAACTTTCCTGAGCTTCAGAGTCTACACGTTTCATTGCAGGAGAAGAAAAATCGTAAAGTCTGCAAGTTTAGATTACAAGTTGAACTATTTAGACAGCTAAAGTTTGCTGAAAATAATCTTGTAAAGTCTCCAAAGAGTCCATCAGGAGAGGGAATATAAAGAATCTGTGTAAAAAGCATGAGGAAGGCAGGGCAATGCGCAAGAGGACAGAGATGGGAGGGAATAAACCAAGGTAGGCTTTGAAGCTCTTCTTTCAAGGAAGAAACTTTACCTTTGCTTTTAACGTAGAAGGTAAAATGCCAGACGTGGCTCAGAGGGCAGCACAGAGATGCTCAGACTATATCAGGGGTAGCTACCACCAGGATCAAGCCAGTATAGCTGTGTCAGTGCAGAACTGTGACTCAAGTGGCTAATTCCTCCTGGTCAGGCACTGCACAGTGCTGCGACATTACTGCCTTAATCTACTCTGTGCAATTAACCCAGGTTGCTGGAAATTGGGCTCCTCAGCTACCGAAAATTTTATTAGAAACTTTCAGCATTGGCTTCTAATTAAATAAGTATCTAGTAGAGTTTATAAACTGTTAATGTAAAAGAGTTTTGTAGTCCATCAGTAAGGTAACAGGAAACATCATAAAGCATTATGATTCAGAACAGGTCATTAAACGTTCAGATTGTAAAGAGCAAAACAGTACAAAAATAAACACAAGTTGGCACAGAGCCAGCACAGTTCCTTCCACAATATTTCTGTTTCACTGCCTGTGCAGCAGGAAGACAACTCTCTGAACATCTACGGGTGCAACTTACTTTCTTTGCACTGTGTTTCTAAATTCAATAGGAAGGAAGGCTCTTGGCATTTTTATGACAAACACGCAAATGTGGCTGTTGCTCTGGGAACCATAAGACCACTTATTCCCAGGATGGTTGCTGAGAAATCACCTGAAACCACTTGGTATTCTGTCTAATAAAAGCTGCTGGGCAATCAAGAGTTCAGACAGTCCCACAATGCACAGTACCTAAAAAAATGGTGAGATTATGCAAAAGTGATGCACAGAACTCATTACTGCACAGGATGTTGGAGAGAATGGTTCTCTTGAAAGTAACCACAGAGCATCCTTCCATCAATAGGCTGAACAGTGATGTTTGTTTATTTATTTATCTAGACATTTGGGATATGTCACTGAATTTTTAATGTTTGTCTATTTCCCTTTGCTGGTAAAATATATTATATTTCTTACACGCTACTCAATTTTTAAACTACACTACTGTATTTTCATATTGCACAGTCCCATTTAACTAATAACATCAGTTGTTCCTTCCTGAAAAAAAACAGCACAAGCCCAAACAAGCTTGATATTAGGAGGAGCGTGAATTTCCCCATGAGGCAAAATAACTAAAGTTATTAGAGTCATAAATATTCTGGCAGTAAGATATATGTATATTTCTTTAAACAAGCAGTGTCAGATATTATTTGATCACTATATTCAGAGATATCTTTTCATTTACAGTCTCTGAAAATTTATTCTTCAACCATAAATGTGTACAAAACACAGAGAATGTCTCTTCGGCAAGGTGATGCCATTTCAACAAAGCATACTGGCAATACGGTTTTGGAGATTAGTAGCTGGCTTACTTTATTTAACTGTATATACCAGAGGAAATAAAAAGGTTTATTTTTATACTACTGCTTATATTTTCAACATAAAGTTCAAAGTGATTTACTAACGTTACATGAATTCCCTTTGAATTACGGCACAGTATTGTGCCTAAGTATAAAACCTAATGCTATTTTGTATTCATAAAACACTGCCTGCCTCCAAGCACTTCACAAATACTAAATACAGCTAAAAACACATTCAAAGGGCAGGGAACAGACCCATTTTACAGAAAATGAAACTGAACTTACTGTTATTATAAAGCAAATATCAAACCCCTATTTGACTGGAACAAACAGGACAAACAGCAGCAGAGAAGAAAAGAGATGCAGATAAGAAGCGGCCTCAGTAGTCGAACTACACCAAACTTGAAGACACCACACCAGTGATACGGTTCAAGGTGACCTGGAAAAACCAACTGTGATGACTGATCACCCACTCCGAAGTTAACCCAGGCTCTATGGATGAAAGGCAGAACTCTACCCAAGTTAAAGAGTCCCAGCCACTTTCTGCCACCTTTACACTTCCAGACACAACTGTTACATTAGAGATGCTATAGATCTCTCCATGACTTACCAATTCAATACCCATGTATCAACATCTTTTCCAGGAATTTGACTAATTCCTTTTTCAACCTGCTGTTCCCACAATGTCCTTTGACAGCAAGATCAGGAAGTTCATTGCTAACAAAAGACAAACTTTTGCCTTCTATTTTAATCGACATCCTGCTAGTGCCATCAAGTGATTTTTATGAATTGGCTGCAGTTAATCTCTCTGATGTGGTGGGATCTGGTGAAAAACAGTTCCGCATTCAACTTATCCACCTTCACAATTTTGCAAAACCTGACCATTTTCTCTTTCAGTCTTTGGATACAAAGTCATAGGTTTTTAAAGGCAGTTGCATCATTCTCTTGATCCAATTAATTGTCCTGTGCACCTTTTCAAGCTTCCATTATGTCTTTCTTGAGAAGCAAAGACCAAAAGTACAGATTGGAATCAAAATGCAGGTGCACCAAGGCTTGTGTGTCCACAAGCTTTTGTGAAGTTCAAGGAAGCTTTGAACTTCACAGATCTTACTCACCTGCTGTGAGTTCAGTATCATGTTGGCATGATGTTGATGACTCTTCCCTAGGTAAATTACATTTTTGTCCACTCAGTTTTGATGCCTTTTTTGGTGTTTCTTGCTACTGACATAGCATCGGTTTATCTGAAAGAACTTTGTATCATCCATAAACTTATTAGGTCATCTAGGAGATTTCGTTGTTCACTTCTCGCTCCAGGTCACTGATGAAGAACCAGTCCAGTGGGTACATGGGGGACCACACTGCTGACTCTTCTGCATCATGAAAAGTGAACATTAAGCCCATTTTGTCTGCTATTGTTTAATCAGCATAAAATTCACAGGACTTTTCCTCCAATCCTGCAGAAATTTGATTTCTTTAACAACTTTTGGTTTGGAACCTTGGCAAAGGCTTTCTGAAAATCCAAATGCATTATGTCCACTAGACCCTCTTTATGTCACCAGGTTCCTGGGTTCAGGACCTATAGGTCTGGGCCGATGTCTCAGATTCTTTCTTTTCTCCCTCTCTGCTATACAAGTGTAACCCAGGTTTTAACCAGAATGCTATTTGGCCCAGTAAGCCTGAGATAAACATGCCAATGAATGTTAAGAGACTGGTTGGATAGGAAATGAAAGCTGAGAAAGAGAAACTGGCTTTGCAGTCATTCCCTGAAAGGCTACCAGTCAGGATAGCGGACTTTAACTTCCATGTGTGAACTGCATCTTCAGTGACCAAAACACACCATTGGGTGATATTCCCATTTACTGACTCTCAAGATGCCAAAACCAAAAAAAGAACATAGAGACGTGAAATTCTTGAGGCTGAAACATCATGAGAATGAACAAAATTAAACCAAGAATCGGAGACAAAGGGACTGTGCCACTTAGCATGAGATTCCCAGTTTATTTTCATGCAGGCTGGGACTCAGAGCTGATGATTCACTGCGGGATACAGGAGGAGGCAAATTCAACAGTGCTATATACGTATTTAAACCAATCCCAGGTTGGGATGTATTTCTTGCCTGTACCAGGTCTGCATGTTCCAACGGCTTCTCAGAGTTTCTTAATTCGTAAAGAAAAAGATCAGACTGCAGAATATTTCAAAGTAATTAAAAAAAGATCTGAGCCTTTTATTTAAAATACATCACACAATGTAAAACAGAATATATTTACACAGTGTCCTCAGCAAGAGCCTCCTGGAGTGCTGTAAAACCCACATCCATGTAATAGAGAGCTTACAGTATCAGAGACTTTTAGAGAACTCTCCGAGGCAGTATTCACAGAATCATAACCTAGAGAAGGAAAAGACTTATTAGATCATCCAGTCATCTCCCTGCTGACGAGGAACCGTTCCCTACAGTGTGCTTCCTCATATTTGCTGCTAACAATCAGCCTCTTGCTATTCTCCTTGGGAAGCTATTCCACAGCCAAATTTATCTCATGCTATCATTACCATTATTACTTATTTATAGGCTACGGTATAACCTAAAGGGCCTTGATCAGGATCAAGGGGACCAACTCTACTATCACTTGTAAGAGGGAGCAATCCTCTCTCCAGAAGAGCACACAGTCTAAACAGGTAAGTCAAAGTTCAGTGGGAAAGATATAGCATACAATTAAGGAGAACAGAGTAGCATGGAAAGTGCCACAAACGTTCCATGAATTTTTCCTTTGGAGTCTGGCAGGAGGAGAAGTGAGTTGAAAATAAAAACGTGCTTCTGATAGTCAGCTAGAGATAAACAAAAATGATTTTATTCTTCCTAGCTTCACACTATTAGTTATAGCTAAAGATCTAGCATGGTACTGAGAAATCCACCTCCTTTTTTTGGCGCAATTACTCTTTGAATACTTGAAAAAACCCTACATTTCTCCCTTTTGCTCCCATCTCAGCTAACATTTATGTGAGCCACACATATTTTAATCTTCTCTCATAAATCAATACCTCTAGCATAGAAACAGATTTTGCCACTCTCCTCCGATCTTTGACAGTATCTTTCCAGTAAGCGATCACCCAGAAATGAGCACCGTATTCCCCTGGTGGGGTTACACAGAAACACAGAGAAGACCAGCTGCCTCCAGCACTCATGCAACGCTTGTCTGTGTGGACTCAGATGACAACAGCCTTTTTGCTGCCGCTTCATCACTCGGCAGGTCCCTCTCCCACATGTACGTATTGATACACCGCACCGCAACGCACTCCTGTACACTGCAAGACCTACAACACCAATGAACTCAGTGTCTTATTTCCCTGGGTTGCTAACAATTATCAGTAAATCCTGTAGAAAATGGTATCAGAGATTACAGCCTTTGCACAGCAGAATTTGAAGAGAAGTTGCAGTATTGAGTAACAACACCACACCTTTGCTAACTGAAATACGGTGAGCGTGGCAGTGTTACGGGACAATCCCCCGTCCCCGGTGTGATAAACAGTAGTAGAGAGCTACAGAGGACTTGGTCTTCAAAGGGGCTGCGCACTGCTGGTTTGCCCCTGACCTTCCGCATACCAAGCAGAGCCAGTGCACTAAAGCACATGGGACCCGGCAACCGCATCTCAGAAAACTTGTGCCCTGAGGTAGGGCTGATAAGAGATTTTTCGTCCTCAGTTTTCACCCTGGCTTCACCTGTGACAGCATCCAAACGGCTGGCATTACTGAAATAAGAGTTACTGCTGCTCTCACTCCTCCCCCCTACACAAACAGACCATTTTCACTTACCCAGTAGTCAGAGACCAACACCTGCTTTTCTCACATTTCCACACTCTCCGTCTCAATGCTCCCAATCCTCAGTCATCCTACCTCTTTGCTCCTGGTAACTCAGACTTTTCTATTATTTCCTCAGCAGACTTTCATTCAGACCCTGCTGCCATGTTACCAACCTGTCTAATACAACTGAAAGGGCTTCTTCATTGTTTTTGTCTCTGTGTGCTTTTAGTAGCAAAAAAAAAACAAACCCAACCCTGACAACAACAAAAAGCCCCAGACTGTTCCTTTTAAGGCAGCTAAATTGGCATAACTGAGGTTGTAAATAATTCTGGAAGGGGAAGGGTGAACAAAGACATGAGTGCTGTGAAGTAAAGAAACCTTTTAAATCAGATCTGCCAGTGACAGAAGACTAATTTAGGATGATGTTTTAGTATAAAAGAAAGAAATTATAGAACCACGGAACTACCATGGAGTTTAACAACCACCTCTGCAATCACTCTGTTTGTATTGTCCCCCTCTACCCTCCCACACACCCATTTCTGTCTCTTCAAGTTTGAAAGCTCTTCAGATCAGAAAATGAACCTCAGTATATGTACAGCACCTGGGGCCCTGATTCTACTGTGATATTACATAATTACTTTGCACTTCAGAGCATGCTTAGCTTTTACTCCCTTTAAGCACTCTCATCACAGCGTATCTTCAGCAAGATCTTCACCCTTTATTGTTCTGGGCCAAAACTAAGCTGTCATCATCTTTTCTGTCATACCTCATCTCCCCGCTTTGCCTGCTGCAACAGCCTTTCTTCTCAATTTTTTGCTTTTACAAGTTTGTCCCCAAGCACCTTTCTCCTCAAAGCAAACTCTAATTCAATGAATCATCTCTAAAACTGTGCTTTTCTTTTATAACGTACTAAAGTCTCTGAGAAAGGGTTGCATATATAAGCCACACTGCAATTCTGCACCTCCTCTCTGCCACTCTCAGTGTTGCCCCTTAGTTTTGATTTCTTTTCCACATTTCATCTGTTTTACCCAGTGTGCCTTCAGCAAAGGTGGGACTACTTTACACCCTGTACACCGACTAGGACTTAGTGGGTACTAAATAAGTACAAAACAAATTTAAGGGGCATGGATCAGGGAAAAAAACCCCACCACATACAGCTTGCAAAGTCCATCACCATTTAAATAGACTGGCAATCTGTCTTTTTGCACAAGCTCAGTCCAAATTCCCAGCCTGCCAGATAATAAATTAACTTTTTGCTTCAATTGTACAGTCGCTGGGAGATCTGCGTAGTTTTAGGTCAAGCACTTATAACCATTTTACGATTCCAAAGTTTCTTGCCTTGTCATTTAGTTACTGAACTGTGAGCTTTCATTGACTTTCTAACCGTTGTGGCAAGAACTGCTACTAGCTGTGTGAGATTTAAAACCTCATTGAGCAGAGGAGCAAAATCAGACTGCGGTAGTTTTAAGTATATATTGGGGTGGAATCGTGACCCTATGAAAGCCAATGGAAGTCTGACACTGGTTCACTGGGGCTGGGTTTCTTCCCTGCCTGCTGCCATTTGTCGTGTCAGGGTGAATAAGTATTGCAAGCTCTCTGTTTTACCCCCTGGACACAAGATGCCTCACTGGATGCTTGGAAATTCTTTGTTTTACCCTTTTCTTTTCTTTTGTTTCTGTTCTGGTGAAATATTTTACATAGAGTCAATTGTTGTACCTAACCACCAACTCTTCATGTGGGTCTGTATGATCCTTCCTCTCCTGCTTGTCAGCATTATTTCTTCAGCTGTGGCATGCAGTGTTTAGTAGCTAAATCTAGCACTCAGATTCTTCTGTTTCTTAATTATCTCTGCCCTGTCAGCTACATAAGTGAAAACGAGTTACCATTAGACAATTCAGATATCAGTAAACACCAAGTTGTGATAATATAGAGTCCCATGTTACTGTCATTAAGGAAAAAGCTGTTTCAGGGAGGTTTAAAAAAAATTAAATAAGCCCAGCATTTCTAAATGGCCAAAAACCTAAAGATATCTTAATTATTTTTCAATATCTTAATCATTCTGTAGAATCATGATCTTGTGTAATGGCCATTTTAAATGAAAGGTCTGCTGCTCTGCACAGTTGCCACTTCCTTCTAATTGTGAATTAAAGCATAATTTAGTATGGCTCTATGCCAGCATGACCATAAAAATTTACAGACACTAGCTCTGCTTGAAAAATGGGGTAAAAAGCAGTTAGATTTTTTTTAAGTAATAGAAAATCACTCACCAAGTTGTACTTTAAAACAAAACTCTAGAGCTTTAAGTTGACAAACTGACTTGAATTAAACCATATAAAAAAGTGCTTGCACTGTAAATCCTACAGGGCAAAAGTGATGGTAGGTTATCATTCTGTTTATTAGCATGCACTTTGGAGAGTTCAGGGCAAGTATGGATATGCATTCATTCCATTTTATGCCACACATTACTGAAAACACATTCCCCATAAATAATTCATAAATGCATTGTCTGAAATTTCAGATTCCAAAAATATAACGTGGTTTTCAACTTTATGGTTGCTTGGTCTTCAAAACAGAAATAGACAACTGGATGGATGGACTTGGCAAACCTGATAAGAACCCATCAGTCAGAATTACACTCCAGAGGTAAGTGCAAACATCTTCCAGCTCCTGATCCCTGGAACAGCAAGGCCATGGATGATAGCCCCTGTGCTTGTGCTAGCCATCCCTTGGTTGGGAACAGGGAGGAAAAGAGAAAGAGAAGAAGCAATCAAATAGCGAGAAGAAAATGTTCACTCAGACGTTTGACTTTAAAAAGAACATTTATTAGGAGAAAAATAATGCCTTGCCGTTCTTTGTTCATGAGGTGGGTGCACAGCAGGAGTTAGGAGAGAAAAAGATATTTTACAGGATGGTGTGGTGGGGAACTAATAAGTTGAAACTGCCTAGAAATCCAGAGGAATTTAAATGTAGGGTATAGCAACAGTCAAAATACAGAGAACAGAGACACTCTGCTTTGCAAAAGGGCTATTTTTCTGGCTAGACTGCACTATAAACTTGAGCTCTGCTTGTTGCTCTCAGCTTTTAATTGGTATAAATTCATTAATGCTAATGACACAGCAACTGGCATAATCTTTTATGTCAGCTATGCCAGCATAAGAGAGGAGAACGGGATCTCTCAGTTCATCTAATTTCTGAAGGGAGCAGAGTGACCACAACACTCACTGACAAAAGTGAAGTACGCTTCATAGGCTAGAGCACTTAAGCTTTATATGCCTTGTGATTCCGTTTCTTGCTGACATTATATATGTAGTTTATGCTCAGTTGCTTCTTTATCCCTCATAACGTACTCAGAAGCCTCACATCAGATAGCAACCGCTTTTCAGCTAGATTTGCATTCACTCGCTCTGTTCCACTCACCTCCCAGCGAGAGGCACACACGATTTTGGGTACCTTATCTAACGAAACCCTTGGTGCTCAGCCCTAATAGAAGAGTCCACAATCACCCTGCTCGCCTGCTCTTTATCTGAACTCATTCACTCCAATTTGCCTGGGAACAAATGCTGCAACTGAGCTCAAACACTTGGCATCCCAACATACGGATTGCTTGGGCACAGACCATACGTGAAGAAACAAATTTCTCCTAAAACATGTGTTCCAACATCCAACCACTGTAAAACTTCCGAGTTGGCACTCGGTGTAGAAGGGTTAGGACTATCTGCCGCTCCGTTCATTTCCAGGTGTGCTGAACTCTCTGGGGTAATCTTTAAATCAGCTGAGATTTCATACATCAAAGATGAGGATACATAATTCAAGAGAAGCCACTGAGATAAAACAGTAGCTGTAAAAAATACAGCATGTTGGTGGTGGCTGGTTTAGCATGTCAAAGAGGAGCGACCGCTGGCGAGAAGCTGCACGCAGTCGGCACAAGAGCATGTCGTGTGGCAAAGCAGGTAGAGTCGTTGTAAGCTTCATAGGGACACAGGCGCTGAATGGGCTTGACACTGTGCAAGCACTAAGTTAGAAGGCACCCTACAGAAAAAAAAAACAGCAGTAAAGCACAGAATACAAGGTGCTCAGGCTTGCTGTCCCTTGGCTGTAGTCATTGCACACTAAAAACCTCTTTCAAAAAATTTTACACAGGTGGTAAGTGTCCCACGGAGATAAATTGCCCACTTTCAGTTGCTGAACAGATGGGCAGGGAAGTGAAATTTTAGTTTGTTCATTCCCAGCAGTAACTAGCAAAGATGATCTCAGGCTCTGCAGGATTACTTTTCGATAACCATACACCTGCAGACAGTCCACACTTCTGTTAGAAACTATGTAAGGTCACTGATACCCTACAAAATAAGGCAGGGCATTTAATGACTCAAGAGACTGATGCTAAGTCTTTCATTCCTATATATTTCTGAGTATATTCTAGGCTTAGAAGGGCCAGAAAGTGTAGAGAGAAAGACCTCAACAGCAAGAGAAACGGGCCCACAAGAATCTCACAACATTCAGCAATGAGAAATGTGAAGTTCTGCACTTGGGGAGGAATAACCCCAGGCACCAGCACGTGCCCTGGCTGGGTGGCTGGAAGGCAATTTTGGAGAGAAGGATTCTGGACACTTTGAGTCCTGGTGAGACAAAAAATACTGAACACAGGCCAGCAAAGGCCAGCACCGCCAGCAGGTCAAGGGAGGTGTTCCTTTCTCTCAACTCAGTCTTGGTAGAACACAGCTGGAGTGCTGTGTCCAGTGCTAGACTCTCCAGTGCAATAGAGAGTTGGACACACGCAAGCAAGTTATTTGAGATTGCTGGGACTGTCCAGCCTGGAGCAAAGGCAGCTCAGGGCGATCATATTAATGTGTATAAATACTTGATTAGAAGAAGAAAGAAGATAAAGTCAGGCTTTTTTCAGTGGTCCCAGTGAAAGGACAAGAGATAATGGCACAAACTGAAGTAAAAAGCTTTTGTACTACGTAGATGGTTGAACATGGGCACAGGTTGACCAGAGAGGTTGTGGAGTCTCCATCCTTGGAGTTCTTCAAAACCTGATCCCACAGAGTCCTGAGCAGCCTGCTCAATCTCACCCTGCTCTTGAGCATGGGCTTGGAGCAGACAATCTCCAGAGGCTCTTTTCAACATCAGCTACTTTGTGACATTGTAGTGAGTTATTTCTCTTCACAAACACATCAAACCTCACAGGGAGCATATGGTAAGAGGGCAAGGACTGGACTCTGACTTACCTGTACAGTACAGGCATGATGCAACCAGGGAGCATAAAATGCCAGTGCCTGCAAACCAGGAAGCTCCATAAACCAACCCAAACATTAACCAAGGGTTTCTGCCCGGAAAGGTTTGTAACTCATTAAAATCAGGACATATAGGAAACCTGATGACATATTTAAACAAGGCTTTTCCTTCCCTTCCCCACATACTTTACTGAATCACTTGCATCTGTTCATATACATATATATCACAGCGTAGCACACAACCCCGCATACATTTTTTTTTCTTTTCGAGTAAGATGGTCATAGCCACACTGTAAGAAACTTAGTAAAAATATTTTTAGTATCTTCACTTTAAGCTTGCAAATATTTTTCTGGCAGAAATCCCCAGCTAACTTTACAGCAAGATCTCTGAAAGGGAACAGAACTCTTACTTTAAAAAAAAAAAACATCACACACTACAAAATGAATGTGACCCAGGGACTTACAGTTCTATGCAACAACACGAGCAGAGTGCACAGAGACAGTGAAGTCCACAGGGCGTGAAATTAAAATTTTCACACAGATACAATGAAGTAATGATACAATGTTACAACCTTGGCACAAAAATCTTCTGGTTTGAGTAAAGTCAATGTCATGTGACGTTACGGTTTGTGCACTGGTAGAAATGGTCTGCTGCTAAAAAGTTCATAACAAAACAGAAGGAGCAAATGCAAGAAAATTGTATGGATAATTACAGTACGACTCTACATTCTAGTGAGCTAAATGCTCCTTAAGATGCTTATCATCATAGTATCTAGCTGTCACTGCTGCCTGATTTAAGAAAGCTTGCTTTTCTTTCATGCCTAAAAATCTAGATGCTGAGATGCCATTAGGAGACAAGAAAAAACATGACTGAAAGAGATGTGGACTTGGCTAGGAAGAGGGAGGGAGAGAACATCTCTTATTAGGTCAGCTCATTGCCTACGAATAAGGTGGATATGCAGGTTCCAAACTCCAAGCATATGGATAAGAGCAGGGATGCACAGAGCAATTAAGATAGTCAAGTAGAAGCTGGGATGAGAAGCAGCTGTACCACTGTTAAAGTCCTTCTAGGAATTGCTCACCTGTTACAGTAAAAAGAAAAGACAGTTCTGGAAGAACAAAGGCTCCTCAGCAAGCACAAGGTCATTGGAGCAAGAGTGGAGGTTGAAAAATTCTGGACAGACCCACATGTAGGGGCACAGGCAATATTAGTGGAACGTGCCTCATCAGACTTGAGACTTGCAAAGCAAGACAAAACAGCACCCTTTATAGTACCAATACACCTACACAGTGCAATGCTGAATTTTCAGATAATCTGCACGGAGCAAGATGCATTCTATTTCTAAGAGTATGAAAAAGTCCGCAGACTCATAAATCATAAAGCTGCTTGCACATTGTGATGTTTCAGAGGCATGTGATAGACTGATAGACGTGCATGCATTCTATAAAATATAATTCTTTGGAGGGGGGGGAGGTGGGGGTGGAAGAAAAACCTGAATTGAGTACTACTGCTCAACTCAAACCACAATTTCGTGATCAGAGGCACAGAAGTTAATGGACACTAAAACTATCAGTAATGCATTTCCAGTAACCCTTCTGGAAACGTAACAGAGAAAGTCAGTCTAACAGTGCAAAGGTCGTTCCTTACAAGACATGTTTCTCACCCTACTGATCCAAGGCAGTACATACAGAGAAACATACAGCCAAATGTGACTTAATGAAATCCTCAACTCTTCAGCTTATTAATTTTTTTTAAAATTTTTCTCATTTCATTTCAGTGATTTCATTAGGTTAAACTTCTTCATCTTTATTAAAAAATAATCAGAACTGAAATGTTTCAATAAACTCAATTTCTGTTTTAAGTAGTAAAAGATGATTCAATGCAGATGAAGCAGGAATGAAAGTTAAAAGTACAATGGCATTAGAGGCTTTGAGAATCTCCTTTAAAAGATTTTAAATACATAAATTATATATTAGTACTCTAGAATGTCTTTGGTTGCTTTTTATAGGAAAAGAAAAAAGAGCCTTAAAAGCAATTTTTTCACAGAATAATAGTTTGGGCTGGAAGGGACCTTGAAAGGTCATCTAGTCCAAGCCTCTGCAAAGAGCAGGGACACCTCCAACTAGATAAATTTCGCTATGTACTCCAGCTGTAGGTAGCAAAGCAAAATCCTTTTAAAACTCAGGGGTAGGAAGAACTAAAACGTAAATCCAAAACTTAAGGCGCCACTATTGAAACAGGGAGAACTAATTTTGTACAGGGCAGAAAGAAAACATAAAAATATTATATTTGTAAAGGATTTAACTTTCCATCACATTTTCCAATTATTTTCCTCACAACAGATTCAGGCTAAATGAAACGATTAAAATTTTTTTATTTTTTTTTTTTTTAATTTTTTTTTTNTTTTTTTTTTTTAATTTTTTTTTTTTTGGCGACAAAGAGCCATAAATGAGTACCGCCTTGTAAATAACACAGAACTAATCAAATTTATCATATATGACTTCAAATTACCTGGGAGCTAGAAGCACATTGCACTGAGAAGTTTAAGTACTAAATATAA
>VWZK01010886.1:30362-103522 GCA_013396935.1 Baryphthengus martii | reverse complement strand
AATAATAATTATAATTACAAAGTAATTCCTGGTAGAATAAAATACCTAGAGAGGCAATAATGAAGATGAGAGATGCAGAGTTCAGATTTCTGTTTTACAAGGTCTATATTAGGGTCAGCGTGTTAAAACACCCTGACAAAGATTGATGATTATGTTTTCATTCTGTTAACAAGAAAAAGGAAAATATTTTCTGTGCATTTTATTTTTGAATGTGATTTATCATTTGCATAGGTTTTAATCCATATGTAAGCAGGTAGCTCAGTCTGTAAGATGATAGCTTTGTCAAATTGTGGTGTTTTTAAGCAGATTTTTAGTAGCCTACCAAGGATAATTTGTAAATTTTGGTATACACTAAAAAATCCCATATAAACAAGTGATCTTTTACTACTTCTTTCATAGGGAATGCAAATTTCTAAAACAAGGAGCTTAAAGACTATAATGAGTTGAAACTCCCTGACTGTACGTCTTCAAGGTAAACTGTATGGACTGGGCTTCTGTCACATACTATTTAAATTTTATCAAGAATCTGGCAGTTAGTAAAAACAGTCACTTCAGGAAATGTGTGTTGATGACACAACATTGAATGTAGAACAGGAATAAGGGCAGAGTAAAAAATGTAGGAAGCCGCACAGCAGAGTAACTTCAGTCCCTTCTGATAAAATACACTTTATACTGACTTTACCTGCAGAATTAGGATAAACAAAATGAAGCCTGGTGAGATGGTGGATAAAAATTTAACACAAGCTCTTAGTACAATACAGTGACAAGTATAATTAATAGGACTGTGTAATGTATGAAAGAAGGAGAAAGAACCAGGATTAGAAAGAGAAGTACAGGAATGCACAACACAGTTATGGTGTTCTTGCTTCTGATTTGTATAAGATTGTGGAAAGTTCTTCACTGTTCAAGTTGGAAAAGAAAACCAAACAAAAAAAAACAACCAAAAGCCACAAACCAAAACAACTACTGGCGCATTGGTACTGGTGTAAACAATCCTGGTTTAGAGTATGATGTAAGCCTATATATCACCTCGCTCCCTCTGTTGCACCTAATGCTGCTTTATAGGACTAAAATGAATGCTGAAAGCTGAAGAAGGTATACAGGAGAGCCATAAAGGCGGTGGCTACAGTAATGAGTAATTCAGAACAGCAGTACTGGGTCAGCAGTTCAAGGCAGTTCTCACTGATGCCCCTATCTCTGAGACAACCCTCCTGGGTTTTACTCAGGACTAGATATAAGAAATTTTCTGAAATATCCTCGACATTCATGTGATTTGAAGGTATCTGAAGGACCAGTTTGAACCTAATGACCCCATAAGGAGGTAGAACTTCATATGTGACTAGAACAGATCTTCCACATTGATTTCTCCATAAGCCACCTGGTTTGTGCAAATCAACACTAGTTTGTGAATCTGCATAGCAAACAGTGTCAATCAGGGGACTGTCTGCAAAACATCATCTTACTCCACATCATCATAAACTGCACAGCCAGAGTATTGCCATATGTAAAGATGTCTACCTATATTCTCAAAATGAAGGCTGAGAGAAGGCTGGACATACTGTAAAAGTGATATTTTTCTTCTATAAAGCTAAATACTGAAATATTCTTGATATAGATATTTGTCAAAAGGCTTGATTATAGTCGGAAATTCTTAGTTTAATCCTGATGAATTCAAATTTAAAATGAAATGTAGTCTTTTTTTTAACTATTGTCACCGTTAAACAATTTAATCCCTCTGTATTTAGCTCAAATAGCATTATCCATCTGACACAGAGATCATATAGGAATAGTCCTGAAAACTTCACCAAGTTTAGAAGCACATGAGATGAGGTAGTCTGCATGTTCTGCATTTGACTGCAGCTTTAACTGGACTCCCTTTTGCTTACTAAAGCTAGACATGTTGAATTTTCACATGATAGCTTTGGATCCAAACTAAATGTATTTTGGAGAGTGTACTTAGGAAAGTCGTGCTTTACTGGGCCCTGTAGAGTCCTAATGGCTTGAAGTAGCCCTTACAGTCAGGAAGTCAGACTAAAAGATCTTTACTAGTTCTATGAATAGACAGAAGCCATGACATTGGCTCTATTTACAAATGACCCACATGAAAGACTGTGCATGTGACTTCCGGGTTAGAGAAAGCAGGAAGGGTAAAAAAAAAAATTCTGGAAGAACAGAAAATGTGGACCAATGACTCCTGCTGATCTAGCCAAAAGCATCAGCACAATTAGCTGCTCTTCTTTTCTGCTAGCTGCACCTAAATCTCCTTAAGAGTTTTATCCTGTTCCTATAAAATAGGCTTCAAAACCTCCTCTGTTCCATTCAACTGAACACAAGATTTAATTACTGAAAAGGTTTGGGGGTTTTTTTGTGCTTTCAGAAAAAGAAAAAAAAAAAAAAAGAAAGGAACAGTTTCAGGTGAAGTTGGAGTTTTCACAGTTACTCACGTATCTTTAATGCAGGGTGTAACAAGGCCTTCAGTACCAACTCTCAAAGTACACTCCCTGCTGTGGCATTCTCACTGCCTCAAAATAACTCAGTGTGCAGTGTGGCGATACTAGTCTTTAATTAGAGACCAGAACAGTTTCAACATATGGGTCCAGATTCTATTCAAAGCAACTGTACTACAAGCGCACAATTCACATTTTGTTGAGTTCAGCAGAAACATAACCTCCTGCCTTTAGTTTGGATATAATACAACTCACCCTGAAATCAGTGTTAAGTCACAATGGGGTGAATAATCAAGACTCAGACTATTAACTAAAGTAACTGTTTATTGAAGTTTATAAAAACCCTTTCCTTCATCCCTTGATAACCAGGCTGTCAAAGCCTGGACCCAGGCCCAGTCGTTTCCATTCTGTTTCTACAGGCTTTTTTCTGAACAGCACAAGTAATTAAAAAAAAAATATCTGAAACAATACTGAGGTTTTTGTGTATGTGCAATAAGTATAGATAAAGCTCATTTACAACCCCCAAAAGAATCTGCATAACATTAGAACAAAGTGTGACAATGTGATCTTGAAATACTGTAGGACTTTGGCAGTAGCAAGATCAAGGTGAATCTGCTGAGAAGAGAAAGCTCTTCCTAAGGTCCAGGGAGTGGGTTTGAACATATAGATTTCCACTTCCTCCTTGCATCCCTACCTCCTCTCCTCAGCCTTCCATCTCAAATTAAAGTCTTTGAAGAAAAGAAAATCAAATTGCCTTTGCTTTGATTGTCTCTCTGAAAGCCAAGTTGCAGGGTGGTTGTTATATTTTAGGTCTGACAGTTCCATCAATTGCCCTAGTCACCTTGGCCAGGGCACAGTGAACTGACACACAGTCTGATGCTCTGAAAGGGCTGGAGGGCAAATGACACACAGTGACCGTCTGTCCAACAGTTATGATTAAGGCAACTGGAAATGTAGCACATGTGAGGGTTTTATTTGAAAAAGAGACAGTGAAGTCACTGAAGAAGGATTTGTGTGTTTGTATTCATTCTGATAGGTAAAGGTAAAGCAGCTTACGGCTCTGAAAATTCCTGACAGTCTTCCTAGGGCAACTGTGAAGATATTAAAAACTCCTTTAAACTGAGATGATAGCAGCAAATGAAGCTCTTTCTTTGCTAGCACTGATTGTTTTAAGAGAGTTGTATGGAAAAGGGCTGATTCCCTGAGAACAATAAGTATCCGTTCAGATAAACAAGGTATTTTACGGTATTGTTATTACACGGCAGGAAATGAAGTGCGCTGCAGACTGCGTGAAGAGAAAAATCTTTTCTCCTGAATAGCAAATGCAGTATCCAAATCTATCAGGAACGATACAACTAGTCACATGCTATCACAGAATCATAGAATCATCAAGGTTGGAAGGGACCTTGAAGATCATCGAGTTCCAAGCCCCCTGCCATGGGCAAGGATACCTCCCACTAGACCAGGTTGCCCAGAGCCCCATCTAACCTGGCCTTAAAATCTTCCAGGGATGGGGCTTCCACCACCTCTCTGGGCAACCTGTTCCAGTGTCTTACCATCCTTATGGTGAAGAACTTCTTCCTAAATGAGAGAAATAACTGAGAAGAGCAGCCTACTGTAAAAGCAAGCCAAAAATACAAATTGCAGTAGCAACTTTGCAATGGGAATTTTGTTAATAACTTGAGTTGATAACTTCAACATCGCCTTGAAATTATTCTCTGTATCTGTGCCATTTTTTTTCCTCTAATAAGAGCTTCTATGCAATTAAAACAAGTCCATGCTTTTGAAAAGCCTTGTAAGGTAAAAAAGGCAGATTTCCCTTGTTCATGATGATTACACAGTGAATACACTTAAAGTGTCTGAAATAAGAGCCTGTATTTTTCAGCTGTGTTTGTATTTGTTCAGATACTCATCTGTTCCCTTGTGTTGAAAACACAAAACGTACAGTAATATGTAATGTCATCCTCCAGCCACAACAGTCATGGCTCATGCCCAAGTAAAGCGTTTCCTTCTGTAAATGAGATAGTAGTCGTTTTCTATATCCCACTTTGCTATTAGAGTTGAATGGTCACCAGGTTTAAGCATCAATTTACTAACCCTTCATATCCAAAACACACTGTAGACAATGCAGTGCGGCTTTCCGCACTCTCCACACTGTGATCTATCAGTGTGGCATCACTCAGCCCAGGACATTTCCAACACTTCTATATTCAGGGTACTGAGCCTCCATTTATCACTTGGAGCACTTGTGATTAAGCAGTAGTTTGACTAGGAAGAAGACTTGAGAAGATCAAACTTAGACTGAAAAGTTCATCCTTGTACCGAAATGGGACTTCCCATGGAAAATCCTGAAGGGAGTTTCTGTTTACTTTTAAGAAAATATCCAATCCTTAATCTCAGGTGAGATCAGTTTGGGTCACTTTGACAAGCTAAGAGCAACTCTGACATCAGACACTCCTAGCTGGTTTGTTCAAAAAGGCAAAACCTACTAGTTCTTTATAGGACATATGGAAACATTAAACACTCCTCAAAAAGTGACATGGATAGAGAAGCACCCGTGATACTGGGAGAGCCATTGCAGTGTGCAGCACATACTGGAGAGGGCCTTCACTAGTCAAGGCACTAATGGACAAGAAACTATCTTGAAGATGATCACTTCAAGCAACAGAGGAAGATTTTTGGATGCCATGTGGTCAACATGTGGATGGTCATTAAATCTACTTGGTTTCGTGACTGCTTTGTAGCGCAGTGAGGTGGCATTTATGTGGTGCGCCACTATTACCTGTTACAGGCTGCCTGACAGTTACAGCAGTGGGGTGCATGGCAAGAAGGGAACAAAATCAAGCACAGCTAGTGTCTCTCAGATTCTTCCTATTATCACCGGCAAAGGAACTTGTGCTTGAAGCTCCTGTGCTTCCAGTTGCCCAAAGTTTTGTGTACTAAAGTTTAAATTTTAATGAATATAAGAAATGAAGCAATTTAACTGGAAGAGCTGTACTTAATTTGATAACATGAGATACTCTCTACACAGTGCAAAATGCTACTAGATCTTTAACTTAATGTGAGAATTTTTTCCATTATAGTGAAATAATGGAAGTCTTAGGAGCATATCACCTGTTTTCAAAGAACCCTTCAAATCTTTGTAAGTTTCTCTCAGCTGAACCTTTTATGGTTCACTCGTCATCGGTTTGTTCCTGCTGTGAGTATTTACCATTCCTATAACTGAACTGCCATGCGTGCACACATACATCTATGTAGATACGCATAAACACACACCTGCCTCCTCAGATTTTATTAATGCAGCTGTGTGCAAGCACATAAAAAGCTATGTCATGCACAGCATTTTTAGGAGCACCGTCAAATGTATCGGCTAATGAAGAGCGCAGCATATGGTATGTTAATTGTCTCACATGAGAGCTGAGATGAGCAAGTGATGAGGAAACAGATTAAAACCGACAGTACAGTATCGGTTCTGGTATTGCAAAGTATATTGCTTCTTAGCTGGGAAATATGGATAACTGGGAAATGGAAAACATGCTGCAGCAATCCTTATCTGGAGGCAGTGCAGCCATGCAACACTTCAGTGTAATCACACACGGATCTTATCTCTTATTTAATTTTTAATTGACCAAGATATTTCTGGTCACTTTCTAGAAGTGCAAAAGTAGATGTTCATAGATTAAAAATACAAGTAATAGCTAGGAAAATAGCCTGGAGATGGGGTTTAGCTTTTCTTACTACCTAAACACATTAATCCATTTTCCTCTTTTCTCCACTACTAATCTTCTCATCAAGCCCAGAGAGGAACAGATCAGTACTAATGACACTATAACCTCTACAATCTTCCCAATTATCTTTCAGTTCTTATTGGCTTCACATATAAAGAATAGCACTATATAGCTAAATCCTCTGTGACAGAGAGGCTCTTCAGCATACAAAGGAAAAGGTAAATCTAATGGCATCCGATTCAAAACCTTTCTATTTCTAATTCAGACATACTGAGAGTGCGGATGAATCAACACTGAAAACAATTTGGAAGGAAATTGTTCAGCATGTTGGGACACTTTGCCTGTCTATGCTACTTGCTGTAACTAAAGAGTTTAGCAGCTCTCAAACTCAGGACTAAACCACTATGACCAATTATTAAAACAAGTGTTCTGCGTTGGCATTTCAAATAGTGGATGTGCTTTTTGTAATTGCTTTGCCTAGTCGGTGGAATGCTGTCATCACTTATGCCCGCTGGTGCATAAATTTACAAACATCATGCAAATGCATTATTTGTAATAAAACTGACTAATGAACTTTAAAGGCCAATTATTTGTACATGTCTGCTGGCTCAGAGTAATCATGCATCATTCAGATTTACACTTACATACTGGCTGTAGTGCAATTTTAATCACTTGTTAATCTATGGCTCATGATAAGCATCATGAGAAAAGCTAGATTGAAAATGGTTTTCTCAGACTCTGAAAGTCTGATACTTCCAAGATTGGAGTAGAAAGGAAAATGGAACTTGGAAGCTTTTTTGAAAAAATAAAAGCATACCACAGTTCAAATGACAGCAATGTCCCAAAATCCAAGTGCCATTATACCATTCCTGCAGGACTGCGGTGGGTGCCTGTATCCCAGTCCCCTGGGCAAGCTGCTTAAGAGGTTCCTCCTATGGTGCATCTGCACCTGATCTGCACAAGGATGCAGGCTGTTATGTTGATTTTGCTAACAGACTGACAATAGACTGTTGTGAAAGGATTTCTGGAAAACTCATTGGGCACTTGGTTTCTACAGACAGTTTTTTCAAGTATCTGAATCTGGTGTCTTTTCATTTAAAAATCTGTTTTCCTGATGTGGCTCCTAGAAAGAGTTTTCAGATAGGCAGATTGACACTCTGTTGGCCCACTTCCACATCTGGGTATTCTTTTTCTGCACTAACTTTTCTTGCTTGTCTTTGTCTTTCCTCAACCAAATCAGCACTATAGTAGTTGTTGTGATAACAAAGGGTTATGGCAAGATAAATAAATGCATAAAGCTATTATCATCAGGAGCTAAAGGCTGTCTGCTGGCCAAAGATGGCTCAGATCAAAAGCAAGTTCCCTGTTCTCATCAGTTTCAGAATGGGAGAAATCTGCTGGTCAGACTAGAATTACTGTCAATGACTTCCCATCAGCAGAGAAGTGGAGTGAACCCCCTAGGGGCTACTTCTGACTCTGTCACTGACCTTGGATTTGTCCCTTGACTTCTCTACACTTCATCTTACCTATTGTAATGCTTAAGTCTCTAGAGTGTGGATTTAGTTTAAACTTTGCAAAAACATTTAAAACCCTCAATATAAGGTTACGATGTTATGAGGCTACAAGGCTATAAGGCTGTTCTTTTTTTTGCTTTCTTTTCTAATGCCTCCTGCAATGAAAATAACAGATAAAAGATGTAAACTCTTAGAAACAAACACCTAGAAGAAAGCTGCTGTGCTGCTCACTTCACTCAGCATTCACCTCCGCTCTGCCAAAAATGAGAGCGCAGACCTACTCCTGCTGAGGATGCCATTTCTGCAGTGACTGGGATGGCTGTGAGAGCTTGTCACCCAGCTGATGCTGCATTTTGTGACACCGAAGCCCGCAGGAAATTCTTCAAGAGAACAGTTTGCTAATGTCACCACTAAAAACTCTCATTAGAAAAATCATTGCTAAGAGTAAATGCCTTACGTCTTTACACCCCTTTTTCCTCAGAGCCTGATATTTCCACTGGGAGCCAGGGAAGTGCAAGAACCTGTCATATTGTCATAATAAAAAAGGATTAAAAGAACCTGCTAGCTCTGGGAAACAGTACGTTGTTCTGTATTTTTTTTCCTGTTTTACATACAAAAGAAAATGATAAAATTTCACCTCAGGAAAGAGAGGAAGTTAGAGATGGGAGGGTGGAAAGATATGGGAATAAATGTCACAGGTTCATTAGGAACCAATACTAGCAGAATAAGCTAGAAAAGAACTCAGGTGAAAAAGCAATTGAGCCTTTTCAGAAAGCCCCAGGCAAGTGGAAAAAACTCTGCCTCAGTAATACACATAAGATCAAGGGACACTTCATTAAATCAGTTTTTATGTGATTCATTGAGAATCAAACTGTGTCAGTCCTTGCACAGACAATTGCTTTGGTGCAACAAGGAGGGGGTGGGTTTGGGGGCAGAAGGGAGGGGACATTGCGCATAAACAAATAGAAACTGGATCCTCTAAATCCAGTGCCTCCTTCTGAGATGTCCCCTCTTCCAGTCCACTGAGCAGTTCCTCTGTTCTCAAATCTCATTCCTCTCCTATTTTATTCAATATCAATGCAAAGCAACTCAAGGAGACTGAGTGACACTTCAAATTAAAATACCAGCAGTGCCTTGACAACCGACAGCCTTGTATTTCCTTGTATCTAATCACAGCAGAACTGTCTTATAGTATGCTGCTTATAGCTTCACTGTCCTGAGAAAATGCTGATGGAGTTGGCCTCAGGCAAGAGAGAGGTTTGAGCAAGTAAGAACTGGAAACTTTTGGGAACTTTATTCAGCTGTGACCTTATTTTCTATTGATCCCTCCAAGTCACAGTTTTCAGTTCTTTCTAGGCATAAATTCAGTTTCTGAAGGGTAACACAGTTCCTGCAACAGCAGGAAGGGTCTCTGCAGATTGCTGGTTTCTCTATATGTCCCTGGAAAGGTTAAACATCACTGATCAAACACTTTCAAGGTCTTTTATCCAAATACTACATAGCAGTCGAATCAACAAAGTTCAAACTAAAACACAATGCATAAAAAACCAACTGCTATCTCTCCCAAGGGCCAGGTTATTTCCTTCCTCACCAGATCTTCCTGTTTCTAGTAGTTACTTCCACTTTTTCTAGGTACAGTTTTATTAAGTAAGAGAAATAACAGCTCACACCTACCAGCTCCCTTCCCTCAGATCTTTTCCCCATGAGTTTTCTCCAGATGAACAGCAGATTCTTACAGTTGTCTGGCCTTATGGTTGTGTGATAATCCTCTCAGATGCAGTCTACACTTATTTTTAAAGGAACTTCAGAGAAGGCTTGTTGATGTTAAAAAAAAAACCAACAAAAACAAACTCTTCCATTATGGGTCCTACATCTGGCTAGCAGACGATGCCTTGTTTTAATGAGCTGACCTTCTAGAAGTGGTCCCTATGTTAGTGATGCTGTGGTAGGTGCTCTGGTTGGCCTTGCCAGAAGGTTTGTTATCAAGAAAGCACTTAAAAGGACATCCAGTTACTACAGATATGTTTTATGAGACCATAAACAACCCCTGAAAAGTCAGAAACTCATCTGCACAAAACAAAAGAAATATAACACTCAAAAACAAGTGTCCTCTCTGGATACACGGAGGAGAGCACCTTCTCTATCCATCAATTTCCAGTAGTTTCCAAAGACATAGTAAGCTACCCACTCCTTTTCTGGTCCATAGGAATAGGATCTGTCATGTCTACAGACATGTAGACATTGCTTCCTGCTCTTCTCAGGAATCTTCCCTTGCCCTGCAGGCAGGTACAAGGGCAGGGACATTCCCCATCACTGCAGGCTTCTTCCTGCTGAGTCATTTAAATGCATTTGGTTACCCAGTCCCTATTGTAGAAGTCTCACCTGACCCAGAATGCACATGCAGGCCACAGCAAGAAGGTAGTTTTCCTGCCTGTTTCCCAACTGTAGCCTTAGAGCTGAACCAACAGATAATAATGAATGTAAGCTGGCAAATGTAAGTGATGCCATCCATCTGTAAACCACAATTACAATTTAATTTACTAAGGAAATAAGCTGAGGAAAAAGCAGTTCTTAATGGTTTGGAAACGAGCAGTCCTTGCTCAGCGGTGGAGACTAGTGGCTGTACTGCATCGCTCTGCTCTGCAGCGGCTCCCTGGGGAACGTGACAGCACAGAGACGCTCCCAGCTCCAGAGCTCCTTTACAAAACAACGCTTTTATTTCTCTCTCTCTTTTTGCTGCCTTATTCAAAGACATGACTTAAACTAGCCCCTGCTTTGAAGGCAGAAGTAGGACCGATAAGAAATGAACAATGTTAACAATCCTCCTACCTCTGCCAGGGATTTTCAATGTGCCTCTTCCTTCACCTCCAGGGAATCCACATTCTGAGGCAATAAATCCCATAATCCGTGTCCTAAAGAGTTAACCTAGGCAAACCAAATCTCCAGAGGAAAGAATGAGAGAACAAACAAGTAAATCTATCATTTAATCAGTGTATAGCATGCTCTAATAAAGAATACCATTTTATTATTATTATTCTTGAGCTCAGCTTCATGCAAACTGATTATTTTGTTTGATTCTTGCACTTCTGATATTTGCACTGGTTACACACTGTTTATGATCTAAGCTTTCTCTGTTAAATATTCAAAAACAGATTCTCATTCCTTACACAACACCCAACTTTCCACTAGGGATCCATTATGGTTTGGGGTAATCCTTCTCCCAAAACACAGCTATACCACAGCCTCCCAGTGGCAATAAAAAGCCAAGGCAGTACACACACTACTTCCACTAACCACTGTCAGTGCAACTCATAAACAACAGTAGCACTAACATTTCCTCCCTTACTATTTGAAAACACATCCTTTTCTTCAGTTCTATCAACAGAATTGAACATAAATTTAAGTAAGTGCCAACAGTATGCCAGCAGCTGCTGCATTTAGCAGAAATGAGAATGATGCTTCTGATATGACTTTGTTTTTTACTTCAGGAAACAGTTTTTAAGTAATTTTTGGCATTCAGAAACAATACACAGACATGACTGAACATAATAAGTGGTTTATGTTCGCTTCTTATTAAAGCAGCCATTTTTCTGCTGCCCTGGGAGGAAAGTTAGTTTGCTATTCCTCTCAGTGGTTTTCTTTTGAAGGTTCACTCATTTCAGTTTCTGAATAAAGGTATTTACAAAAACCAAACCCACACCTTTGTTATTGTTCTTATGAAGGTACTATAGTGCATATCAGCTTCCTGAAGGTGTGAACAGCTCACCTGTTTTGTGGCTGTCAACACTTTGGTCTTACACTTGGACATTCATTCATCGGAGCAGTATGTGTAAAAATTTATTTTAACTTTTCTTTTAAAAAAGTAACATACAAAGTAACAGTAATGCACATTCCAAAAGAAACCTTTATAAGCCAGTCATTTTCCTCTTAAATAGCAGCTTTCTAGTTTCTTTCTTCCACAAATGTTGTTTGGTTGGTTTTGTTTCCTTTGTTTTTATTAATCAAAAGAGTTTATATCAGCCTTTCAATGAAAAATAAAGCACTTTGGTACTATACAAGCTACAGAGTAATTCAAGAAGTGCTTCTGCCAGTCTCGCAGAGACTTCGGAACATATCAAGAAGGCTCTCACTCGACTGGGGCAGAGTGTTCTGCCCAGATATACTGCCTTAAACAGTAATGACTTCTAGGTGGAAGAGTAGAATAAGAAAACAGCCTTTGTGCATTTTATAAAGTATAAACTCTTAAAAATTGCTTTTGTTTATTTAGTAAAACTTGTAGAAGGATGCATTTCACCTGTGGCCTTCATAAGATGCACTGGGATCATATCAGGTAGACCTACATACAGCAGAACTAAGTAGAAAACAAACTACCTATTTATTCCAAATTTTTGGCTTTTAAAAAAAAAAAAACTTAAAAATTAGGAGTTCTTTTTTAGACTGGACTGAAACCCAGTTCTGCACATTTTTTTCCTCAGAGGAGTTCCCAGACTAGTCATATTCCTATGAGTAAAGTATTTTTCTGGGACACAGGAGCCCAGCCTCCCTTTGGATTCAGAGATGCCGTTTTGAAATACCTCAGAAAATACTCTTTACACTGATTAATCATATTCAAGAGTCTCGCTTACTAAAATTTCATCCAGAAATACTGTCCCAAACCTGGCACACATCTCCTCATGACTTGCATCACTATTGCTATGTTCTTGAGGAGAGTTTCAGTGTCAGTGAATTATTTACTAAGAAAATTCATTTTAAAAAAATGTTGCTGGCAAATCTGCCAGTGCAGTCATACGCTCTCAGTCATGAATGAATAACTCTCGTTCAAGATCATCCAGGTTCAGGAAAACCTCTTTTTCCACCCAGGAACATGCCAACGCAGTACAGTCTCTCTCCCAGCTGGCAAGCTGATTCTAGTTCTTCTCAGTCGGCCAGGCTACTCCTGAGCTCTTCAGTTTCCTTACCTAAATCCTAAGCCTCTGATTCTTACCCTGCATTTCAACATCTCTTGTCAGGAGAGCATGTTTCCTTTAATTCCATAGCCGGGTCAGTTGTAATCTGTTCTTTGTCAAGCCCTCCTGACTTTGTAAAGCTTGCAGCAATGAGTTTTGGGGTTTTTTTCACAGACTACTGGTACCTATTATAATAAAGAGGAGCTCCAAAATTTGGAGCTGGATTTCTTGAATTTCTTCTTATATATACAATTTTTAAAGAAGAAATCAGAAAATGAAGGCTTTAGGAAATTTTATTCAGTGTTACATTAAAATCTATTTATAAAGCAAGGCTGTCCAGCAGTCAGGAAATTCCACCTCACAGATCACATTTCCCTTCCTCAGAGTAGCTCTGCAGAGCCATGGAGGGACCTCTGCCTACTTTTGCCCAGGTTTCAGCTAAGAAAGGGGTGTGCAAGCAGATAGGTGTGCTGAGAGAGTGGAACAGAGCTGGTGACCTCAGAAATTCTCACCTTGACCACAGACTGCATCACATCACATATGTTGTGCTCGTGCTCCCTTCAACAGTTTCTAGTTAAAAGGAATTGCACAAAGTTACAGCTGGACTTTTTACAGTGATAAGACAAAAAAAAATAAAGGAAGAGGGAGGTCAGCCTACTGATTTTCACGTGATTCTGACCATATAGGAGAAGGACTGGTAGAAGGTTTATTTCTCCCCACTCCTTTGAAGTTCAGTCTTTAAATTGCTGTTTTAGAAAGTTTGTTTTGATTCTCTCCTCAAGGTGAGACAACACAATAAATTTCCACTCTAAAAGGCTTATAGTACATGAAATTCAGCAGTGTACTATGCAGACCTTTGCTTAGTATAGCCAACTCACAGCAATGAATTCTTTTGCTTTTGTAAAGTCTGCATCTGTGTAGGAGAAATATTATCAGGACCTAGTAAAAGGCACTGCAATTTAAAAGAAAACTGTGTGAGAGAGAGTGTTGAATGCTAGCAAGATACATGCAACATGAAGTGTTAAGAAGTCAGTTAATTTAAATATCCATTTTCTGTACACAGGCAATCATGGAAGAGCAAATATCACAGCATTTAAGATTAATACTGAATGAAATGAGACACTAGTCATGGTGTTCAGGCATGGCACTTTGCTTATGTCTCCACTCCAATCACAAAACTTGCAATATCTGACCTGGTTTAGTCTTATCTTCTCTGTTTAGTCATGATCTAGCTGGAGCGGTGTGGCCCTCTCTGTTGAGTGATGTTGCATCCTCCTCTGACAGGCTTTGCAGTAGTGACTGTGACAGGTAGCAAAGCTCCATAGCTTGCAGATAGTCTTGACTCCGTGGTATATATCAGTTAATCTTATAAAATAGTTAACTAGCAAGAACAGGAATATCAGCAGCAGATGATGAGTCCTACTGGTATAGTATCAACACAAAGTCATAAGGGATGCAAGGCTAAAAGAGAGTAGAAACTCACAGTGAAAATAAGTAGACAAATAAATTACTAGAAAGGTGCAAGTGATTACTCAAGCAAAGCTACTGCAGGGCAAAGGAAGCTGTGTGGAGCCAAACAACTTCTCCATTTCATAGCAGAGAAGAGGAGAGAAAAGAAAGCAAGAAGAGGAGAGAAAAGAAAGCAAGAAGAGGAGAGAAAAGAAAAGAAACCAAGCAAGCTCAAATGTTGCAGAATTACATCTTGGGCAGCTACTCAAAAGTCTAACAAAAATGTAATAACAACCCCAACAACATCTGCTAAAGAAAAAAAAAAAAAAAAAGTCAGATTCAACAGGCCAAATTCAGTTTGGTTACATCAGCGTAATATTTTGCATTTAAGCTAACATCGCTAAGGAATAATTGGCTCAGTACTTTTGAAAGTCCTTTGCGATATGTTCTTAAAATGTTCTTAAATTGTATGTGAGGGCTTAGGTAGAGGCTTAACTTATGAGAAAAGAAAACCAAAAAGGTCCTGAATCTGCTGTCCTACAGGCCAGGACATCCACCCGCACAAGGACCAATTAAAGTTATTGCATCAACATGCAAATACAAGACTCAGCTCAGGCAGGTCAGATGCCGGGGGTACAAAATCCTTAAGTGCTGTGTATAGGTTACTATCATTTGTTAACTGAAAGCTGAGTAACACACTTTAAACTTCATTGACAGAAATAAAACTGTTTTGCCTTCAGCTCACCATTTTCTGAAGCACAATTTATTTTGTACATTCAGATCGCCAAACACACAGTCACATCTGTTTACAGAAGACTAGGACCTCTCCTATGTGGAGCAGTTCCTTCTACTAATCATTTCTCTGAGGGGAAGAAGAGATCTCATACACAATGTACAGATGAGATTGTGTTTCGTCGTCTCTGTAGCACTTGTAATCAAGCTTCCAGTCCTTCCTGTTTTGAAGACAGTAATTTGATGCAGCTGTGCTGCTGGTGCAACGTAGTAATGTAAATCTGAGCTTGCCTGGTTACTTTGGCCCTTAGCTATAACTGAACTGCACGTTGCATTTCCAGACTAATGCTGGCTTTTATGTAACAATTCTGATGAAGGCTCAATTACTAGACTTTTCAGACATTGCTAGGCTATTCAGAAGAAACACCTTCTAAAATTACCTGTTGTTGTCCCCTTCTCCTCACCCAACAGGAGCCTTCTCCTCTGAAAGATTAATAAGGAAAGTTTGGTATGGATGCCAAAAATAAAGTATTATTGTCAAATATTTACTGTGCAAAAAGTACATAGCAGATTGTAAGGTCATGTAGAAAGAGAATTAGAGATGCGAAAGCTCAGTTAGAACTTAATCTGGCCAGTTCTGCTAAGGATAATAAAAAGTGCTTTTATAAATACATTAATAACAAAAGGAAGGCCAGGGAAAATCTCCATTCCATATTGGATGAAGAGGGAAACACAGTAACAGAAGACAAGGAAAATGCTGAGGTACTGACCATCTTCTTTGCCTCAGTCTTTAACAAAAGGCTTGACTATCCTCAGGGCAACTGGGCTCCTGAGTTGGTGGACAGGGATGGGGAGCAGAATAACCCTCCTGTAATCCAGGAGGAAGTAGTTAGTGCCTGTCTGTGCCTCTTAGATCCTAACAAGTCTATGGGTCCAGATGGGATTCATCCTAGGGTGCTTAGGGAGCTGGCGCAAGAGCTGGCTAAGCCACTCTCCATCATTTATCACTGATCCTGGCTCACCGCGGAGCTCCCAGATGACTGGAGGCTGGCCATTGTGACACCCATCCACAAGAAGGGCCGGAAGGAGGATCCAGGGAATAGTAGGCCTGTCAACCTGACCTCGGTGCCTGGCAAGGTTATGGAGCAGATCATCCTGAGTGCCATCAAGCGGCATGTACAAGACAACCAGGGGATCAGGCCCAGCAAATATGGATTTAGAAAAGGAAGGTCCTGTCTAACCAATCTGATCTCCTTCTATGACTGGGTGACCCACCTGGTAGACAANCACTTCAAGAAAGATCTTGAGGTGCTGGAGCTGGCCCAGAGGAGTGACGAGGCTGGTGAAGGGAATGGAGGGAAAGTGAGGAGAGGCTGAGGGAGCTGTGGTTGTTTAGCCTGGAGAAGAGGAAACTCAGGGGGGACCTTATCACTCTCTACAACTACGTGAAGGGAAGTTGTAGTCAGGTGGGGGTAGGGCTCTTCTCCCAGGCAATTAGTGATAGGACAAGAGGGCATGGCCTGAAGCTGCGCCAGGCGAGGTTTGGGTTGGATATTAGGAAGCAATTCCTCACAGAAAGGGTGATTAAACACTGGAATGGACCGGCCAGGGAAGTGGTGGAATCACCATCCCTGGAGGTGTTTAAGGAAAGATTGGACATGGCACTAAGTGACATGGTCTAGTTTATGTTGTGGTGTTAGGTCATAGGATGGACTTGATGATCTCAGAGGTCTATCCCAGCCTCAATAATCCTGTGATTCTGTGTATGTGGCATATAGCATTAGTCTATTATTATTATAAATTCATTTAAGGAAACAAAGCACACAGAACCATATTTACGTATCATTCTGGACCTGTTATGGACCTAACAAGATATCAATGGCCACAGCCGGAGCTGACAAGAGTTGAGGGAACTAACACACACCTTTATAGCTCCAGACAACCCCTTCAGTCCTCATATTGTAAAGAAGTGAAAAAGACACTAGCTAAGTGACAGAGAAAAGGGGTAATTTTAAATGAGATCTGAGGAGATGCCCAAGAACTGGCTTCTGAAACTCAACTCTCCTGCCTGCAGTACAGTTTCTGACTTGATTTGTCATCCTAACAAAAGTCCGTCTCTGAAGGTGAGCATACAGTATTAAAATCCATCCTAGGTATACTCAGGTTATTTAAGACTCTTGGTATGATTTCAATGCTACAAGTTTCTTTAAAGTTTTTAGGCCAACATTCAGATTGATAATGTTAAAACACAGCTATCCTCAATTTCTTTTTTTAAGAGCTCTCTCTAGTACCTGAGGTTAAAGCATAAAGCCACCAAAATACTGTTCTCAGTAATTAAATAAATTTCAAATTTGTTGTCTGTTCCCAATGCTGAAATCCCTCACTTCATCCACTTGTGCCCCTGATATTCACTGCTATAGGTACAGGTTAGGTTCTTCAGGAGCTTCCATAGCTGAGGCAGAATGAGGACCCACAACACTGCACCTTGGTCTTATCAGGTTTCAGCACCTGATCTTCTTGGCACTTGAGGCTGAGAAAGACACACCTCAGTTAGATTTCCAAGGGACAGGCTACACTCAGAGATCTGGCCCAAGGGTTTTAAGAAGATAGTTCCCTGCTAGCAATCAGTGAACCAGTTCCCAAATGGCATGACATGGGCTACTGTCACTTTTCTTGCAAATGAGTGGGGCCTCCACTTTTGAACAGTTGCATGTCCTCTTGGCTGGAGTGGTAGGGGAAATTCACCCTCCTTTTTCTTGTTTTACTTTTCTGTGGTTTCAATTTATTTACCTTTATGTGATAGATATTGTGCAATGTTGGGCAATACGTTCCCAGCTATGTCACTGTTCTTGCTAGTTAACATTATTAAGGTTGCTGCTAATTTCTTTCCTCTGTCATACATCCTTGCCTCTTTCCAAGGTGATGTAGGGGTGGAGGCTTTCCCCAAATAACAGGCACTGGTGCAGTTCAGAGCCACAGGAGCGCCCCTAGCACTGCACTGGAGTATTTCAGTGGGGACTATTCACAAAAAGCAGCTGCCCCATCAGCCAGCTACACAACTCTCGAACATCTCCAGCAGAACCAAAAATATACTTGTGGATCAATTCAACTCCCACTGAGTTTGATGGAATGTTTTCCATTGATTTCTAATGAGATTTGGATGGCAAACATTTCTGCACAGAAGGCTTGTCTCTAGCCTGCGGGGAAGAGAAACTAGCATGCGGTTTCTCCTTTTCACATAGTGCTATTCACCCAAATCTTGCAAATAAGTGAGTCTGTGGCCTGCGTAGCAGAGGAGACCAACCAGTCCATAGACATTAACATTGGCTGTCAGCTCCTCAGCCCTGTGAGTGTAACTATTCAGTATTATAACATTCAAAATAATTATACCTTTGAAATACTTTATTTGAAGTTCCAATGACTTTCTTTCATGAACTGTTTCTAATTATTGTGCTTCAAGTGACAAACTAAATGTCATTTGAAGCAATTATACTAAATACTGAAAAAAAATTATACATAGGTATGTCAATTAATATAATTAAGTCAAAGATACATTTCACAGCTGATTCAGCTTTTCCATTACAGCCTTGAAATTGCTCATGAGTTGAAAGCAACATTTGAACAAATCTGTAGCAAACTTGAACACTAAAGGACTTATTTATTTTTATGCATTTATTAAACAAGTTGGGAAAAGCATGAGTGATCCTACATGAATAAGAAGGAATAATACAGAATTCCTTTTCAGAAACTGTTTTTTATCCCAATTTAACATGAATAATTTTGTTTGTCATAGCTCTATAAAGGAACTCATTTTTCCCAAGCCTCCACTCTTGCTTTATGGAAAAAGCAAACAAACATATTCTAAAGGGTTTTGTATATTAGTTTTGGTTTCACAATGGATGTAATGAAGACATTCAAGTGAGGCAACAGCATGCTAACTTGCTCCTTTATAAATAGTCCCTAAAATACTGCTACCTTTTCTTGAACCACTTGATTAGTGAGAATCTGGGATCTTCCTTAGAAAGGAAAATAGGTCATGAAGACCGATATCTTTGGTGTGCAAAGTTCTCCACTTCTGAACATAGGCAGATCAAGGGAGTACACTTTCTTTGCTTATTGCTCTGAGAGTCCTCAGTGTACTTCAGTCTGCTTCTCTGTCTTGCATTTACACTTCTCAGACTTGCTTTCTTGACTGTCACAGAAACCACACAGTCTACCTCATCAAGTATTATTTCCTCAGTCTTACTATATTCTGGTGTTTCAATTGACATCACTCAGAAGAGTTATATAATCTTTATTGAATGCAAGAGGGCTGGCTGATTAGTCCAGTCTTTAGCACATAAGAGTCCCCAAACCATTTCTGCACATCTGTGTTCAATGACACTCAAAGAGCAGCCAACACCACCCGGGGCATACCTGTACCTGACAAGTGGTGCAAAGGTTCATGAAAAAGAGCCATGACACTGCACAGAGACCACATAAGATGCCTGCAGGGAAATGCAATGCAGCAGATAGCCCCCCTCAGCCACTCGAGGAACAACACTTCAGTCACTGGGTAATCCCCAGAAACAACACTAGAAGGTTTTGCTTCCACATGTAATTTTCTTCCAGTTGTTGTTTGTTGGGGTTTTTTGGTTTTGTTTTGTTTTGTTTTTACAGCACTGTCAATTAAGGAGACAAAACCAACAACAGTGGCACCAGGTATAATCGTGTGAGCCTTTCAAGCCTCCAATGATTTTTAAGGTTTTCTTACACTGTAATATTGCATCCAAGGTCCAAAAAGCCTATCAACAACTCTGAGAAAAAGTACTGTATGTTGACAAAGTTGCAGGGAGCGAACATGAGCCATAGATAGAATCTAGAATTCTTGAAAGGTGCTGAAATTACAGCACAAGAGACAGGTGGTACTCATTTACTCACAGATCAAATTCCATGTGTTTTGTCTTCTCTCCTTACTGGTTACTTTCCATAATCGAAAATAAAAATCATCTAAAAGGAATGTATATTTTGCTCTTGCTTTCACATGAAAACATTGCTCCCTCATGCTTTTTTAAAGGATGAGTACAACATTTGACCTATAGCTTGTAGCCCAAGGTGGGATGTAGCTGCTGAGATACCATAATAATGATGACCAGGGTGTAAATACCCCTATAGACAAATACCCACAATGGGGAACTCAGAGACAAAATAAATGTTTCAGAAAACTAGCAATGCAAGAAGCTGTGAAAGTCCAGGGATTAATTACTGTGACATATACCACATTGATAGCCAGAGTTTCACATTGCCACAGTGGTGAACAGCTTAAAAAATAAATATAACCATGTTTCAAATGTGTATGTCAAAAAAATTTCATCTAGATGTAAAATGAGAGATCTATGCTCTTTAAAATGATAATGAAGAAATGTGCATGCATTTGGCTTTTCTGGAAAGCTGGCTGTACCTGTAGTTGATTTTGAACTGTGAAAAGGAGATAGGACAAAAGACCCTTCTTCAAACAATCTGTTCAATGAATAATGATAAAACTTAGTGACTCCAGTATATGCTGAGTAATACTTTTCCAACTGAGGGACTCACACTGAAAATAGTGGAACGTGACACCTATGTTTATTCTCTTAAAATGTTAAAAGTAACTAAATGTCAAAAAGAAAATAGAGCCACATTATAATCAGCAAAAAAAAATACAGCCTTAGAAAAATACCTCTGAAAACACAAAGGCATTGATATGCAAATTAGCATACTTTCATTAACAGGCAACTAGGATAAAGATTTTATAATTAGTCTCTTGAGACTAATAGGATGTTCAGCTATCTTTTGGACCCATGTATCTCCTTATGATTCGTCACTGCTACTTAGAATTAAAAAAAAATCCAAACAAAAACAAAGACCTCAGAAAGCAAGATGCCTAACTACAAGCATCAAAAAATTAGTTTAAAAGGTATTTATTCTTTAAAAATTAGGCAGAAAAAAAGGGTAGAGTTTTAAAAGGTATTTTGACATGCAGTTGCCCTTCAACACCTTGCACCAGCCCTGTAAAAGGTTGCTTTACTTCAGTAAGACAGTAAGAAAATGTTTGGAAGACGCTTTTGAGATTCAGTGAATTTAGGGCCTGATCTTCATTTGGGCTGATAATACCCAAGTGAAGACAAGTAATGAAATCAGGAGCACAAAAGCATTGGCATTCATGATACTGCACTCATCACTTGACAGTCTAGGGAGACTTCAAATGTTTCTTTGTTTATGATGAAATGTCTTTTTATTATCATGCCACTGTTTCAGTTCCAACTGAATGGCAAATGATGTGTCTAGAATTTATATATATAATTTTTGTGCATTTTTTAATTGACAGTACACTGATTTGGTTGATAAAAACTTGAGAAAATAGCTCATCTCTGATAAAGGACAGCCAGAAAGCTAGGGCATAGCACTGCTGAATTATACACTCAGTTGCTCTAATGACAGACACAATAACATTAAATTTAAATAAAGTAAATAAATACATCAGCCTCTCCACTCCATTATTTTTATTTTTTTTTTCATAATTTAAGAGTACTAGAACATGTTTTATCATTCAGAGTCTTTTGCATCTCTTTGCCAGCCATTAGCATAAGGCTTCTATTACCCTGATCCCCTAATATTCAAAGTAGGCAAGGATTTCTGGGCAATAAGTTTGCATAATAGGAAGTTCTTCACAGATGTGATATCAGAAAGGTCTAGCAAGCCAAACAGAAGGCATCTGGAGCAAGCAATCCAACTCTCTTCAGTCTTTCTCTTGCTAGGGAAAGCATTTGCATTTAAGTAGTTCTCAGCTGATTTTTATTCACCAGGGTTCTACTACTACACCAAGCTCATTCTACACTGCTCTGCCAGGGCAAAAGAAGCCTTGTGGTTGGTGAAACTTTGCAGAACAGGATAAAATCACTTTATTTGTCCTTAATCTGCTCCACTAATTTTGCTTCCTAACCAGACAGATATTGTATACACAAGAATAACTAAATCAAGTTTGTGTGAATTGAATAATAGTAGTGATTGAAAATAGCTAGAATGTCTAACAACAGTTGTCTATCTACAGACAGATCCTCTTTCTCCAATATATATTGAGGCATTTTATCAAGTCAGAACATTGTTCCTCCTCGTTGAAAACCCGATGGAGTGAGTTTCATTCCCCCATCTTTTCTCTGGCTTTAATGATACACGTTAATTATAGATTAGTTACTAAACAGTTAATTAAGCCTAGAAATAGTCCTACACGACAGGACATACTTGTGTCTATCGGGGAGATACGTATCTAAAGGGTAGATAGCACAAGCAACTTGTCTATGAGATCAAGACACACAATTGTGATTGCCAAATCTGTCTTTCATGCCAAATTTGATTCTCAATCATGCCTATGTGACCTGGGTAAAATACTAAAAAAATAAATCTCAGGAAAATATTTCACAAATAATCCTTTCAGATTTGTAAACCATTTTATTCAATGTCAAGTGGCCCATGCAAAATATTATACTATTACCTAAATAAATTTCTTAATAAGAAGCTTGTCTAGCATAATTCATGGAAATGCCCTACAAGTTGATTAATCATGAAAGGAAAGTTTAGCCATCTCTCCCTCAGATATCTTATTTATAAAACACATCAAACATAGCTCACATGTGGACACCAGTACAAAGTTAAGGTTGCTTAATTAGAGCTTTCTGGCTGCTACATGCTTGAGGTTCAGTATAAATATGCTACTAAAATTGTTTCTCCTGGTGCTGCTAGCGAGGTGCACACACACCTCTTCTTAAAAAAAAAAAAAAAAAAAAAAAAAGATTTGGGGTATGTTTACCAAATCTGTATCTAACAGATATATCCGTTAAAGTGCATGAAGATTTTTCCAGTATCCTCACTGCTATTCTCCAGGTTGACTGTGTGAGTAAATTAATGATATTTTAGCCTAGTCCTGTAACTGTCTGGACAATATTGTTTTGTAGGGAATTTCAATGACTGAGCTAGAAGGAGGGGAATATAATGAAATTCTGATGGACCATTTCCTGTGGCAGTAATAATGATTACTTGGACAAAGCACAAGCATTAGTAACAGTAGTCTTTCCTTGTACCTGTTTTAAATGTTAAGAGCCTTTTCATCCTAAAAGTAAACCAAACTGATTTAATATGAGGAAATGTCATAATAGAAGAGCCAGAAAGGTATGTAAATGTGAAAGTCTTATCTCCTGTCAGCCTTAAACAATAATCTGTTATCTGTGTTGTTCTGAAATTCTGATTTATTCTAGTTCTCTGCATCCCAATGGATTTTTCAGATATTGATTTGAATATGACTGTGCACAATTAAAACAAATTATTTCCCAAGAGTCTATGAAGCTATTTACCATTTCACCTCAATAGCTAGCTGCCACAATTTACCAGTTCAGAGCCTTGCAATTTTTTCATTTATTAAATGCATTGAAGCAATTATTTTTGTTTCAGTTGTCAGCTATGAAACTAACATATATTTCCTTCTTCCTTGATATTGTGCATTTGTTCTGTTATGTGTTAAATAGCAACTGCCATTTGATATTAAAATTCTTTTCTTATTTAGCCTTTGAAGTCTGCTTTCCCCACACAGACTCAACAACCAGTTTCCAAACAGTCTTCCATAATTATAAAGACAATCAAGCAATACTGAGAGTGATTTGAACTGATAGGACATAAAGAGAGTAAGATGTGAGTATAAAGAAAATAAGAAAACAGATATAAGTTCAACACAGAACAACAGTTCATGGGAACTTAACACAAAGCAACTAGATCTTTGTGTCTTAAGAGCTTTGAAGTATGTATCAGCCTTATAAAACATGAGGTGGGACTCAGACCTTTCAAATAATCACCTAGTCCGAACTTAAATGTTAGTTAATTCAGAACCAAACTTTCTAAGCTTTCTGCTTACTAGTACACGTTAGGCTGCCTTCCCATTTAATATATATCTCAAGCTAGGAATAGTCTACATTATTCTTGCTTATCTATGCATACACTACATGATTCTCAAAACACTGAAATGAAAATGTACTGAATTTCAACATCTGTCTCTGTATAGGTTGCATTTCGAAAGCATCCATAGATAGCAAAGGTAAATAATGCAACAGATAACAGAGAATCAATAGCCCCATTAAAGTAACTGCTGTTTTTAAACAGGAAATATTTTGTGGTATTTTTACACTCGGTGTGATCTCCTTTGAGAGAGGAAGTATATGCATGCATATACATGTGTGTACATATCATTTCAGTTCAATAATTTTGTTCAGTGAAAAGGATGCCTGAAGAATGCCACCTTTATGGTTCACCTCTCAGGGGCACTTAGGAGCCTGCAGAGTTCTCCTTCACTGCAAAAGCCTAGATACAGGCCTGTGATGAGATGATTGGTCAGAAATAGAAACTGAGGAAAGATAGTTTTGCTGAAAATTATTATGGATAATTTTCCTGAGAATAATGATTATATTAAAGTGATGGAAGTACAGGAAATTAATGATAGATTAAAAAGACAATGTACATCAGGACTGGTAGATAGAGCTTCTTAATAAGATCATGTGAAAATTAGTGCATCGTGTGAGATGAGGCTATTGCTGTACAATGGTGAACTGCTCCAAAATAAACAAAGTTACTCTTTGATGATCTGAATGTTTTTCAAAGCGTCATCTAAAGAGTAGAAACAAATCTAGTGAAGGACAATTGTAAAATGAGGATGTTGATTAAAAAAAAAAAAAAAAACGGAAAGAGGAAAAGAAGAAAGCACAAAATTGCTGTAAAAGTGACTTTAAAACTGTCCCAGAAATAAGAGAAAAACAATAAAGAAGTAATTACCTAGTCCTACGTGGAAAATAATGACACTGGATGATGCACAAAAAAAACCTCCAACACTCCACTCCCTATTTGCATCATTACAAAAAAAGCAAACAAACAACAACAACAACAACAAAAAATAACAGAAGATAAAAATCAGGTTAAATCTTAATTAGACATGTAATAAACTTACTGTCAGCTCAGAAAAGAAGAGTGCAGTCAAGAGTCCAAAAGGAAAAGGTGAAATTACTGCTTTCCACTCCATGGCTGTAGTGAAATTGTTGACTACAATATATTCCATCCATGGTAATTTTGAATATAGATAAAACTGAGGCAAAAGAGAACAAATGCTTGTGTTGCCACAGCACATTACTTCCTAAAAAATTATACCACGGGCTAAAGACAAGCAAAATTATGAGATTTTAGATAAGATAGTTGTGTTAAACTCAGCAGGCCTTAATGGGTCGCTGAAGACTACTTCAGCAAGGCCTTAGAAACAATTCTGAGACATTGGCTGTTATCTTTGAGGAAAAAGATAAGGGAGGGAAAGTCACAGAAGCGTGGTGAAAGGCAAGCAACATACCTGTCCTTTAAAAAGTGATCATGGTAGGCCTCAGGAATTACAGCCTTTTGAAATTTAAAATCCTTGAGAATTTTGAAACAGATTGGTGGAAACTATTGGCAAGTGACTTAGAAGGCAGTAAAGTGATTAAAGCAGCTGATGTAGGTAGCAAGAACAGATCATACAAGCGAATAACACTAAAAAAACCCCACACTACTTAAAAATAGTTTTAAAAAAATATTTAAAACCTAACTTTTAAAAAAACTAACTATATTAAAAAAAAACCCCTAACTATAAGAGCTAACTGTCCTAACTGATGTGATGGAAGGCTGTGATAGGTTAACCCTGGCTGGACACCAGGAGCCCACCAAAACCACTTTATCAATCTCCTCAGCTAGACAAGGGAGAGAAAATACAATGAAAGGCTCAGGGCTTGAGATAAGGGCAGGGAGAGATGACTCAACAATTACCATCATAGGCAAAACAGACTCAACTTGGGGAAATTAATTTATTACCAATCAAATATCAGAGTAAGGTGATGAGAAATAAAACTAAATCTTAAAACCCCTTCCCCCTACTCCTCCCTTCTTCCCAGGCTCAACTTTGCTTCCAAGTGCCCTACCT
The DNA here is from genome assembly GCA_013396935.1 of Baryphthengus martii. Classification (NCBI taxonomy): domain Eukaryota; kingdom Metazoa; phylum Chordata; class Aves; order Coraciiformes; family Momotidae; genus Baryphthengus; species Baryphthengus martii. Next base: position 77,710 of record VWZK01010886.1, on the reverse strand, counting down.
CCCTCTCCTTCAGCAGAACAGGGGGATGGGAATTGGTGTTGTGGGCAGCTCGTGTTGTTTCTACTCCTCCTTCCTCCTCAGGGGGAGGACTCCTAATGCTCTTCCCCTGCTCCAGCTTGGGGTCCCTCCCATGGGAGACTTTCCTCAACAGACTTCTCCAACATGAGTCCTTCCAACAGGCTGCAGTTATTCGTTAACCACTCTAGTGTGTGTCCTTCACAGGGTCACATGTCCCGACAGAAAACCTGCTCCAACATGGGGTCCTCTCCATGGGTCTACAGGTCATGCCAGGAGCCTGCTCCAGTGCAAGCTTCCCACAGGGTCACAGCCTCCATTAGGCATCCACCTGCTCCTCCATGGGCTGCAAGTGGATATCTACTTCACTGTTAATCTCCATGGGCTGCAGAAGGACAGCCTGCCTCACCCTGGTCTTCACCACGGGCTGCAGGGGAGTCTTTGCTCCAGCACCTGCAACACATCCTCTCCTTCCTTCTTCACTGACCTTGGTATTGCACAGTTGCTTCTCTCACATATTCTAACTCCTCCCTCCTCCAGCTACTGTTTCAATGAAGATTTCCCCTCCCCTCCCTTCTTAAAAATGTTGTCACTGAGGCTCTACCATTATCACTGATGGGCTTAGCCCTGTCCAGCAGTGGGTATGTCTCGGAGCCAGCTGGCACTGGCTCCATTGGACACGGAGAAAACTTATAGCAGCTTCTTACAGAAGGCACAGCTGTAGCTCCTCCTTTGCCATATAAAGCCAATACAAAGGCACAGATGGGATATATCTCAATTTAAGAAGGCTTTTAACATTGTCTTATGTGTCTTCCCCATATGCAAGCTAAAGAAATATATTCTACACTTAATTCCTATCAGGTGCATTATACCTAACCATAAAGCAGCTTGGGATGATGTGCATGTGTGATGGGAAGGTCACTGGATAATCTACTGTACACCAGTTCTAGTTAATACTGTCAGCTAGATTGCTGTCTAACTCTTTATTTTAGAAAAAGAGTTCACAGATAAAATTCAAGTATGACACTCCAAAAAAAAAAAAAGAAAAGTAAGCATCAGGTGAAAGGACAAAAATGTTCAGACAACAACAACAAAAAAAAGAAATTATTGCAGCAAATAGCAATTTGAAATTCAATTAAGTCAAGTACAAAGAATTTGTACTTACAACTCTGTACTGTTAGCAGTGTAGCAGAAGGATCTGAGACTTGCAACAGCTCACAAACTGAATTTAAGACAGTATAATGTCATGGTAAAAAAAAGGTGAATCTCCTCCTTGGATGCAATTAAGAGAAATACTAAAAGTCAGATATGAGAGTGTTGTTCTATTTGATGCAGCCAGTGATGCCAGGGATGCAGCCAGTGGAATAGCACATCCTGCACTGGACTTTCATAAATGCATAGAAATGCAGTGTAAAGATGTCTCAAAGAATAGCAGCAAATGAAAGTTTAGAAAACATAACACACAAAGCAAGGCTGGTGGGAGAGGGTGCTTGCTCTCAAGAGAATCCTAATGTGCAACAAGGTGGTTAGGACTTCAGCCGTAAAGGGGTCTGGCCAGTGGATAGCAATCTCTTATTTCGCATGGTCTTAGGAGCAAGGTTGAGGAGGTACGTTCAGCAGAGAAGATGAAGGAAGTATACTGAGGGGAAAAAAAATAAATCTGTGTCTCAGTAATTGAAAGGGAGATCCTCATAATCAAGTGGGTCTACACTCTACATCACTGGACACACATCTGTTAAACATGATTTGTGTTTTCTTTCTATGTTGTCCTGTCTCAGTGTGAGAAATTGAACTAGATGCCTTTTTTTTTAAGATATGAATATCTGCATCTAATCAGATATGCAGGTGAAACACACTGCACCCCAAGGCCTTCAGTCCTTTACTTCAGCTGGGAACCTGGAACAAGGTCTCTGCTGTTCCCATCTCTTTGTGTCTCTGATTCTCCTCCTCTGCACCTCAGCTGTGATTCTTCTTACAAGTTTATTTTGAAACCAAATTAACAAGAACTGTATAATCATCTCAATGATTGAGCGTGTCCCATAGTACACATTCACCTTTATGCTACTCTGTTTGCTTGTGTGGTAAGAACAGTATGCATCACTCAATTTTGCCTCAGAAGAAAGAGTGCTGCGTATTGAGTTATCAATATTCCCTGTTAGGAGATAAAAGTTTCCTCAGGATGCTTTCTATTCAAGCTATGACCCTCCTTAGTCTTTGTGATCTTGAATTTCTTTCTATGAAAGAAATAAAAGCACTGCCTAATTGAAGCTACTGTGCCAAGCACATCCAGTGTCAGTGGTCTGTGAAAGCCTGGATGTCCTTGAGTCACATTTAGGGACACCATATCTGCTAGCTATTTACATTCCTTCATTAGCATAAATAAAAGGACTGTGGCTGCAGACTTATGAGGCTGCTTTTAAAAATTTTTTTATTATTTATGCTTTATACTTCTGCAGAAGCACTTTCCTTCAGTCTTATTGTCATTAAGCTTTTATATATGAGTGTGTGTATTTGTCCAGCTTTTCCTGCCTTGCTGTTATTTCAGTTTATTAATAATTCAGGCTTCTCAAACTGCCTCGTACTGGAGAAATCCCTCCCCCTTTATTTGAGGATGATAAATTAAGCTATTTAAAGAATGACTCATTACAAGTATATATCCTGTTGGTGCCACCACCCTCCTACACATAATAATTATGGAAGTTTGCAATGTGACGCACCGTCAGCACTTTCAAAGCAGGGTATCAGAGCTGGTGGTTGCAGTGCCTGAATACCTTACTGGCACTGGTTACCCATGGCAACTAAAATGATCTATTTATGGTGATAATGGCTTGTTGTTCTGTTTGATAGTTTTGCTGTATTCCTTCCTGTTTCAATTTCAATAAGAACCTTATAGATTTAAAAATTCATTTTAAAAAAAACAGAGCAATGAACAAAAATTCACTCTTGGTGTTTGCGTGAATATGAAGTAACAGGAACACAACATTGTCTCGTTGCAGATTTTACCACTGTAACAAACACCCCTGAGTCTAAACTAATGAAATTAACTCATTCCGCCTTGTCTATAACTGTATCTTTTTATTGTTTATTAGTAAGAATTCACCCTGGAAGTTATGGCAATAGTAAGGAAGTAGGGGAGCACATCATGATTTCTACTGACTGCATGCCCATTGTTTGCAGATCATCATAATTTCTTATTGTTATTAGTAGTCTTTTAAGCAAACTATCCCAAAGATAGGGGAAGTATTCACTTGTTTCTAAGCTATTGATATAACTTATTTGGATATAACACAATTTGATTTGTAAGCTAATGAACATTTTCTCTGCTACAAGCCGTTGATAATTGGCAAGCATTTTTAATTGGCAATGCTGAACTGAAAATATTTTGGATTGTTCAATCAAACTCAGTGTAACCATGATGTCTTTTGGCAGCTTTTTATACCATAGTATGCTTAAGACCAGAATCTCTCTCTCTCCCTCTTTCAGCTGTTAGATAACCAATAATGGAACTGAAAGTAGAAATACCAGAATGGCCTTCTTTTTACATCACTAATTAATAGCAAGAGCCCGACCGTTGGGCAGGACACTATGTTTTGGAGAGGAGCACCATGCTGCCCCTCCGTCTCCAGGCAGCTATGCCCTGGCTGCTACTGACCCTGCTTAGTGAAAAGCCCTTAATCTTTTCTTCTCCGGAGGTAGCTTAGAACTGTAAAAAGACAGTTTGGTCCCTCCAGTGTCTTCCCTTTTTTAGAGATCCTTACAAATCTCATTGCACATCTAAAGCCTCTTTTCTCATGGCAGCATCAGTCAGCAACTTTAGGCGTATCTGCCCTCATTTTGTGACTGTGTTGCCACCTCATTGCCTGCTGATCCAGCCTGAGGTTATTTCTGGTTCCTGTTCAAGAACAAAAAGATTTCCTTCACATTCAACATATTCATCAGCCATCTCTTTATCTTGGAAATCAAATGGGAGTCAAATAAAAATTTTGCTGTATGTTTCAGGTACACTGATTTGAATATAAGATTCATTTTGTCAGTTGAGGGGCATAGAGTCTAGGGAGAAACTTTTAAGGATTTTCTTGTCCATTTTATTTACAATATCTCCTTCGAGTCAAGAGTATAAATCCTGATCTCCAACTATGATCTAAATAAGGTCCTCGAAATTTTGCCCTATGGCATAGAAGGTACTTTCTGTGGGTTGTGGTTAGGGTTCAGGGTTGTGATTAGAGTTTATTGTTTTCTAGCTAAGATCACCAAGGTTTCCTATAGTCCAAACATCCACAGTTCTAAGGAATTTAATTCATCCTTTCATAAGACAGTAATGCAAAATTCAACAAGCCTATATGTTATTATCTCTGAAATAAAAAGTAATCTCAGCATTATTTTTAGTTGAGTGTCCCAAAGAAACCAGATATTCTCAGGGACACAGGAAATAAACAAAGCATCTTCAATGTGTTTGAGTAAAACACTTTGTGATGAAGTTTATGGATTTGTTAGTTGTTTGGGTTTTTTTGTGAGAAAGGAAAGAAGGATTTAGGCCACAGTATACCTGCACTCATAGCAATTTCAAGACTAGTCTTTCCCCACACATACTGTCCCGGTTCGAGACAAATTCAGAGGAGAAAATATCCCCTGATGGAAGGCAGGCCCCTCCCCCCACCAGGTTCGGGAAAGAAAATGTCCCCAGAGGAAAGTGAAAAAAAAAAACAAAAACAAACAACCAACCAAAATGAGGAAAAACTATTTATTTAACAAGGCAACAAAAACACACAAGAAAAGGACAATAATGCTAGACAAATAAATCAATATCTGTAAGAGAAAAGAAAAACCTGAAACAAAGTCCTTCTCCGGTGTGGCCTCCCTCCTCCCGCAGCTGGAAAGGCGTCCGTCCGGGGAAAACCCCCCTGCAGACTGGTGAAAAACCTCCCAGTGAAGCCCGATGTTCTGATGCTCCAAGTCCAGAAGAGGGGAAAAAGAAGAAACCAAAATCCCAGAAGGAGGAAAAACAAAATTCCGTCTCTCGAAGGGCGCCGAGCTGAGAGCCGCGAGAAGCCAAAGGGAAAAAGGTGCCTCCTCCCTCTCTCTGTATTGCTCCGTATCACTTTCCAAAACAACAGAAAAAAACCCGTAACCTTGAGGGAAAAGAAAAAAACACAACTTCTCCTCTCCCTTCTCAGACTCAGTTTAAAGACATAGAAAGGCCTAAAATTCATTTTTCTGGGCACGGGCAGACGACATAGGATAAACTCCAAGACAAAAAAATCACTCCAAGACACATACAATCACCATCTTTTACTGAAAACTTTTGTAAGAGTTTAATTCTTTAATTTTGAGAGAAACTGGAAGATCTGTTCCTCGGTCAATTGTTTCTGTTCCCACCTTAATAAGTAAAATAAGAAGCCAAGCCTTAGTTGTAGAGAATCCTGTGCTATCACATATGTCAGGACAAAACTTATGGAAAATACTGCTATTCTGATTTACTACCATTTTAAACCAATCTTCTCCTTTCTTTGCTCTATCATGATCAATAGCCTGAAGTGTATAAGAAAAGTCCTATTATACTAGGCTCTATTCTACACATTTTGAACCCAGTGCAATGGTAATTTGATTATGCTGAGATCAATCTAAACTCTGCTGCAGAACACAGATCATCAATTTTGATTTCACTGACCAAGCGTCTTCTCCACTGGGAAGCTTTATGAATGATAGACCACATCAATGAACACTTACTCTGAGAATTGCTCCATATGTTGTAGCACAGGGATGATTCACCTCATTCATTCAATCTTCAATGGAGCAAAGGGAAAGAATGGTATAGTGGTTGGTCATATAGCAGAGAGATTTTTGTATATTATAATTTACAGGCTCACAGGTGTGGTATTTCTGTGTACTGGGTATCCCAACAAAACATAATGTGATCACTAATGCACAAATCATTGGGAGAAACTAGTGGCATTGTCCAGACATTGGGGAATGTGGATTTCAGTGGATTTCAGCTGTGATTCTTATGTCACAGGCCTTTTTGTTGTTTTACATCAACCTCACTTTTGTCCCTGGGAAAGTCATGGAAAGCTAGAAAGCAGCTTTGCAGAAAAAGACCTGGGTGTCCTGACCATCAGCAAGCTCAGCAGAGTGCTCTTGCAGCAACGCAAGCCATCTACCTACAGGGCTGCATCAGTGTAGACAAAAGTGTAGCCAGCAGCTCCAGGGCGGTGATCCTGTCCCTCTACTTAGCACTTGCGAGACCACATTTGGATGTTCGCAACTCTTCAGCAAATAAAAAGTGTCACCGTACCATAGCAAGTCCAGTGAAAGACCACCAAGCTGGACCATACAGAGTATAAGGAACAGCTAAGGGAACCAGATTCGGTTGGCCTTAGCAAGTGATGATCAAGGGGGATCCTTTTGCTGTCTGCAATTATCTATTAGGAACATGTAAAAAGGACAGAGCCAGAGGTGTAGACTGGAAGGAGAAGAGGCAGCAGTAACCAGCTGGGACTCAGAAAACTCCAAGCTTATTGAGGGGAAAATTAGGATAAGAGTAATCAAATATTGGAGCAGGTTGCACAGTGAGTCTGTGGGAACTCCATCCTTGGAGATGCTCAAACCTTGACAATACTCAGGACCTTGTCAAGGTCCTGAGCACCCTGATGTACTTGACCTGGTACGAGCAGGAGGTGAGACTGGGAGTCCCTCCAGGGTCCTTCCCTTCCCACTTGGACAATGCTGCGACTGTCACCTACATTGTTCTGTTTTGTTGCAATGATGATTTGTTGCTTTTTCATCAGGAAAAATTGTTACAACTCAGAGCCTTTCACAAGGCTATGTAACACTGTCTCTCACACAGCCTACATTATACTTTCCATCCTTATAGCAATTTGGATATCTTAGTCTACATCATCACTGGGTAACTGAGCAGTTGCAGGCCATGCTCTGTCTCTATGTCCAGCTGCCACATTTGGTCCCCAGCCACTTTAAGAGCTCTTAGTCTCCAGAATTGGTCGATGACATCTAAACTTGCCTTTAGAGATTTTTGGTCTACACTGGCTCCTGAGTCAGGCCTGGTTGCTGTTTGGCTGAGTGTAAGCTGGTCTGGGCCAAAACTGTGCAAAGGCTTGAGTTAACAATAATAGAGACAACCTGTCCCATAACCAGCATTAGTTTTTAAGGACCTGAATTCTCTAGGTTGGTGTGCAAAGGAGGATTAGCTGTCCATTTTACTGCTTGAAAGAGAGAGACATCTACTGTAAACAATGCTAAGTAAAAAACAAGTTCACCCACCACACAAAACTGATACAGGCATCCCAGGTAACTGGTTATGTGTGTGTGCTTTTGTTTTTTTTAAGGAAATGGGCATGCATTGGTAAGAGTATCTGTAAATACTCTCCTTCCAGATTTTTTCTTCATCTTGCTCCCCCTTCTATATTCTACATAAAGAATATTGCTTGTACTAGGAACACAGAATGGTTAACATCCAGATTATGTGATTATTCAGGTTGCTCAAAATTCACAGAAAGTGACCTATAGGAAGACATCTGTAGACTAAATGTTATATACAAAAGGTAATTTCAAAGTTTCTTATGCATAAAGCCGACACTGTCACATAAAAGTCAGTTCTAGGGGAAATATATGGAAAATTATGTTTACTGAGACATCATTATATTTCCACATTGCTGGTAAACCGACAGGGGATGGTAAGGAAGGAAATACAGCAAAGCTCATCATGTTTTGGGAGACATTATTAAATTAAGCTGCAGCTTGAGCAATAATTAATTAATGGAATGCAGAAGATACAGGGTGGAGATCTCAAAACAGCTCAGCATCAGCCTGACTTTGTTCTGATTGAAGTCAAATTGACTTGTTCCCAGTGACATCAATGAGAGCAAAGCTAGATTGGTAACAAGTATTTCTGACAACCTAATCTTTAATATGCATTGGCCCAAATTCTCAAGAATCATTTGTGGTTTCAGGTGTCCAATATAAAGCACTATAAGGTCTTCCTTCTGATACAGGTATTTAGCATTAAGATTACCTGGTTCAGTAGAAGTCTGGTAACCAAATATCACAAAACAAATTTAAACAGTTAAACCCTAGCAAAGTATTTGCTGTAGTTTCTCCTAGTATCTGAGATAACCTGAAGTTATATTTGTGTTAAGGAACTGAAGTGCTTTGATTTTGAATAGCCTTCAATAATATATTTTGTTTCAATTATTTCATTTCTCTCATAGAAAATTACAATTTCTGCAGAAATTGCTTTTCTTTTGAAGTGATCTTTTTTAACAAAATTCCAAAGCAGCTCTACTAATTAGACATGCTCAATCACACCAAGGAATATCAACATGTATTACAAGTGCCCTTGAAGTCCACATGGAGAGTAAGTTATTTTTCAAACCAACTGTTTTGCCCCTTTCTTTGCAGTGACTCTCAATATATGTTGGATAGTCACCAGCTTCAGGGGCAGAAATGATTCCTTACCTGCACGTTAACCAGACATAACAGATCTTCCCCTCCCACTTTCTTCAGATTTACCCTTTTAATTTTCAGAAAAACCCTCAGATTGACTTTGCATTACATTCTTAGCCAGTGCAAATGGACTAATCAAACCATGACATCTTATTTGTGAAACACCTTGTTTATTGTTCTCATTTAATCTGCGTTCTAGTGCAGGGCCATGCTGACTTCTCTTGTTACCCTTACTGTTAGCTGTGTTTCAACTTTGTTCTTACTTGGATAAGAAAATAAGCTATTGATGTGACAACACGTGTCCTAACCCCATGATGCTTCTAAATGCAAGTCTCACAATATGTATCATAGGTGCAAGATTGATAAGATGGTCTCTGGATATTTTTATGGCTCTTACAGGGCCCCACAAATAGGTTTTTGATCTTTCCAAAAAGCAGCTTTATCTACAAAGCATATAGCAGCTCAAACAGCAGAGGGTGCTTTGTAAGCAAATACAAAACACTTGATCTAAAATTGTTGCTGTAGGTAGATCCTGCAGCTGTGTGGATACTTTACTACCAGCTCTGTTCATGAAGTGGCAAATTCAGCGGCTCACTGCTTATTAGAATTGTTTCAGATCCTCAATAAATCTCCCATGAAAACAGTTTGATATATAGGGGATAAAATTCTACATATACATGATAGCTCCATATTTTTAGATAAGGTGGACAGTGTGCTATGAAATAATGCATTATTCATAGATCCATACTGTTTCAAAAGCTTAATAAAGAATTTGATTAATAGTCCAGGCACATGTCCCACATCTATATCCTCATATGCATACAAATGTAAGGTATAACATTGGATACTTGTAATATCCTCTCATCTTTTATGCTTTTTAAGCACTTAGGATGCAGAACAGTAGGGTCAAATTGCTAAACAAAGCCAAGCACACTAAACTGTAACTATTCTGCAAAGAGGGTGGGTGGTCATCTTCACAAAATGACCACCATTGTACTAATTTGGAACAGTTTAGGGGGAAAAAGCTTACATGGCTAGAGCTGTATATTGTGAATGAGTTTTGTTCATAGAATACCATCTAAAGTATAAAAATGATCTTCATGCAAATTGAAAAAAGCTGGTCTAGTCTGCACATCACAAATATTTAAACTTACTGGCAATCTGCTGCCATCTCAGGCATTCAGGTACTCTAGGTGGAAGAGAACAGACTTATTCCTAGGAAGTTGTGAGCTTTTGAAACAGTTGTGCAGGTATTTTACAATGGACTATATATGCTAAAAAGCGCTATATGGAACTAGAACTAAAGCTGTGGGTTCTTCATAGGAACACAGGGACTGATATTATCTGCAGTGTTGCAAATGCACTGACATATGTAAGAAATAAGTCATAATTTTGAGGAAACTCTTTTGAGAGGGAGATTTTTAAAATACAAGTTTACACCGCCTTCTAATATTTGTGGCTGCTCATTCATCTGATGTCTCCATATTTCTTCCGTACATAGTTGACTGGGTGCTCTTTTTTATAAGTCTCCTTTGAGTTAACTTGCATGTTTACCTTTTCTTCTTTATTTATTAAATCTCCTCCTTTTCAATATTGCCATAGACTGTTTCCATTGTATTTCTCTTCCAACAAGGGAAAGGGAAGTTCAGCATTACGCAATAAAAACAGTAGTGTTTTCAGGTATGGAGGCACACTGGTGGGAAATGGAGGACAGGGTGAGGGAATCGTTAGATCTTCAGTGCTAACATTTATTACAACTCTGCAATTACAGTTTTGAAACTATGATGACTTTCACCACCTGAGTGGTGAAAGCTTTGGATGGAAAGGTGGAAGAAACTACATTTTGGGCCATTCATTTCATCTTGTTATAGTGACAGATAGTATGTTGAGTAAAGAGCTCAAATGAAAGGAAAACCAGAAGATGACAAAGACTTGGAGAAGCCTGTTTCAAAGGTATCACTATGGAGTTGAATAACTTGAATAAGAAAGATTGGAATAGGAAAGAGGAACAAAGTTGCTGAGACAGAAGTACTATCTGGCACAGTCCTTAAGACAGCCATGGGCAGATTCACTCAGGATGTCATTGGGGAAAACCAGTTACTGAGGCAGGAAGCACGCCATAGAGCACAGAGAAATCCTAGGATGTGAATTCTAATGCATCCAAAGTTTTTAAACCGAAGATTTCACTTAGTTTCACATTTTGATTTCTCTTACACTTCTGCTTGCAAGATCCTTTTCTACAACTTAATTTCCCTTGAGTTGCAGCTTCTGTCTACACATGTCATAACCACATCATGACCCCTTCATTTGAGGACATGTTTAGGGTTAAAGAAGACCATGTAGATCATCACGTTTCACTAATCCATCAGCAATACATCCTCAGCACAACAGGTTTGAACTCTCAGCTGTACTGTATTTTTTCAAAAGTGATAATAAACATCTTCAAGTCCCTAACTTAAGTTATTCCATTGGCTGCTTCTCTTGATGAATAAAACCTTGCTGTACTTTTGTAGTCTGAACTTGCCTTTTTTTCCCCTCAGTCAACTATTTCTAGAAATTTCTTCCATATTAGGTCCTTATAAGACACAATGAAGCAATATTTTTGTGGTGTTTTTTTAATAAGGGAAGCAAGATGTAAATCTTCCATTGTAGACAACTTTCATATATTTAAAAAACAAAATAAAATTACAGCTCTTCCCTACTCTTTCAGGTTAAGCATAAACACTGACTGCATTATTGCACCGGTAACATTTCCTTGTTATTCCCTGGTAGTGAGGCATCTTCTGCATTAGACTCCAGAGAACATGAGTGATGGGAAGGGAGAAGCAGTAGAAAGTGGTTGTTATAAACAGAAAGCAAAGGCAACATATAGGTTGGTCCTGTTGGTAGACAGGGTTAAAAGGTGATAAACAGCACATCTACATTAAAGATGAACACTGGGTACAAAACCTTGGGGAATTTTCAAATGGAGAGCACTCCGGACTAAAATGAGAGGTTGGATCCAGCACTGTGGTGAGGGAAGGGCATCAACAGACAAAGATACAGTAAGTAAAAAGGAGACATTGCAGTAAAGGGTATATTACAGCTCCCACAAATACTGGGATTGGGAAGGGAAGACAAGGAGAAGAAGAGTTAGTGAGATGAGTGATGACATCTCACTAGGGAGGGGGAAGCAGTGGGACACAAAGGTGGAGGAAAAAGCTTGTTATGGCAGGAGTCACCAGATGGCATCGTTACACATAGTCTTAAAGGTTATTTTTTTTGGCATGTAAGTAAGCTTTTGTTTCAGGAAAAAAATAATAACTGTGTTTTAACTGTTATAAATGTCTACAGAAGGAGTCATAACAAGCAATGGAGCTAGAGACAATGTTGGAGATGGAAACCCTGAAGAAAACAGACAGGAAGGTTTGAATTCAAAGTTAAAAAACCCCCAAACAAATCCCAAAATAAAAAATACTAGATCTTCAAGGGTGACTTTGTTGATCCTTGATTGATACGTAGGCACAAGAACTGAGCTAGAACTGCAAGCAAATCCCACTTTTTTCCTATTTTTTTTCTTAAGTAATGATATAATCTATAACTGGCAGCTCCTATCTGTCAGAAGAAATGCAATTTGATGACATCAGAAAGGATGTAAGGTCTGAAGACAAGAATCAAGTAAATGCAGAAGAATATGAAAAATAGCAACATTGGAAAAGAGCAGTAAAAATACTAGATACAATCAATGGGTAGTAAAGCATATCTGCAAGTCAAGGCAGTCAACAGAACAGCAAACAAAGAACAATTAAAATGGATCGAAATACCATGTAGAAGTGATATGCAGCCAAAATAACATGAGTATAACATTAGAATGTTATTTCTGTCTGCTCTGAATGTGCTAGCATATTTATATAATACAAACTGCACTAGAAATGAGGACTTGGAGAGAGTAGTATTGCTGGGTGTGGGAAAGACTTTGGAGTAGAGTCTGCAAGTAATATATGCAACACATATTACTTGCATTGCTGTTGAATGGCAGAATTTTGCTTCTGAAATACAAAACTATTCCATTTAATACCATTTCTCTGTTTTTCTAGCCTGGGTCAGTTCTTGCTTCCTCAGTTCTTGTGCATAGTCCAGTGATAGATTTGAATGCTTTAAATGAAAAGAAAAAACAAAACCAAAACAAACAGCAAAACAACAAATGTCTTCTAAAACATCACCCTCTTGACAGAGAGTAAAACTAATGAAGAAGTCCAAGAGACAGTCTCTGAGGCAAGCTGCTTACTCTGCTTACTATTGAAAAGGAAGCTGGGAACAGAGGATGTAAACAAGTGTATTCCCACCCTTCTCCAGGCAGAACATGCACTCTGTGTTCATTCCAGATTTCCCTCCTTCCTGTGGCCTGACCTTTATGATAACTCAGATGACAAAACAAAAGCTTAAGAGTTCTTCACGGTCATGACAGCTCATGGGGCTTCTCAGAGAAGATAATCTCTCATAGTGTTAAGGCTCTCTAGGAGAGAGCATGCTTCAAGCACCTGTATGTTCTGTTACAATAAATTACACTTATTTACATATGGTAGTAAAAAACCTTGTAGTTAAATCTTAGATACATTGAAATCAAACCTCTGCACTCCTCACTCAATCTGCAGCCTCTGCTCTGCATTCAAGCTGCAGCATATACTTGTCCAAGGTGCCTACAAATCTGCAATCTGCCCTTTCCTTACAGCAAAACTGAGAACCCAAAGGCTCATGGGTGGCAGGGCTAGCTAAGCTAAGCTCTACAGCTAGCTGGGTAGCAACTTTCCAGGGTGGCATCTGGGAGAAGAGTGTGCAGTCACATGTACAGCTACAACCACAGGCTGAGTGATGGAGGTAGCCCTGAGTTCCCTTGACAGTACTTGGTATCCCACTACGGTCTAACTGATAGGGGTCATTCAGCCCATTAAGGTTCAAATCACTCTTAACACTTGTAAACCTCAAAACAACACATAGCAGGGGAAAAAAATTGCAAGTAGCTGAAAATAGAGTAAACAAATAGGAAGAAAGGGTAAGTCTTAGAGAGTTCATAGTATCAGAGTTGGAGTTATTGAGCCTTTGAAAGATGAAGTCAAGCTTTGACAGAACGGCCATGCAGACCACCCATGACAGGATGGGCTGCTCTCAGGTAAGTTGGACTACCTTTGCTGTGGCCCTACACTGTTCTCCTTCCCAATTTCTCCTGTTAAAAGGAGAGCTCTTTTGTGTTCATCTAGATCTTATGACCATCTCCATACCTTTTTTCTGTCCTCATTTCTATTCCTCTTGCACTCACTGCATATTGAACTTTTTAGAGACATAATCCTTAGAAAAAACAGGGCCTAAACCAGATTAATCTTAGCTGATTTCAGGGTCCTTTTTTTGTCTCCTCAGCTGTGTCTAGCCCTCCTTCCCACTCTACTCTGGGAGCCCTTCCAGAACTACCTGCTCTTAGGAGGGCCATCTATTCAAATAGCATTAGCTATTTTCAGCTAATCAGGGCCTGCTCTACTTAAAAGCATATTATACCTGCTGTAATTCAAAGTAACTTTAAAAAAAGAAACAAAGCACTAATGCATGCCTCTGCCCATCTGTTCTCACCTCCACATGGTCTCATGGACCATTAGCATCTTCTAACATAACAAGTAAGAAGCTAACTTGTCAGGACATAAGACTAGAAGGAACAGGATCATATTTGGAGCCTTTTTTAAAGGAAAACATTTTTAACACTGCAATGAAACTGGTCGGTTGGGAAGATATGTGAGCAGCAGTTTATATTTCTATGATAGTACTCTCCTAAGTTGTCTTGCTAACTACATGGCCCAACAAAACAGATGCAGCCATCAGCATAAAACATACAGTGAAACTCATGCAGATTTTATTATCTATTTCAACAGNTGGGAAATTCATCCAGGTGTCAAGTTCACTTCAGGGCTCGGGGTTCAGACCCCAGCACTTCATAAGTCTGGATTCCATCTCTTCATATTTTTGTTCTGTTTGGTTTAGCTGATCCCAGTTACATAACTGTTCTTCGTAGCCAGTAAACTTAAAGGTCAGTGTAACATAACATCAAAATCAGGATTATGTCATGTGAAGGGGCAACATAACAAACTAATGTGTTTTGAGCTGGTGAGCCCATGTGATGTAGCTGACTAGTTCCTCCCCACTTCCTATCTGTAATTGTCCTGTGACTTGTATTTCACTGATACAAGACAGAAGAGAAGCATCTCTGCCACTGCTCAGAATTAATGTTTTGAGATGTTATTAGTTCCTAAGAAAGGAATGTTTTTCAGATTACTGGAAACTGAGGAAACAGGGTATGTAAAAAAAAAAATAAATACAAGAGAACAAACAAGGAACAATGGTTGCTAGGAAATTCAACAGAGTCAACAGGTATGGTCATGCTCTTTCAGCCCTCAAAAATGTATCTAAATGAAGAACTGGATCACTTCCAAACTAAAGCAATAGTAACAAGGTAGTAGAAGTATACACCTCTTATACATTGTAGACCACTTCCACTGCAAAAAATTAATTTAAAAAAACATCAACTGTATATTTCTAAAGAAGTAGAACAGTGTAAAGTTAGTGAAGAAGCTCCCAAGCAGCACAAGAAACTCAAATCCTCTAGGCAAATGATAACAATCTCAAAAAGAATATTTTCAAACTATAATCTCTGTATGAATTTAAGAATCCTCTAATGAAAGAAAAAGTATCAAGATATGGGTAATTTCTCAATTTTTCAAGAGGATCAATTCCATATCACTGGCATTTTCACACAGAAAAGTACACATTGCCTTATGAAAAGAAGATACCCATTGTTTTAAGTAGCATGTTGATACTTCTACTGTTCACTTTTACTCGTCTGCAAATTTAGTCTCAGTTGACCTTAATTTTGGCACATGCCTTTCAGACTTCTTACAGTTCACTCGAATTTGTCTATGTGTTTAAAAGTTTTGCAATATTAAGAAATAAACCAGATTATGGAGGTTACATTTCTTTCTATGAGTTTTACAGTTCTAGATATATTAGTAACGACTAATTCATTTGCCTTAGAAATTTTAGAGGTGGTCATGAGCAAATATGAACACAGGAAGATGCGACTTGAAGGACATATGAAGAACAAATCTTAAACAGACAGAACTCTAGAGATAAACTCAATCACCATCACTGATAGTCATTTACTTTGTCTCAGCAAAAATACCAATACCCTTTTTCCACATGCAAAGCACCATTCACCTTCCAGCACAGACACAACACTGTCACATTACGGTCTCCAAATTACTGCTGTTAATCTAGTTAAAGTCACATTTACTATCTTCCATGAACAGAAAAGTTTGTCTGCGATTTTATCCACAGAAGGTCATATTCCAAACTCACTCAATTCTGCATTGTATTAAGGACAAATTCATAGCAAATGAAATCCCATTTCAATCACTTACACAAGGGGATAGAATTACGGCTCTTCCACATGGGGACAGAGATATGGTTCACAGAATCACAGAATGTCTTCGGTTGGAAGAGACCTTCAAGATCATCCAGTCCAACCTTTGACCCCACACTGCAAGCTCACCACTAAACCATGCCCCTAAGCACCAGGTCCACACCTCCAGGGATGGTGACTCCACCACTGCCCTGGGCAGTGTTTAATAACCCTTTCAGTAAAGAAATGTTTCCCAATGTCCAGTCTAAACCTCTCCTGGTGCAGCTTGCATCCATTACTTCTGGTCCTGTCACATGCCACCAGTGAGAAGAGGCTGTCCCCCTCCTCACTCCAACCCCCTTTCAGCTGGTTGTAAATGTTGTAAAGTTGACTATGATTTCCAAGTGCTTGACTTAAAGCTGAGACAAATCATTTGATGGTAGGTCTATTTTGTTATTTGTTTTGGTGTGCAATCTAATATTTGCTTAGGCTAATGATTTGAAAATCTATAATGCATTGTCTGCCTGTGAAATTTTTAATGAATCAGCCCCAGATCATAGCTCTTGTTTTTGTTCCCTCTTATCAGGTGAGAGATGGAGACCATGGAGGAAGATGATGACAATAATCTCTCTAGAGCATACCAAGTCGGGTGATTCAGCACAGTGTCTCCACACACTGTAATTAAAAGGCAGGCAGACACACATTTTCAGTAATGTGAAGGAAAGCGTCTTCTAATTGCTGGTTTTTTTCCAATTGAAATACACTTATTTAACCTATAGTGCAATCCATCCCTTCCTACCATTATGTGTCATCAGTGAATTTGAAGGCTTATTCAAACTCTGTGCTCTACTCTCTCAACCATTTCATACAAGGAAGCTTCAAAGCATGTGTTATCATTCTGCAGAATTGCCTCAGACAGTCTATACAAGCATTTTCAATATCTTTATCAGAAATTCAGAAAGGATGGACAAATCCATTTAAAATCAGGTCTGAGAGTGTTTAATGATTATAGTTGAGAATCATGCTAGCATCAAGTCCTGTGGGGAATATATGCATCTATTTACACCTCTCTATGTAGGCGGAGTGGTTTGTTCTCACATACCCTTGCAACGATACATTTACATACAGAGCCTACTCACAGTCCATATCAACTCTGAAGCATTTGGCACCATGTTGCATTATATTTAATGTTAACACTTATGTTAAGGAAGGATATACCAGGAATACAGAACAGTAGTGTAAAGAGCATTCCTTGCTTTCAGTTTCTCTCCCTTTCTAGCTTTCTGTCACCACATTATTCTGTGCAACGTAACACTAATTTATATTAAATTTTAACTTTTCTTTTTATAGAGCATAATTAAGTCTTTTTTTCTCTTTTGCTTTTATTTTGCTGATTCCCAATGACCCAGATACTGTTTAGTCCTGGGAAGATGTCATTACTGTGTGAAGTTTTCTTTTATTCACTGGTATTTGTACACACAAATACATTTAGGCTTGGACTTGGTCTAATGTTCCAGAGCTACACATTTCATGACCTTTGCTGAAGCAATTATATTGGCTAAATTAACTGAAGAACTCTTGTACTGCTGCTGATCCAGGGGATTTTGAATTTTCAGCCACTTTTCAGCAAAGGCCTCAGAAACAGTTTCTACACTGAGATTAGGACCTGAAATTAAATTGGAAAACCAGCACAAAGAGAAGTATTTTGGTTTACTGACTTTTTTTTCTCCCAAGTATAAAATAAGCATTCATTTTAAACAAAGGGATTCTTTCAGCTGTAATCAAAACATGTAGAATAACTACATATAGTCAAAAAAAAGGAAAAGGGTGAAGAGTTACCAACGAGGAGGAGAGTTCAATACTGGCATTTTGACCTGCATTGATAGTACTTAGGTTTCAACAGTAGCCTAACACAGGCTCCTTTTTTTTGAATTCTTTGTCTTAAAGATTATTTTACTGATGAAATTATGATGGAGCTTAAATTCTTAGTAAACACTATTTTCATTATTAAATATTTTTTGCTATGATCAGTGTTGACTGAATAAAACCTTAGGTTGTGGAAGGGCCTACAGAGAAGAAAATTTTGCTACAGCTTATTTTGTTCCTAACTAATGAAAGGTAAGAAAGCTCATCTGTATGATGAGTCCACTTAGTGATGTTCAGGTATAGGCTTTTACTGAAAAAGTGAAAAAGCCCCAGGCTGTGATGCTATAACAGGTAGATTAGGTGTACAGATCTCTGCTTGGTTTCTGCTGCCCACTTAGTTTATAGTGGGCAGTAAGTATTAGAGATCATCCAGGCAGGTCACACAAGTAGCCTTGGGCCATATCTACAGTGGGGATTTGTTCTTTTTACAGTCGTTGGTAACCATCCTGTGGAGCTGCTGCACCAACACTGTCCTCAGGCTCGACAGATGGGGCTGGAGCATGAACAAAGGTAGCTCACACTGGTTGCAGGTAGAAAAAGCAAATCACTTGCATATTTTGAGTCTGTCTGGGTCTATGTGCCCACAGACACAGAGGCAAACGACAATCTCTCCCCCATACAAATAGAGACCCAAACCGGATCTCTCTTCCTGTTGATGTAGATTTACCTCTTGATCCACAATTTTCCTGGCAATTCCTCTGGACACCTCTGAAACACTGAGAGTACCTAATTCGGAAAGCAGGCTTGGTCCTCCTCCTAATGAAATCATTAGAAATGTTGCCAGTAACATTGATAGGTGCAGGACCAGGCCTGTAGCTCACATGCATCGTTTCCTGAAATATTAACTAGACCATGAGTTGCAGAATGACATATGGTGTCTCTGCCAATCGCTCCAGGAACTGTTTATGTGGAAAAAAATCACCCTGGCATTCCCAATCTGCTTTAGCCTACCAGTTGTTAAGGGACTTCACAGACTTTAATTGAATGAAGTCTATAAATAGTTATTATTTCTTGTACTTGGAACTGAAAAGGTGACTTGGAAAGGATTTTGGTTTTGTTTTGAAATTATACTTGCCTTCTTCCTGTCCTCTTTAAAAACATCACAGTGAAAAGGCTGAAGGTTTTAATGTGTTTTTAGATCATGATATTTGACGGCTCTTGGCCCTCCTTTTTGTACAGGGAAGAATCTCCTGACTATCTCACGGAATGAGCATCAGCTCCCACAATTTAACAGCTAAAGGCTCAACATACCCACTGACTTCCTTCCTCTAAAGTACTACTGAAATAAAACAGGTGTGAAACAGGGGCGCCAAGAGCTGAGGAAGCAAGAAATATGCCTGCTATCCTTTCCATTCCTAAATGCATTTGAAAGCACATCTCCCTTGAACAGTATTTTCTTCTATTCAATGTGAGCAAGTTAGGTGGAGTAAACGTGTCTGTGCAGTGATAATACAAAGAGAGCCATGTATCATTTCATCCCAAGGGAAGGAACATCTGGTGCATCACAGATTTGTCAGGAATTAGACTGGAAGTCACAATAATATGATTTTTAATCTTGTTTGACTTAAAACTGTGTTTTATAATCAGTGTAAGAGAAAGGCACCACTGAGACACAGGGCTTATACCTGTGGAGAAGAAAAACAATACACACATGGCTGATGCATTTCTATTTGAATTAGACAGTGGCACTTTAACAGCTCAGATTGCTGCATATAAAATCTCAGCTTAGCAATCACACTGTCCAGCACTTGAACTTCTTGTAAAGCATTGTCAAAGTCAGAGAGAAGCAAACTCTGAGCAATTTAGAAGTATAATAAAGGATTCAGTATGTAATAAATCATGAGAAACATGGATCATATTGAGCGACTACAGCTATCAGCAATAGCAAGCATTTGAGTAGAAAAGAGTATTTGATAATGAAAATTAAGTGTTTAATAGAAGACATTTAATGAAAGAATGCCTGTTCTTTAATTAGAGAGAGTGGAAGGGAAAATACTACATATGACTTTAGACTTTCCTTTTGTGTGATTTTTTTTTTTTTGGATCCTGGCTCATGAACACAGGCAGAATGATCATGGAGACCTTCTGTCTGTGGAACATAAACTGGGATTTATCACCCTAGAGGAACTGCCACTGTAGAAATGCCTGTTTCAACACTGTTAAAAGCTGAACATACTTGGCAGCGGAGTAAAGCATTAGGAATTCTTTAAAACTCATCTTTTGATCCAAACTTGTATTGTAAATAACACAGCAACAGCTGCAAAGGATTTTCAATTTTCACCATTAACTTGGTAGGCAAAGATTTTTCTTTCTTTTAGTATATTTAAAACTTGCTGAGCTGATTCCACAAAGTTTATATACTTCTGTAAGAGCAAACAAAAGCAAAATACGGCCTTTTTATTCTTATTATTTTAGTTGATCTGCTCCTACACTTATTACACTAGCAAATCTTTCTTAAATAATAGAAGTTTAAGAAGAATTTGAGTTACAGAATCAGAGCTAAGTGTACACTGAATGGTTCCTTTCTGCTGACAGTCAAGTTACATGCCATCAATATGCCATGGAAAAAAAAAGAAAGAGTTAATTTGGAGTTTTAGAAATTAAGTTTTACAGAGAGGAGAAATCAGACGGTCTGCCTGAGAAAAGGGCTAATGAGGCTAATTTTGGAAATCTGCTTTAGACTGCATAAGAG
Source organism: Baryphthengus martii (assembly GCA_013396935.1). Classification (NCBI taxonomy): domain Eukaryota; kingdom Metazoa; phylum Chordata; class Aves; order Coraciiformes; family Momotidae; genus Baryphthengus; species Baryphthengus martii. Next base: position 57,197 of record VWZK01010886.1, on the reverse strand, counting down.
AAAAAGATCCAGAAGTTTAACTTAGGTGGAAAATCTAAGACTGCACTCCCTGAGATATGAACCACTGATCGGTTCAGCTGTGGCCAGTTCTGTTTCTATCCATGCGTAGTGACGTCTCTCTCTTGTAATTGTAAGCAACTCAATACCTGGTTCATGACTCATCCTACAAAGATATACAAGCTAGACAAACTATTTACTATCTCCTAAGAGATTGGTCTTTCCTTCTGGAAAAGGCAGAACCTTTAGTTTTCCTCAGCAGCTTAGGGTTCAACTAAACAACCAGAGTTTCTTTGCTCATGAGGAGGAATTAAAATCTAGTTCTATACTCCACTGGGCCTATATCCATTAAAGATAGCCGAGAAAAGTAAGTTGCCAGTGTGAAGACAGGAATTTATTTCTTATTGAAAAAAAAAATATGAAATAAGATGTTCTTTGAGCAAGGAGTACAACCTAGGCTGTCAGGAACCCAGGCTATCGACCATACATTTGGAGAAGCTGACTCCACTGAACATGAGAGGAATTTTTATTTTTTTTTTCCACTTAAACTGTCTTCGACCTTTTATTTTTCATGGTCAGGCAATGATCAAGTTGTGTCATGGCCCATTTAAACCTTTAGAAATTGACCATTTCAGACATTAAATTTGCCCCCTTCCCTTTCACAAGCCAACAGTTTTACCTATAACTCAAATGTCTGTAACTATCAGGAACATAAAATTACTCCATAAAGCATGAGGGTTTGGGTGGAACGCCTGCAGAAACCCTCCTGGCAAGGCTGAGTGCTTCCCATGCCCAGTAATGAGGACATCCAGGTACAATAATATGATGAAAATATACAGGAAATGTAATTGCTGCTAAGAAAGGTTTATCCTACTTCCAGCAGCAATTGGAGGAGAAAGCCTTTTTGATTCCACAGAAATCCAAAGAATGCCTACACGGATAGAATGCTGGATCTCAGCAGAGAATTGATGGGAACTGTGAATCTAGAAAGGTATATAAGGAAGAGTTTGGCTTTCTTATTTTCTGAGATTCAGGAAACGATGTAATCAGCAAATATTTGGTATATTTAAGACAGCAAGTAACAAGATGTCTTCTTTTTCCTTTGATATGTCACAAAAACCTTACACTTCTTAAAATTTGCCAACACACGCCCTTCTTATTCTGATTCTGGCTTCTATGATTTTACCCTGAACTCTCATTACTCACTAAAGCCAACTTTCATCTGTTAACATTACTATTTTGGTGCACATGTACCTTGCTAGCTGCATCCAGAGTAACAGTAAGATAGTTGGGTTGGATGGCTTGTTCATTACTAGAAAAGAATAATATATATATTTGTATATCTCTAAGCTATTTCAGGTCCACTCTGAGCATTTGAAAACTTACATGGATCAAATGGATGTTTAAAATCTAGATCTTAACAAACAAGCTTCATGTAACCAAAGTACCTTTCCATCAGGAGAAAAGTCTACACATGGTGCATCATCTGTTCTAGTTGCCATCAGTGAAGAGAGCTGAGGTATATGTTAAACTAGACTGGTGGATCCAGTCAGAGAAGTTAGTATTATTCCAACAATGTTATGGCTGGACTGTCGTTCAAGAACACTATATGCAGCTGGATGGAAAAGTGAATGAAAGGAATATCATATAACCTACTTAAATGTGAGATACCACAACATTTATCCATTGACCTTCCTGATTCTCATCTGGAGATCAGAGAGGTCACCCTTCCCATTTCACTCTCTTTCAAGATAAATTCAATGAGGATATGCCAGTTTTCACCTTATGAGGATTTGACTCACTGAATACGAGACTAATGTCTTCAGAAAATAATTCAGCCTTGGCAGTATTAGTAAATACTCTTTCATGTTAGTTATGTATACCTCACATTCTTAGCTCTAACTTACTGTAAATAGAATGAAGAGTGCCTTGTTGCTGAATAATTTATTACACATTAAATATGGCCCAAGGCAATACAGTTTTCACGTTCCACAAAGGCCTTACATATTTCCTGCTGTTATAATTATGTAAAGGAAATACTGACAGTCTGAATTATGAAATATAGATTATCCATTCAGCAACAGTTCAAAGATATATCGTGTGTGAGGGTAGTGAGCAAAGACAGGGGATTTCAAACATTATGTGTACTCTTACGGTAGGTACGGTATCTGTTTAAATACCTCTTTTCTGTGTAGCGAAGCAGAATATGAAAAGACCTTCAGTTACCCCAACAAATGGGCATGGCTGACACTACTGACTCATACCCCCTTTAGAGCCACCTCTTTTGCTTTTCACTTTGTTTCCTAGTCTCAGTTTATCCTTCTTTTCATGTTTAATGAGACACAAAAATAACTTTACTCTACTGAGCATCTTTCATCCAAGCAGCTCAAAGAATACCATATTAAGGCTCACAACACCTCTGTGAGGCTAGAGATTTTTTTCACCTACCATAAGGTGTATGTATCTCTGAAGTGGAGGGTAGTAACTCTTCCGAGAAGCAATGTGTCTCAAGATTACTCTTAAGCAGCATATTATGTCGATCTAGTCTTGCAAGGTGCTGCACAACAGATTCTCAATCAAGAAAAATACTCCATACTTATGCTTAAATTAGACGTGTAGATTTGTTGGAGCTAGTCATTCTTAAAATGTCAGGTGATTAAAATTTTCATTTCTACATTTCAAAGAACTAAACATTTTAGGAAATCAAGATCAATGGATTCTGAAGTCTCAGTGAGACCTGAAGACATACCAGTTCACATGGGCATCTTTTCAGCTATGCACAAATTTTCAAAAGATGCTTTGCAATTCTGCATCAGAGTTCAATATGCATTATAAACTCTATGAAGGACATTATCTCTCTTTTACAAATGAGAAAGCTATGCAGGAACAGGTGATGTGATTTCCAAATCCTGACAGGAAACTAGCATGGTACAAACAGGAACACCCTGGATAGCTTCCTGGCCCCTACATTTCACATTAGGTTGTACTTCCTCTTGTATAGTTTTTAAAGAGATTTATATACTCCCTTTTGGATCTAGGCAAAGATATCCATTGATCTCAGTGCTGGAAAATCTGACCTGGGATTTATTTTATATAGTTTTTTAAAAAGCCATTAGGCAGAGGGCAAAGATATTTTGAAAACTACAAACATGTAGATTCAAACATATTTTTCTCTTGATTATTCAGGAGTGGTTTTTTTTCCTGTGTTTATGTTTCTTTTCTTTTTAAAACAGATATTTAATGTAAGGCTTTCAGAAAGCCTACATCTTTGGTAGGAAGTTTGCTCACTTTTCCAGATCCTCCCAAAACATTCCTGGCCAAATGGAATTGTGAAAATTTTCTATGATACTTTTGAATGATATATCATAATATCTGTGGAGATGATATATCATAAGATTTCTGTATTTCAGAGGATGGAAAAAGAAATGGTTTGACAATCAATGACATGCTGACATTTTTACACAAAATCTACTTGTGCTGAGTGACATTCACTATCTGAATGCCAGATTAAATGCACTTTGTTCTACATATGGCATATACATACCCTTAGTCATGCAGTCGTGGAACTTCATCCTCACTATAGCACTCTCTGAAAGGAAAACAGGCTGAGAAAGCAATTCCAGCTGTTATAATGAGAGTAGGCTGGATTAAGTTTAACTGAATCAGAAGTGCACTGCAGTCACTGGGTGGGGAGAGTGAGAGAAGGTATTCTTGGCACCTGCAAAAATTTGCAAAACAAGTGTGATTTAACTAAATTGCATATTTAGGGAAAGGGGCTTGATTTGCCCATACTTTAGCATTATGATTGAGTATTTAATTATATTGATCATGTACTTTTTTTTTTTTTAATTCTGCAGAATCACTGCCTTATTTAGTGGGTGGTACTCAGTAAACGAGGCAGCTGTTCAATATTCCTTTTTATCCACTTTATTCACTGTGTGTGGTCTCATGCCTTATTTAGTTCACACAATTCCAAATCGGCCCTGGGTCTGGAATTATTCACCAAATAGTATGTGATTATGCAATTAAAGACTGTATCAAAACACACAAAAGGGTAGAATTAGGATTGCATACAGTTGATTTTAAGATAGTTGAATTCCCTACATTTCAAGTGCTTGATCTTTCTACCTTAATAATCTTCTTTCAGTAGTTTTGTTTCTATTTTTGCTAACCTTCTGAGGAAAAGTCTGCGGTAGACCTTTGCAAACCTCAGTTACTAGAACCGCAAAGTTATGGCCTAAATTGTGAATGGTTTGCTGTGTGGAGCTAAAAAGCCTTAAATCTCAGTATATCCTCAGAAAAGCCTCAGGACTTTCTCTGCTGGGTCATTGCCTGATGCAGCAGTATCATTCTTTCCTATGCCATTCTCCTAACAGAGTCTCCTGAGAAACAATCTCACCTTTGCTGTAAGAGTAAAAAAGGCTTATTGTAGGTCCTGCCTAATATAACACTGTGCCTTACACAAGGAAACCCACTAAGGTCTGGGGAGAGATGACACATCCTGTTCAGCAACCCCTAGACAGATGGGGATAACTCAGGTATGATGGCTTCCCTGATCACAAACTACGAACTGTGCTTGTGGGTTTCCAGGGACATCCTTTCTTCGTCTCCAAGCAAACAAAGGGTATAAGCTGTCTCTCTGTAATACTAGAGATAAAAAATCTATCCAGCCACCTACTTTATTTCCCCAGTGCTATTCACACATTTTCACCTTATTCCCACGTATAAGGGATCTTACTGTTAGTAAAGCTGTTTTTTCATGGTGCTTTCCCCCTCCCCCCCCTTATTTAATCCAAGTCTAATTATAGCCAAGTATGTCTAATTATATCCCTTAATAGCAGGCTAAGTAATTTCCAACCTTTCTTGGCTTTTACCCTGTTCAAATATTTAAAACCAGGGCCAGAATCTCCTCTCATTTCTACCAGCCTATGTCAGAGAAAAAAAATTATCTGGAGCTGCAGACTCACAGTAGCGGCCATGTGGTGTGAGAAGAGGGCAGTGTCTCATACTCCAGGATAATCCTAGGATACAATCACTTCTGTAATTTGGGCCTAAATTGATTCAATTTGGCAATTTTCCATAACCCAAATTTCTGAGGCTTTGTGGGGTCTGGGAGAGAGGCAGTGGAAGGGAGCAGGAGGATTAACTCATCAAAGGGTAAACTAATTATTTTGAATTTCAAGTGCAGAGGCTTTCGTAAATGAAAGCACAGAGGCTCCAAGTGGACACTTAGAAGCACTGAGTTGTAGACACTACAAAGTTCTAACTGTTAATTAATTATTGTCACATATGTTTTGTGGATTGTTAAACCACAATTACTCTCATACTAGGGTATAGCTGGAAATGTCATCCTTGTTCGTGCTTTACATGACCAGGTGCAAGACACAGATGAACATTTATCTAACGTCCGTAAAGTAGCCTGTATTGCTGTCTGCTGCTCACATTTATTTTCCTCTTTATGTTGGCTGTCTTCCTAAATGTGTTGCAAAATCCAGTGTTCTTCGTAGACCACCACTGTCTCCTCTTCCTCCACTTCCATCTTAAGCTATGAATAAAGAAAGGCAGCTGGATTTTCTGCCACTTTATGTATCTAACAGCTATGTAAATTCATTCGAAACCCACCTATCTGAGACCACATCTCACCAATGGTCTGGACCTGTTCCTACAGAAGGAAACCTAAGTAATCCCACTGACCAGTATCCACTATCAAATATCCCTTATCAAAATTGAAAAGATACATTAATATTAAAGGACCTTTTCTGTTGAATAGAAGCTGAAGTTAGTGTTTTGAAGTAAACAGCAGAAAACCTGAAGTTTTCCAATAAACAATAGAAAATTATAGCTTTGAAGTAAGATCTTGAGGAAAAAAAAAATCTATAAAAATATTTTTAGTCAATATTCAAAGATTTCTAGATCTCTTACAGGAGCTCCTTTGGAGGTTTCATAAAGATTAATCTTCATGCATGAATAAACTGGACTTGTTTAATAATATAGTATAAAAATATATGAAAAATACAGCATTTCCACTTCTGTCTTTGATTTAGACTGAAATGCATAAGAAGATAAAGATAAATTAGTATATGTGGAAGTTTAAATTAATTTTCAAACACAGCTTTTAAAGAACTGTAGATTTTGTGTCTTCCCATTTTTAAGTACTTTTGTAAGAGGGATTTGTAAAAGGGGTATCAAAGCTGAGCCTGCACTTTGGCTTTAGTCCACCAAAGCAAACCACCAGGTTCATCCCATTCCCTGATGGTCCCTTCCCAATCAGCCTCTTAGAGGTAGGATCCTAATAAACACAAAGGTGTCGCCTCCAGCTGAACAAGTCCCTGACATGTAAATGCAGGAAATGGCAAAATAGCACAATGTGTTTCTTTCACCCTTCTGTGCGTGGTCTAGATCGATCTGTGGTGTGACCTAACACCTATCTTATTGTCTTAATTTGACTGTCTGACAAAATCATTTCTAGTCTCCAGAGGAAGGCATGTGGATTACACTGACCAGAAGGGTGGACGCCCAACCACTCTGAATCAGTAACAGTCAAAACCCACTGAGATTTTCTCTTTCTACTGCATTTCAAATGATGGATGAGGAAGAAGGAGGAGCTGAATGGCTTTATTATTAATAATACTACTATTATATTAATGTCTTCTTTACATAGAGATTTGTGTTCGTAAAGGACTACTATCTTGGATCTGTCTGTTCTTCCACAGAGAGTTCTACAAATAACTTCCTTTTTTTCAAAGTAGCTGTTCAAAACTCAGTCTTCCAGGAGAATGAGATTGCAGAGCTGACACTATCAAACATTATTCATTGAAAAAGGCCTTTTGCTTCATTCCCTTATCCTCAATTTTTGAAAACAACTCACATTTGGAAAATAAGGTGGTCCAATGTATTTGGATCATGTGGCAAGGTTTTGGTAGAGGAGGAGCTATAGGAGTGGCTTCTGTGAAAAGCTGCTAGAAGCTTCCCTGGTGTCTGATGGAGCCAATGTCAGCTGGCTTCAAGACAGACTTGTCACTTGCCAAGGTCAAGCCCATCAGCAATGGTGGTAAGTGCCTCTGGGATAACATATTTTCAGAAGGGAAAAAAAAAAAAACTCTCAAAAACTGCAGTGAAACAACAGCCAGGAGAGAGGAGTGAGAATATGTGAGAAACAACTTTGCAGATGCCATCCAGTGAAGAAGGAGGGTGAGGAGGTGCTGCAGACATGGGAGCTGAGATTCTCTTGAAGCCTGTGGTGAAGACCATGGTGAGGCAGGTTGTCCCCCTGCAGACCATGGAGATGGAGCAGATACCCACCTGCAGCCAATGGAAGACCCTATGCCAGAGGAGGTGGATGCCCAAAGAAGGTTATGACCTCGTGGGAAGCCCATGCTGGAGAAGGTTTTCTGACAAGACATGTCACCCCATGGGGGACCCACATTGAAGCAGTCTGTTCCTGAAGGACTACACCCCATGGAAGGGGCCTCCACTGGAGCAGAGGAAGAGTCTGAAGAGGAAGGAGTGGCAGAGACCTGAGATGAACTGACAGGAACCCCCATTCCCTATCCTCCTGTGCCTGCTCAGGGCTGGAAGACGAAGAGAAATCAGGAGTGAAGATGAGCCCAGGAAGAAGGAAGTAATGGAGGGAAGGTGTTTTAAGATTTAGTTTTATTTCTCATTACCCTACTCTGACTTTTGGTTAGAAATAAGTGAAATTATTTCCCCAAGTTGAGTCTGTTTTCTCTGTGACAGTAATTGTTGAGTGATCTCTCCCCGACCTTTTCTCAACTCACAAGCCTTTCATTATATTTTATCTCCCCTGTCCAGCTGAGGAGGCGAGTGATAAAGCCGCTTCGGTGGGCACCTGATGTCCATCCAGGGTCAACCCACCATGCCCAAATATGTAAATATATAGAAATACACAACTATGACATGGGATTTGCCACATGAGGAAAAAAAGATTGATGTGGTTTTGAAAATCATTTGTATTTACTTTGAGGCTACAAAGTCTGCTACATTCCTATCGTAAGTGTATTGCTTTTTCTTTGTCACCACAACGCAAAGCCTTGAGTACGTGGGCACACTGCCAGCCCGAACTTGGCTAGATGCCCTTCATATTAACCTCAGCTCTGATTTTCAAATATTGTAAGGATTGGTTTTTGAATGCTTGTTATTTGTTTGCATTTGTGTTTCCCTGTGTATACTGAACTTTCATCTAGTATCATGGAGATCTTATCTGGGAATTTCTACAGAATCTCATGATTCTCCTTCACTATTCAACATGCACCTAACAAACAGTTTCCAAGCATAAAGTTTGGAGCAATTCTTTATTTGAAGGGTTACTCATGGTTCTATAGTAATTCCAAACTCCGCAAAGTCTAACACAGACATTCCAGCTCTTCAGTGAAACCCTCTGCAGGTCTGCAGACTAAATTAGTGACCAGTGATGAACTCTGAATATAACCAATAGGTTTATAAATGGCTCGTGATAAGTCATCCAACAATAGAATACAGTGTTCCAAAATTTTGGACCCTGCACTAACTTTGCACCATTTTATTTTCCAAAAAAAAACTTTTGTATTCATTCTGCTCATAATTTTTATGGTTGGCATGGTAACTGCCTAAAAATGTGCTAGAGGCATTACAGCTCTAAGCTTTTCTTGTAGCTTATGATGCTTAATCAAAAAGTTTGCAATACATCCCAGTACTGTAAGTGGTAAAGCTAAAAATATTGTTCTCTTCAGAGCATAAACAGCAGCAAAATGCTTTCAAAAAGCATTTGTGCTAACAAGGAAACAGAAAAACACCAACACTTATCCCTTTATCCATTTCTGCACTTTAGCAGGATGTACCGATCCCGGAAGTCTTGAAAGTCTGGTATTAAGTAAATATTTCCTTTACGCCACTATATACTTTTAAAATTGAGGTAAGTATGTAGATTGAAAGAGTTTGCTCTCTTTAATATGTGACCAAGATGCTATTTAAAGTTGATTCTGCAAATGCATACACGTGAGGAGATTTGCACAAAAATGAACAGTAGCACTGAACTCATGGGAATGACTTACAATAGCTGTAACCTCTATGTTCAGCTGGCTATATAATTTGGCCCTAGGCATTATAAATCATACAGGTGGCCAAAACCTTTTTTTAACAAATTACTGGTATTGTAAATATTCCCTATTTCTTATAAGACACAGATGCAGACTTAAAGAGGGCAGATGGGGACTGTGAAACCATCACAGCACTAGATGCAGAAATATGTAATGCCAACAAAGGGTTTAACTGCACATGGCTATCTTCCAGATAAACCCACACCTGTTTAAATGATGGTACTGAAATTAGGGCTATCATAAGAACAAAGTGTAGGAACATGGAACATTCCTTGGTAGAGTGAGGTTCCAAGTATTAATAAGATGCACAAAGTGGTTCTAGCATTTGTTCCAACACACAGGGCAAACACCTCCTCGTAGGGGCAAACGACAGCCCTCTCATGGCTTGTTATGCCTGTAATGTGGGTGAGAATTTTGCCTATGGGGAATATATTCTTTTTTGGTACTATTACATATGGGTGAGTAAAAACACAGATCACACTTTCTATCTAAGAAAGTTTCTGTCTAGATAATTATGGTAGTTCACATTTATGCACCCTGAACTGGCACTCACACACTCAGCGTGAGGTCAGATGAACCCTGCTACTTAAGCAAACATGCACATCTAGAATATGTGTGCCTGGTTTCAAGGGCTATGGCCCAGCCATGCTTTCCCTAGCACACAGCAAAGGCGACACAGCTATTTGGAAGGCATGTTATCTCTCCTAAGATGCTGGTCTTTCTGTTATCTCTTCTTTTTCTGAAGACTTTCAAACAGGGATATTATGTCTACGCCTGTGTAAGAGGTATGACCAGCAGTGCATTGGTGGAAGCAGTGGTAATGGTGGTGCCAGCAACCAATGCTGACTGAAATTGTTGCTTAGATTTGCTGGAAAATCCTACACTGTAAAGCCTTACAATCAGTATCTGGCAGTTTCAATGTTTTGATAAGAGTCAGAGGTGCTCAAAGATTCTGAGGATCAGATTCCTCAGTGAGGTGTCATGTATGACTTGTGTAATCTGTACTGGAAAACTTTGCTTTGAAAGGTTTGGCCTCATCACTGACTGCTGTACTCTAATGAGAATAAGAAAGGCTTTTTGACTGTTGTGTACAGCTTTAATGAGGCTGTATGTAAGCTTATAATTTTTTTTTTCTGGCCTCAAGCAATGAGCAATTTAATTGCAACAGAGAAAGGTTGTTTTTTTGGTCCCAACATTTTGCATGCAGTTACGGTTTCCTTCTCTATACATCACCAACTTCTTGCAATACCTTTCTCAAGACAGGGGCAGAAAAAGGTCCAGATCCACAAGAGTAAACAAGTTCCATCTTTCACAAGATGAAGTAAAGATACATACATGAGAGTAATAGTCTTGTAGAATGTAAATACAGAAGCACTCCAAATCTCCAGTGTGTTTAGTGTTTACTTTTTGTTAAGGAAACACTGTGCTTGTTTGCCACAGAAATCTACATTCAAACACATAAGGGGTAATGATTGTACTGGTGTGAGTACAATCTGTTTATACAGGATTGCAGGAAGAGGCTCTTAAACAGCATCTTCTCCAGTTTTTAAAAAAATCTAATTTTGTTTTAGGAACAACTCTAAGGTATTACTAAATATTACATTTTCACAAGAAGTCAGAATTCTGCTCTTCATTAAAGCTATAAAGCTGCTAAAAAAAAAAAAAATATTATTTATTATTTCATAACCTTTTATTTTTTAATCTTGTTTTCTACAGAATAGGGGCCAATGTAACCACTACACACCTAAGCACAGGAAGCACCCTGTAGCTGTGCATCTAACACAGAGGTTGAATTCAAGGTGGTAGCTCCTCCACCTGAAATGAAACAGGATGGTGGCTCTCAGGACTAGAAGAAAGCCAGCGATCCCTTCTTCCCTGGCACTCTGAGTGACCAAGCCAGCCCTGAATAACAGTCTTAGGATGACAACGCTTTAAAACCACTGTCTTTCATTTACATGCACTTAAAATATGCGTAAGATAAACCAAAAAAACCCCAGGATTTTCTAAAGATTTAACTATTATGATTGTGAATATATATTTTCCATTTTAACTGTAATTTTATGTATGTAATATGTGAGATACTTTGTTAAGGAGATTGCAGGGGTTATTTTAACTTCTTCCTTACTTTCCAACTCTTTTGTAGCAAAATTCAACTCAATTTATTTGGCTTCTTCAGTGGTTATGACTTTCAGGAGTATGAATTTCTGTTAAATGCTACCTGTGCTGCATTAGCCAGGAAAGCCTCACTCCTTCAATGGGTCTGATTCCTGTAAGAGAATCCAAGATACAAACAGCCCCAGACCTTGCAGACACGTAACCGGGTCTACCCTTAACAACATTAGTGTGAAGTTACATATGTGAGTAAAATATGTGGATACGGGCCAGAGTAACATCAAGGGACATTTGCCAGATCCTAATTGAGCAATAAGACAGGGTGTAGACTCTGATCCCATGCTTTGGTATGTTGCTAGGCAAAGGCCAACAGCTCTGCACTATCACTCAACAAGGTGCGCTGTCATTGCACAATAACTCTGTCCTGTGTGCTGGGATGATTACAGAGTGCTATTTTCAGTGTACAGAAAATATTTTATTTATGTATATTTTATTCTGCTGACATGCAAAGGAAATAGCTGCCTAGTAAATGTCATGTTATAGTGAGTGCATAGTCTATTTTAGCTAGACAATAATGTGAAATGGGCTGCTCTTTATAGGCTACTATAGGTGAGCATGGTCTCATATACAAAGGCTGGATGAAAAACTTGAAAAAACCACCTTGTTCCTCCAATGAGTTGTAGGCATGCAGAATCCTACCTGCACATGACACTGAGGAGAGAGGAGTTCAAGGCCTTCCTACCTCTGACATTGAAAGTATACCTAGAGCAAAAAATTCTCAACACATTTTCTGAAGAAATCCAGAATATGTAAAAAGATAACAGTACTCCTTGGAAAACAATTTCTCATAGGAAGCAGCATGAAATTGTTTTCAGCTTCACAGTTATCTTGTTTGCTTTGCTAATCCTCACAAAGATTAATAAAGGAATGATGAGACAACAGTAAACTGTAAGCACAGGAAGCGACTATTGCCTAAAGCATCTGGATATGATTATGTAAACACGATGTAATAAGAAAGCCAAGACATTTAACTTTTGAAATCTCTTTTATTCCCTTCTAAAAAAACCCACCCTCTCAGAATATTTACCTTATTCTCCAAGAATCCTGCAAGTTCTTAAAGCACTGCAAGTTCCTTGCTACTACTAATCAATCTGCCCTAGATTTGATCTTTTATCCAAAATTTTACTGTCATGGACCATTTAATTTGATAGAGAGAGGTAATTATAACTAGAAGAGGATGTTTTGTATCTAACTAACTGCTGTATGTACTCTTTTCCTCCTACCTGCTGGTAAATACAATCAGTATTTTGAACATTTATTACATGGTATGATTTCTCTATCTCTGTCACTGAAACAGTGACCTTTTCTTTAAGAGCAAGAAGTTGAACACTATTCACAGTGAGCCAGACTAGTCAACCCAGCTGACAACTGTGCTACTCACTAAAATTCCCAAGAGATAAACCTTTTTAAGAATAGCATTCTATCATATATAAATGTTAGTAATTTTAATATTAATCCTACTACTTTTTAGCTTTTTCCTCCCTCAGCAATTCCATTTTCTGAAAAGAGCTAGCTGTACAGATCAAATTGTTTAGCCCTTTTGTTCAAAGGACTCCAGTTTCATTAGCAAATCACCTTAAATCTGTACTTTGTGCAAAATACATACTAAACTCATTTTGTTCTCATTCTGGTTGTCTCTTCATAGACAATTATTGCAAAGTTTGTCTGCGTAAGGCTCCTTGGTGAGTCTGTGATACTACTACCTGGCAACATATGCAGAGACATCCAATAATGTCTAAATTTGATCCTTTTCTCCAATGGAGTGATTCAGGTAAACAGAGATAATAGGAAGAGTTTTGTTATCTTCTAAAGCTGACCCACAAAACCCAACACGCTGAAGGAGGCTGTCCAGAGTGAGTCAACAGGAACTCTCACCCATTCTTACCCCACGGCATGTAGTCACCAGAGCTAGGAGTATATCAGGCATGTGTGTGTAACTCAGCAAGCCTCATACCATTCAGGCTTTCCTTCAGACAAGTTCTTAGCCATAGAAATGATGCTATTCATTATGGTTTCTATAGCAATCTATCAGTCTGGATGCATACCCAGGAAGGGAGGGAGCTACATTCAGTCTGAACACATGCTGACCCAAAGGTTCCATAGGTCAGGACAGTGCCATGCCCAGGTCATACACAGCACAGGCTCATCCTCGACCTTCTCTTGAAGCTAAGTCACTGGGAAACCCCAAATGCAAGAGACAGTACTCAGCAACTTCTGTCACTTCATTAAAGCAAGAGAAATATGCACCTGTTCTGTTGCTTTATGCCCCATCTAATAATGTAGAATGACTGGAGATCCAGAAGGGAAAAGGAGGCAGACTGGTTCCTGTCTGGCACTTCTGTAGCATCCCCTCTAATGCACAGAAAATCCTGCTTAGTCTCAGTAGATCTCAGCAACGCATGATCACTGTAGAGGCCTCTTCAATGAACTTAGGTTTCATCTCTACTAAGCATATGCAAAAGGAGAATATTTCGGTGGCAGGAGGCTAACGATTCAGCCAGGTAGGCTTGTTTCGTGAAGCTATCAAAAACATTTATCTGGCAGCAGGACAAAGAACTCCCCTCTCTTTTCCTCTAGCTTTTGTTGTTTAAGCACAGGGCTGAAAAAGCCTACCAATGACACAAGAGGTCAAACATAGACTCCATTGTCCTTTTTTTTTTTTTTCCTCCAAAAAGCCACCATTTTAGCTGAAATTTTCCAAAGGAAGCACATAAAAAGAGGTTGAGACAGATGTCTGGCAGCGGTATTTTCAATTCAGTTGGTTGGAGTCTGATAAGGTTATAAACAACAAAAAAACAATGTTCCTCTTGAATAACAGTTAGTCAACCTTACCAACAGACAGTCAGTTAACTTTGCTTCTGAATGCAATAAGGAACTACTGAATGTCAGACTATTACAGTTTTGCCCATAATACTGCTGTAACTGGTAACTACAGGTATCTAGATGGACAGCTGCTTCTCTAATTAATATTGTCCTTTTTTTTTTTTTCATATAGATAAGACACCAAAAATGTTTAAAATGAATAGTGATTCATTATACAAAGCAGCAGCTGAGCAGTAGGTGGAGAAATAGTTGTTTGTCCCTACTCCTAAGCAAACACACATATAGTTTAATTCTTTAAATTCATTATATTATAATGCCAAAAAAGTGATATATAATGACGCAGAGTTTTGACTAGTAAGTCTTCTTTGCAGTTTTTCCTGTTTAATCTCTGAAAGCTGATGTAGCTCTTTCCAATTGCTCACAGCATCAGCTTTGTTCTCTTGAAAGAACTTGCTCTCTTTTTAGTTTTCCATTAATGTTTTGCGCCCTTACCAGAAATGGTAATCTTCTTAACGTGTTGGCAGGTGCCATAAAATTCACCAAAAATAAAGCTTGTGTCTAACCAAGTATGCCATTATCAGGACCACCCAAGTGATCCAGATTTGTCATGGATACAGTATACTCCTTTATATGATTTTCTAGGATTAGAAAGGAAAGAGAACTTGAGCTTTTGATTAGTCAGGTTAGAAAAAAGTTATGAAGATCCTTCTACTATATAACACAGTCTTTTAGTTTTTTTGTAGAAAATTCATTCAGGTCTATTTGTTTATTACAGCCAGTCCATTTATCAGAGTTATTTGGTTTCATGCAGCCTGGTGCTGGATCCCACACCTTGTGCTGAGGAACTTTCCTTGGTAATTTATGATCAGCCTTTGCCTGAACTCCCCTCTGTCTATATGCTGGCACTCAGTCCTATGCGAGATGGAAAGCACATGGGAGCTGCAAGGTGCTACTGCACCTCTTGTTTATAATTCCCTCTGATCCCAGCTTTGCAAGCTGAAGCCTCAATTACCACAACATGCTGTCTGGGGCAAGCCATGGAGGTACATAGCTTTCGTGTTGTGATGGGATGAGGAGGACAGAGCATTCCCCAGGAATCGGTCTGGGGACGGCTGGTCTGTCCTACAGTAACGGCCCAAAGATCAGGTGTGAGTATCAGCTCTGCTGTGTATTTCTCTCTTTTTATTAGGGAAGTGAAAGCCCAGAACAGGGATGGCTCTGGAAACTCTGAAGCATTTTGATTGTTTCAGCACAGGTTGGGAGTTGCCGCTGCAGCACCTATTGAAAAAACAGTAGTTTGCATCATAACAGCAGGATGAGACACAGCGATACTTGAGCTAAGTAACCGCCACTTCCCAGCACAGTTCAAGGTGTTGACTAGTCCCAGAGTAGCTGGCATTCCACTATAGGAAAGATCACTTCTTTCACTGTCTTGTACAGTAGTGATTAAAATCTGTCAGATGAATCTTTCGTTTCCCGGAGCTGAAATCTCTGTGACTGACAGAAGACATTTGGAGGCTCTGCAGTTCTGAACTTGGTTTATACTGGAAATCTGCCAGTGTCACAACCTGGCAAAGTAGGGGGATCAGAATTACACTTGGCTATTCAGTTAGTCTTGAGAACTGTTGCATCACTGCTGCAGGATGTTACAGGCTTTGCAGTTTAAGGGACAGCTCTTTACTTTAGTCTTAGTATCATTTCCATTAATTTCCACATACCTAACACCTGCAAAAGTCCATTGAACTTTGAAATCATAAAATGTCTCTCTTCAATATTCTTTTGTCTATCTTATCTGAGTAAGCCAGGAAAATAAGTAACGTGAAATGCCTGTAAGTAGCAGACTGGAGGTCCATATCAAACGATTAGATGACAACAGTTATTCATTCATGCCTTGTGAGACAGAAATAAAACAATTTTATGTTCATTTCCTCCCCACACTTCCACTCTTTTCTGAGGTTAACAGAAAGGATTCCTGTAGTACACAAGTTATTTTAAGGTCTTGAACAACTTACAGATCTAACATTTTTTCCATGTGTATAAATAACCCCACCTGTTGCAGTATCATATATATGTGATCATTAAAATAGATGCAAGCAAAAAATAGTAGTACAATACATTTCAATCTAAAAAATTATTCCAGAAACAAAGCACAGATATGAGATATACACTTTTTCTATTTCAAAAAGATAAATGGGATTCTCCAGTCTGAGGTGGATTTCCCGTGTCCAAAACACTCATCAACACTTTAAAAGATATTTTGTGATAAAGTAGGCAGAAGACAAAATAAAACACAATATCTACTCCAAACTGTTTGCAGACTGGTCCTAGGTACAGTGGAACAGCCATGCTTCAGATAAGAAAGAGATCTGAGTCCAAACTTCCTGCAAATTTTTCCCAGTGAGCTAAAAAGCCAAGACATGAAGGTGGCTATTTTTAAAGTGATATTTTGGATTCTTTGTTTGATGGTCATATCACATTTTCAGCACCTAGAAATCCTCCACTTAAGACAGTGTCTGAATGAAATGTTGTTACTGACGTAACAAATTATCTCCTCACCCTGCAGCTTTCAAGTTATGACTTAATGTTGAGAAAATTGTGGGCTAAGTGAGTAAAATAACTACAGTACCTTCAAAGGATGTGGTTAGAATAGTCTGTAGAGGTGGGAAGAGAGTTTTCCTTTGCAGTTGGTAGAGCAGCAACAACAGAGCGGCTTTTCAATTGCTTCTCTATTCCAGCTCAGGGCTTTTAGCCTCTGTCTGCTGCACCCACACATGATCTGGTGCAGTCACTTAAAAAGCATATAGCAACCTCTCAGCTCAAGGAGTCCTTTCAAAGCAAGCTTCAGTCACCCAGGGGGCCAGCAATCTGTAGAGGCTGCTTTTTCTGTCCCTAAGTTAGAGTATCACACTGGCTCTGCTGCACTGGGACCACCCTATGCCCATGGTAGAGAAATAGGATTTGCTTTTCATTAATTCTGTTACTATAAAAAATTCCTGTAGGATATTCTGTAGCTGGAGCACTGAATCATTTCTGAAACTTCCTATTCAAATATTTGTTTTATATGGCAATGGTATTAGTAATGTGCAAGTTTTATGCACTGCTATTTCCTCCCACACCCATTGAAAACTAACAAGAGCCAGCCTGTCAAAATAAGCATGTGAATTATAGATCAGCTATAACATGCTTCAAATAGCCAGTGTTCCAGCCTAGGTGATACCATATAACTCTGCTTTCTCTGTGCTTGTAAAATTCCACAGTCTACAATTCACAAAAAAAAAAATCTACAAATTGAAGTCTGGATTTATCCCATCTCATTAGAGACACTCAAATCAGGTGCTTAGGAATGGAGAATTTCTCCTATGGTTGATGGAAAGAGACAGAGAACTTCCTTTTAGTTCACTTGGAATTTAACTTGCCCTTAAGGAGGGACATTGCTGGCTACTGATGGAGCTCAAGGTGGCTGATTTCAACTTAGGTGCCTTATCTGCATCATTTTCAAGGAGAAGAAAAGGAGCCAAGTCTATCTCTGAAGCTCCAAAAAGCCTGTAAGAAGGCTGAGCATTATCTTTCCAGTCTGGCCCCTTTTCATGGAGCGCATCCATATGTTGCCTTGAAGGTTGGCTCTGGCACTACTCTGTGGTGCCAGCTGCTCCCAATACTGAACACCTAGTACTTATATTGACCTGTAGGCTATATTCAAAACGATCAGGAAATGAGAGCAAGTAATGTGTCTGCAATGTTTACTCATGTAGGGCAATAAAAATGAAAGCTGACTCTGAGGAGCTGCAGAGGGGCCTTATGCTACAGAATGACTGGGTAATAAAATGGTAGAGGAAATCCAATATTGATAAATGCAAAGCAGTTCACAAGGGGGAAAAATAACTTTAACTGCATGACCCAGCAATGGGCTCTGATCTGATCTTAATCACTGAGGGGACACAGAAACCTTGGAGTCATGAATACAGCCAGAGTCACAGACTGTCACATGCAGCACAGCAATTAGTAGTGGTCAGAAAAGCAAGTCAGTATCAGCAACTATTAGAAAGAAATACAGAACAAACCAGAAGCCAACAGTATGTCACTATAAATCCGTCCGGCTGCTGTATCCAGAATATTGAGTGGAATTCTGATTTCCCATCCCAAAGGGTATAACAGAAGCAGAAAAGGAACACTGAAATGAGATCTTTTGTAAAAAGGAATTATTAAATAGACTGCGATTCTTCAGCTGGGAAAAGAGATGGGATATAATACAGGGTCTATAAAATCATGAATGGCAGGGAGAAAATAAGTACAGAATTACTGTTTGCTGTCTCCTCTAACGCAGTAACGAGGGGGTATCAAATGAAATTAGAAGGCTTGAATGACACAAGTTCAAACAAAGAGTTACTTTTTCGTATATACAATTAAGTTATGGAATGCCTGACCACAGGATGCTGTGGTTGCTAAGAGCACATGAGGGCTCAAAAGCAAATCAGAAGAATTTGCTGAAGAAAAATCTGCTGATGGATATCAAATAGAAAGGCACTGCTGCTGGTTCAGTGAGCAAATGGACTGCAAATCACAGATAGGGGCCTGAGAGACTGCTCTGAGGGTTTGTCATTATAGTCTTGCACTGGTTTTGTCCTCTCCCATGGACATTTGCTCTTGCCCTGTGGCAGAGAGAAGATACTGTGCTAGATGGACCACTGGTCTGACTTTGTATGATCATTGTTATGTTCTTAGCGTACCTGCAAAACTACTATGCATGAAGACGAGAAAAGAACATTCTAAGTAAGATCATATACCTTTTTCCCTGGTTGATGTCATCACTTAAGCAAATGGAGGGTAAAATTGCTCATGAAAATCCAAACAGGGAGCCCTCTGCAAACAAAGAGACACAGGCTGGTGCCTGCAGAACTGCTACTCTTCATGCTCCACAAGACCTGAAAGAGACCCTTGCTACCTGCAGCCAGAGCACAAGATGCAGAAGGAAAATGAAATGATCTCCTCCAGATTATGGAAGATCTGATGCTTATCATTTGAAAGCTAGGACACATCTGGGCAGTAGCAGCACAATGCTGAGACAGAATCTTGACAGTAACTCTTCCTGGCTAGTATGTTCTGATGAAACCCAGGCCAGCACTCAAGGAAAAACTCTGGTTTTAGTGCTCATGGACTTCAGTCTTCAGTACCAGCAGTGTGGTAACACTGACAGTATAGCAAAAAGCAAGGCTTTGATCCAAACAACTCAGATTTAACTCCTCTAACCAGCCCTACCTCTGGGTGTAGGGTGACCTTCCCGATTAGCCTTTTAAAAGCCTTTCACTATATATGGCACTTTCAGTCTTGGCAAGATAAATCTGAAGGGAGAGCAAAAGGATGTCTCATGATGCAAGTACTAAAACATTCTGGGATTTTCAAGAAAAAATACACAAAACAACTTCCTGACTTAAAAAGAGCTGTATCTGGCATGGGAAACTTTTACATTAGACCTCATCCTGACAGGGAAATATTAATCATACAATTTAAAGCTTTCTTAGGTGGAAGTGATAATACCCTAGGTTTATGTTTTATGTGCTTTTAAAAATGTATTTTGCATGTTTTACATGTAAGCAGGATAAAGTCCTAACCAGTAAAATTTATACTTGTTGCATCAACAGATCGTGTTCCACAAAGCTAAAAAGAAATTAAGAGATGTAACAGCCAGCCTGGAGGAGAAAAGCTAAACCAACAAAAATGTGAATAATAATGTACAGCAACTAGGCAAAAATTCATTAGATCTTCAAAAAGGCAAAATTAAAAAAAGGTGCACACAGTGGACAAAACCAACATCCTTCTGAGGAAGCACTGGAATATTTTGCCAATACTTCTACAGACAAAATAGGGCAACCAGGTAATTATAGGCCTGTCAGTTCGACATCTATTCCAGGCAGAGTGATGGAGTTGCTGATAGGAAAGTCAATTAATAAAGTATTAAAACACTGCAATTTAATTAAAGTCAATCAACACAGATTAATGGAAGAAAGATCTTATCAAATTAATGTGCTGTTTTTATAAGACTACAAATTTGGTGGATAAAAGCAATTGTGGTAATATTGTATGCTTTGACTTTGGATGTATTTGCCATACAGTATTATAAGAGATTCTGACAGAAATCAGAATGGATACGATGAACACACTTTGCCAATCAACTTGTTTTAAAGCTGGCTAGTACTGGATCTAACAGCCTAATGTAGTGTCAGGCTGTCAGAGAGTGCATTCTGCAAGGTCTGCTTACCAGCCTTCTGATTATTAATAACGTTATCGGAAATGTGGGAGTGCCTTTGCTAGTAATATTTAAAAAAAAAAAAAACAACAAAATTTGGTTCTGGGTAGAAGTGGGCAATGCTTGAGGAGCAGGTGCAAAAGAAATGAGTGTTTCACATGTAGCCCAATATAAAGGATCTACTTAAGAGCAAACATCTCAGGCCTTACGTAAGAAGAGTTCTCCTTTGGGAAGCCGGGACTGTAAAATGAACTGGGGGTCCTGGCAGACAACCAATCGAGCTCCAGAGCTCTCTGAAATCGTGTCACCAAAAAGGCCAATGCAATCCTTCTCTGTGTGCAGAGGCTAGCACACAGGGGGGAGTAAAGAGGTTGTATTACTTCTGCATTTGGCATTGGTAGAAGTTATTGCAATAATGTTGGTCCTGGTGTCAGCAACTGAAGAAGGGTGTTGGCAAATTGGAGGTAGTTCAGAGGAGAACCTCAACAATACGAATTATAAAAACCGAAGGGCTGTAAAATGGAGTGACTTCACAGAGTAAATCTATTTAGATTTAGTGTATCAAAGAGAAAGCTAAGGAATAACTTGAGCATGGTTTGGAAGTGCTTTCATGTGGAACAGACACTGTCTAACAGGAGGGTTTTCACTCTGGTAGAAAAATACACAAGGAAATCCAATGGAAAGCTGAACATGTGTAGCCACTACTACAACTACTTACCAGTCACTGTGGAAGAGGTAAGTGCCTTTTCTGTCCTTCTCACGTCCTGCTCTTGTTCAGCAGGAAGCAACTCAGGTAAGCTAATGACCCATATTGAGGAGTCAAGAATGGTCATAAGACGGTTTATGTCCTTAATAGCTGTGAATGCAACTGTGTAAACTATATCAATATACATTTTAATGTAAATAATATAAAGATTCTTCTGAGTGAAGAATGGGATCCAAATTTAGCTAATGTGAGTGTCTTGTGTACTTCAAGAGGTGCTTTGCAAATGGTGGGGTTGGTGTTTCTTTCTCGCTCTGCTTTGGGAACTAAAATGCTGGCAACACCAGATTGCAATGAGGTTTTGGAGAACAACTCATAGAAGCACATCCAGTTGTCATATTTCCATCTCACATTCTCCTCCACCAGCAACATGCTGATGGGTGCAACTGAGGTAGCAAAACCTGCCTAAGAGCAATCTGGTTCAGGTTATGTACTTGTCTGGAAAATAACTTCCAGGGTAACTTACTCCTAAAGTGAAAAACTGATGTTATACCTCCCTAAAAGAGACGAGACCTTAATGGCAAATGGCTTGAGTGTGGACAATCCCAAAAGGTTAGGAAAAACTAGTCATAATATTTCACAGTTTCTCTTGCATATAAATGTTCCCCTAGAATGTAGAAACATAGCACTTCGCTTCCTGGTCTTGTACCCATGGATGTGCTCTGGTTACCTGGCCCATTACAAAAGAAATAAGCCCACCCTTTTTCTTCTCTTAGCAATACTAGTATAACTTAAAATGCAGGAAGTATTAAAGACATGCCACTTACATCTAACCAGTGAAGGAGTGCTTCTTCTCAGGTAATTTCATAAAGCTGTAAGAGGAGGCCATTCAGAAGAGAACTCCAACATGCAAGACTGATTTCAATTAGTGAGGGATAAGATTGATACGGATACACACAACGCAACCACTTTTTTAGCTTCTGGGAATGATGCCATCTAAGAATAATGAGAGCTAGTGGTAACAGAGAAATGTAAGGCCTGACTGGGGTACCCAACAGCCCACAGTCTTGACAGCCTGATTTGGAGGGCGGTGTTGTGATTTCGAAGGTCAATTTGCTTTTGCTCATACTATCTGATATATAGATGAAGACTGCTAAAATACCAGAAATGACTAGGCTAGGAACATACTGTGGTCATAGCCACAGTTAAAACCTGGGTATGTAATACTATCACTTTGAAAAAATCTAATACATTACCGGGGTCTGGAACCAGAGACAAAGATAACTGACTCTTGAGTCAAGGACTGTTTTGCCTCCTAGGCAGAACATTCTCCCATACACAGAGATCTGTCCTGCAGACAAATAAGACACATCTTAGATCCCAGATGAATAAACATAGGAAGGCAAACCTCACAGCACTTCAGTTAACAGATATATTTTCTTTACAATTTTTTACAACATAACAAGAAAGCAGCTTGCAGAAATGTTGAACCTGCTTCTGTCTACCTCATTTGTCTTCTATATGTAAATTACGTTGTGGAATAGTGGGGCTTTTGTTGTTGTTTTCCTTTGTTTTGTTTTGTTTTTTATTGCACTGCAGTCAGTTGTAAATTTTGCACTGAGTTATTCAAAACCATGTTTTTTTTGATTTTATTGTTTGAGTGAAGAATGAAGCCTAAGGCTTGATTCTGACTATAGATACTGCACATAGGTATTGACCCTTATATACTTGGTTGTACCCTTATTGAGTATGCAAGTAAGCCCCACATGTGCAGATCATGCAAATGGGTACATTTCTTACCAAGTTACCTCTTGACAGCAGCTCATTTAATAAAAAAGTGGACTCACATAACTAAAGTCTAAATCACACCTCTTTTTGAAGAACAGATGCTTGTCTCCATGTCTTTGAATTGCCCTTTTTGATGTATGGAGAAAAGACTTGGCCCTTTACCGTTCCATGATTTATCATTTTGCCTAGCCTTCCCTATTAACATACTAAAGTTCTAATGTAAATGATTACCAAAAAAATGACTAAAAAAAATAGAAAAACATATCCTAGTTGGCATAGGGATCCAGCCTTGACAACTGGTGGGGTGGTACTTGCAAGCATATTTTGAGCTAGCTACTTGGATTAATTTTGCTAGAACAAGACTGTCTTCTCAATATGACAGTTCTCAACACTTAATAGTTGTTTAATGTTCCCAATAGGCTCAGCCCTGCACTTTGTAAATCAGAAAAAAAATAGTAAAATCAAGGTATTTATTTTACCACTTAAAAAATATGATCCTTTTTGTTCCAGCTTGTTTGTATGTTGATAATATATTTTCTGCAAGGGGACAAGGAGCATACTGACCTGGAAAAGGAAGTCTTTTTTCTGTTGTCTTTGATCACTCACAAGACTTGTGCTCTGATCTAAGGCCATTGACATCAATGGAAGAAAGATCACTTTGGCTTGGAGGGGAGGGTTGGCTCCTGTCCATACAGAGTCCACATAGGCAAAAGCAGATGCTAAAAGATAAAACATATTGGAAGTCAGAGTTACAGAAAAGATTGTTTTCCTTACACAAGTTTAGATTTATAACACACTTTTCGGACTACTGTTTTTTTCTTAGTCCCCGACAAAGGAAGCTACAATTTCTACATCCATTATTGCTGTTTACCTACAGATAAACCTTGGATACAGAATAGGGGAGACCTTGGTGGATGTTCTCCATTGCATGAAAACAGAAGGTCTCCTCCTTAGACTCTCCTGAGACAATGAAGAATAAGAAAAGGGAAAATAAGGCTCCAGGGAAACTGAACCCCAGCTACATTTCCCAAAGAAAGATACATTCCAGAGAGGGAACTCAGTAATGGACACAGTCATCAAAGTGGTGGATAATGTAGAGTCTGTTTAAAAGATAAAGAAACTTCTAATGGGATTGTCTCTTTCGGTGACAGTTTCCAGACAAGGTAGATCAGCACAATTAAGTCCATGGATGAAAAGTCCGTCAGTAAGCAGTCCTAAAAGGAATCCTTCCCAACTCACTTGGAGGAAATATAGCAACCTTCACTCTGACATATATCTTCAGAAAGGTCATGGGGAGACCACGATAGTTTTGTCACATGCCTTTCTGCTGGCTACTTCTTTGGTACCATTGCTTATTCAATTGAATGAGAAAATATAGTGAAACAGTATTTGCCACTACCAACACAGTTTATTTCAAACAAGAGTCATCATGTATTGTGAACATGACATTCAGGCTTGGACCAGTCAACAATATCCCTTTAGCCCAGACATTCTGGCAACATGTTTCAAGTTAAGCATCTCTCATTTGATTAATGCCTCCTACATAAGCACCACAGCTATGCAAGACAGGCAGCAGTTGGACAAAACTCCACTGTTGACTTGGTCTTCAGACTTTGATCTGACTTTCAGGTCCCAATTCCTTTTCACATCTCACATGTTATATTTCAGCTGAGTAACATAGACTTAGATCAACAAAAACAGGCACAGGGTTATGTACACCTAATGTGTCTGAGGCATATAAAGATTTGCTCATTCAGACCTTATTTCTTTAATGTTGGACTGAAATGGCAGTATTTTCATTGACATATCTGAAAGCAGAAGCAATGTTTACAAAGTGATAGGTTTGGGGAAAGATGTCATAGAAAAGGAAAGTAAAATTACTAAAATCTACTGCAAGAGCAAAATTCATCCCATGGATAGGTAACTGTGTCATTCCCACTACATGCATTCTTCCACGCCTCTTAGGTTAGAATTAATCCAAATACTGAAATTTGCAGCCTCTTCCTTCAGAACTTCAATATTTATGGCAAGTGTATCCCATTCCACCTTCAATCACTTCTTTAGATTCTATTAATAGCCAGGAGTTTTCAACTAGAGGCTTAGGCCTAACCCTAACTTCATTTTTCACCACTTTCTCCTGTTGGGTTTAGAGGCTCTATTCCAGAGTTGCTAAGGATTGTGGCTCCAGCTGATGGTGGGTAACTAAGAAAGTTAAACAGAAAACACTGGTCTAGAGAACAAAGGTTGATGCAAGAGCTTAGGTCTCTCATGCTTTGTCATAGTCAGAAGGAGTATGCAGGGGGAGAGGAAGGGAGAAATTGTGTAAAAAGTCATCTACTAAGAAAAGAATGTTTGATTTGGATCACAGGATGTGAGACTGGAGAATGTATTGCATAACTTTATGGCTTGTCCTTATTTGCAATGATTCAGTATCCGGCACTGCTCATCCCATTTCTAAAAATGGTATTGAAAAGTTACAGAGTATTCAGAGGTGATGGGAATAAGTGAGGAATGAGAGGAAAACACCTTTTCATTTTACGGCAAATAGCAAAGATCAGATCTGCAGGTCATCCTACAGGTTGCTGCAGATCACTCACTGGTTCTGTGTCTTTCCCCACTACCCAAGGGATATTCACTGGGTCAAATCCTCTCTGCTGCCAGAGGGTCATATTTTTGATGCCAAACTTATGATCATGACAATCCCTTCTTAGTAGTATTTATCTTACAACTGCGTAACAGGGCATGTGCAGCTCCAAGTGAGGAGGACAAGAGATGAGACAGATGCAATGCCATAACCCCCACCACAGCCATTTCTGAAGACTCCCCGGTCAAGACTAGCCCCTGATGGAAGAATCTCTATAGCCTCTTTGGAGCCCTCTTCAGAGATACTTCTCTCTACCCCAAACCAGGCACCTCCAGCACAGCCCTCTCTATCAGAGTTATTTCATTATTAGCACGCTCATTTCTTCCTATCCCTTGAAAACAAGTATCATCTAAACACGCAGGTCCTCACCCCAAAACTACCCTTCTCCCATTTCTGACCCTCCTGTGTGCTGATGTGGGAAAAGGGGAGCCAAGACACGGCCAGCCCCTTGTCATCTTCCTGCAAAGGCTGCAGCTCCGGGACAGAAGGGCTCTCTATGTCTCCTCATCACCCTGTTCTCGTCTTACTGTTGGTTTTGTCGACTTGAGGGGGGAGTGAGTTTTTTGGTTGGCTGTTGTTTGGTGGGGTTTTTTTCGGTCGTTGTTTTAAAAGGATTCACAACCAACACATAGATAAAAGCTAGGGAGTAAATACCAAGCTCGTTAGGAGTTCAGAGAGCTGCATATCCAACTTTAATGTATATCCAAACTCCTGCTGTTTAAACAATAAAAGGGGAGCGGGTGAAAAAACCTTGCAGACCGCAGTGAGGTGGGGCGGGGCCAGGCCGACCTCATTCATGGCTTTCTCTGTGCAGGGTGAAAAGGGTGTACGTTTTCCTTCCACCCCCCTCCTTCCTCGTTTTAATTTGGGGATGGATTAAGACAAGCCTAGAATCGGTAGAACTCCTCCCACTCGACTGCACCGGGAAGCAACCGCTTTTGCTCCCGTCAGTACGCAGAGACTCATGCTNTAAAAAGGGAAATGTTTTCTCTGCCCCCCGAAAAAAAAAAAAAAAAAAAAAAAAAAAAAAGCACTATTTCTTCATTGAGAAAAAATCCCGCCTGGCCGCCTGGAGCTCTGGCGCACATGGAATCATTCACCCGGCATCCGTGGCGGGGCCCGGACTCTTCTTTTAGGGGCGTTTATTCCATCGTTATTATTGTTCGTATTTATTAACTTGTTATTATATTAAAATTAATTAGTTAACATTTTACCCCCGACCGCAAGCGCAATCCCCGGAAAGGCTGGACCTGCCGGAGCTCAGGCAGCCGTAGCGGTGCGCAGCGGTGCGCAGAGCTCTCCCAAAGCCGCCCGGCACAGCTCGACAGCTCTGCCAAAGGACGTCTCACCTTGTTTACCCCGTGCGCGG
>VWZK01010886.1:0-29653 GCA_013396935.1 Baryphthengus martii | reverse complement strand
TCCCGCCCCCCCCGCCACACAAAGGCAGCCGCAGCTGGACGGGCGAGGGACCGCGCTCCACGCCAGGGCTCCGGTGCAGCGTCTCGGCTGGTCTTCTCCATACTCATGAACATACAAAGGTCAACCCCTATCACGATAGCACGATATGGGAGACCGCGGAATAAAACCCAGGATTTTGAGGAGCTCTCGTCCATACGGTCCATCGAGCCAAGCCAGAGTTTTAGCCCGAATCTAGGCTCGCCGAGCCCGCCGGAGACCCCGAACTTGTCGCATTGCGTTTCTTGCATCGGGAAATACTTATTGTTGGAGCCTCTCGAGGGAGACCACGTTTTCCGAGCCGTACATCTGCACAGTGGCGAGGAGCTGGTTTGCAAGGTAATACCTCTTCTCCTTGTTCTCCCCCTGGGTTAGCCTCCTGTCGCATGTTGGTTTCCCATGTCTTGCAGGAGGGCCGAGCGCCGGTGTGTAGCTCAATTATTAAACAGTTGAGAAACAAAAGGCAGGAGACGGGGTTAAAGGCGCATCCTGTAACTTTTCCCTCTCTCTAGACAATGGCCACGTTATAGCGGTGGCCCGGAGCCAGTTCTGCCTCTCACCCGGGGGATATTGTTCTGGAAAGAGCTGTTCTTTAAGTAGGTCTTAACGTGAGTTCAGATCAGGAGAAAGCCTCATCTTCCCCACTCTCACTTTTCAAAATGGAGTAGGGAATCCCCAGCTAATTTTAAGGTGTTGGGACCTGCTGGCTCCCTCGATTTTTTCCTGTTCCCTGTTCTGTGAGTTGGGATACAAAAGAGGATGGAGAAGCAGGGGCTAGATTGCCATCAGCTTTGTCTTAGAAGTTATATTAAAAAAAATCCACATCGAATTAATCAGCCCGAGCTCCCTCACCGTGGAGGTTGTTTGCAAACAGCATCCTCCCCCATTGCACAACTGAGTAAGAATAAAACCTGCACACCTACGGTTTTGAGAAGAGCAGACAAAATAGCTGTCCCACTCCTTGTAGCCTGCCTGCTTTTCTCTGCCTCCTCCCAGTTTGCTCCTACTGTTCAAAGGTGAGCTGTGGGAAAAAGCAACCCACATGCCTGCACGTCTCTGGAGGGATCTTTTTCTCTTTTCAGGCTAAGGGAGTATTTTCCTTTGTTCCTAAATTGCATTTCTCATTGTCTGTAGTGACCCAGACTTATGCCCTGCAAACTGAGGCAGTACCCAGTAGTAGTTTTTTTATAACTACCTAGCAAATTGCAACCTTGCAACGCAAGCTGCAATGTTTGTATTGTTCCCAAAATATGTGATTGTGCCGTTTGACTGTATTGGGCAAATTTCTGGTGTTGAGCTAACAGAAAAGTAGACGTATTATAGCTTATTTGTATTCCAGGGATTAGTGATAGCATTGCTGACTGTTTCATACTTTCTCATACTTGATGCAAGAGAAGTTGTGGACTAGGCTATAGCAGGGAAGGGGAAATAATTGGTCCTATTTGCTATTTGTAAAAATCGGAGTTCAGTGGGTTTGCTGATGTGTTTGCTGATGGAGTTATAAAACCTGATACTAAGTCAACCTAGGACTTCATGTGATTATTTAGGGGGTAAAAAAGGGCCCGTGACTGTGCAAAGGACTAATACAGCGTGCTGAACTGAGTGCTTTGTTAATAAACTGAAACAGAACATGAGAATTTCGAGAGTGAGCCCCCTGCTCGGTGCAGTAGTACAGTGCTGCATTCTCGGACACTGGCATCTCTTCACGAAATAAACAGATCCCACAAAGCTGCTGCTCTGCTTGAAATTGTAAGTGAACTTGCATAGCAAGTAGTAAAGCGAGGACTCTGCTTTTCTTTGTTTCCTGTTTGGTTTGCAGGAATAAGGCACTGTTTTGATAACAGTTTGAGCAGCATAACTGCCTCTCACAAAGAGTGGACTTTATTTTTTTCTTTTCCTTCCCTTTAAGCAGTAAGTTTTTGAGCTCATCCTGACATTTGAATAGTATCATTTTTTCCATATGTGCAACGCACTACATCTAGCTCCAAAAATACAGTCTTCGCCTGACTTGCTAGTTTGTGAACATGCAGTTGTCAGTCCTAGACTCATTTTGGTTTAATGCGTGCTTTAAAATGCCTGCAGTATCATGACTACTATTTATCAAGTAGCCTTCCGGCTAAGAAACCTGCTATCTGGTGCCTTATTGAAGATGCTCTTAGAGATTGCTTGCAGAGCATTGGTTTGGGTAACAGACACATACTGATGATTCTCAAGATTCATTTGGCTGCACCCACTGCCTGTACAGATGCCGTTATTTGCTTCAAGGCTCTGTGGCATCCAAACAATGGTAACTTCTCACTTCCAATTCCCAGCAAGAACTAAATCAAACTGCAGCTTATTGGACATTTGCTGAATTGAGGCCAGGGATCTTAAAAGCTGGGATACAAAGAAGCCCTTTATAAAAGGTATTCTAGACTAGCAGTAAGATAGTGTCTCCCATCTCTTCCCTTTCAAACATAGTACTGGTACGTATCCAGACCTACTTATTTAACGTAGTCTGGGAAACACAAAATGTAACTAATTAATATTGGGATAATTTGGTTAGGAGAGAATTCTGGAAAGGCTTTTTTTTTTTTTCTTTTTTCCCACATGAGGATTTGAGCTACATGAATGTTCCTGCTTAAATTTCATTTTATAGCAGCTGCTTTGTAGAAGAGCCATTTACTTACAATGTAGTAGTTATGAGTTTTGAGATCCAAATGTCAATGAATTCTCCTCTGGAATGAATTATACACCAGGGATTTTGGCAATACCTCCTCCCCGCTCCAGTTCTGCTTCCCTGGCTCACCATGTCGCCAGAATGCCTCAGTGTTAATCAACAGACACACACACACTCCGTGAAATCTGTTGAATCTGTTTGGCAGTCTGCCTTCAAGGTTGTTTTTCCCTGTGTTGGGGTATAGCAGCACAGGTATGTGGTAGGAGAGAAAAAGAGACGTGTCCCAGTTTCTTGGGATTTGGGTCCTTTTCTACAGGAGTTTGTTAGGATTGTGCTCTGAAGCATTAAATGACTCAGGTTTTGCAGCCTCAGGTAAGTTTTGATTGAACCATATCTCTCTCCCTCAATTTTGAAAGCTTTTTAAAGCTTCAAAGCAAGCAGGGAGATTTGCTTGTTGGAGAGGATAGGAATACCCTCTACTGGAATATATATACTAGAGTACAAAAGGAAGAAAAACAACTGCAGTTTAAACCAGTTGTTTAGAGACCTATACCAGTTCTTCATTTTTATGTTCAATTAGAATGGCACATGACTACCTTAAATTCTTTTGAACAAAGTAACAAAACACCCAAGAGTAAGTTACATATTAATTGAATTTTTATGCTGGTAGAAATGCTAATTCCTTGCTTTGTAGTAATCCTGAAACAGGTATAATTAAAAAAAACCACACTCCTATCAATACTTTGCTCATATTCTCTTTTAGCACACTGACTTCTGTTACTTTCAATGAAGTCTTTCTTTTGCTTGTAATGTGGGCATTTCTCAATTGACTCAAATACTGATTCATTCGTCATCACTAGATTATAGTGACTTTTTATATTTGGGTTTCCCAGCAGCCTTTTTAGTTCTTACAGCTCATTCATAAGATCAGTGATAACATACTTACTAGTAAAGGGACACTTTGCTTTTAATGGAGCACTTGATTGAAATTCAGAGAGTTCAGAGTGGTTTTGTCTTTGCCTTTTGAAGGATGTTTGTCTGCACTCCAATAGAAAGGACTGTTTCCCGAGTTGTCCTTCTGATCTTATAAACAGCCATTGTAAAAGGGAGACTTTGAAAGTGAAAGTCACTTTGCTGTTTGTCAGTAATGGAAGAAAGGAAGGATGTAAATATGAATAGTGCTAGATGATATTTTAAACCTGAAAATCCTTAAAGCTCTAATGAGTTAATAAAATCAAGAGAGAGGGACGTGTGGATCAAGGTGGATTTAATATGACAGCTTCTCTCGGCACAAAGCTACTGGCTGTATTCTCTTGAGTTTATTTGGATGGAAAACAGAAGATAAACATATTCCCTTCTGAATGCTGCCCTTATATGTCGCTGGGCTTCACAGCTTAATTCAGATTACAGTCTAAATTTGATCAGTTATTAGCTAATGAAACTATTCTTGCTACGAGTTTTGAAGACTACCCTTTCCTGTCAAGATTATGCGTATGTTCTGCGTGGGGTTACGTAGTCTATTTTGTCTTGTCCTCAGTGCCATGAGCTTGTGACATCCTGTTTACATCGGTGCAGCTTCAGCAGCATAAATTGTACTTAGAGATGATTCTCTTAGCAGAATTAGATGTACCATAACTTCACTGTCTTTGTGTTGCTAACCCTGGCTTTACTGTCATTGTTCCTGCAGGTGTTTGATATTGGCTGCTACCAGGAGTTATTAGCACCATGTTTTTGTCTGCCTGCACATAAAAATATCAACCAAATTACTGAAATAATCCTTGGGGAGACAAAAGCGTATGTGTTCTTTGAAAGGAGCTATGGGGACATGCATTCATTTGTTCGTACTTGCAAGAAGCTTAAAGAAGAGGAGGCAGCCAAACTCTTCTATCAAATAGCTTCTGCTGTTGCACACTGCCATGATGGTGGACTGGTACTGCGAGATCTCAAGCTGCGAAAGTTTATTTTCAAGGATGAAGAAAGGTAAGAGTCTCCCTTACTTTACAGGCTGGGGGCACCTGAGGTTTAATATTCAGAGAATCATAGAATGCATTGGGTTGGCAAGGACCTTTAAAGGCCATCTAGTCCAATCCCCTGCCCTCCAGCCCCAGAGTTACAGGATGCTTGCTGTTGTCACTGTATCATTCATTAATGGTACACAAAGTGTTACACTTTCTTTATTTTTCTCCACAACCTGATGACGGAATGGATGTGCCATTTTGCCTTCTGTCATAGGAGTAAAGTAAGTACAGAGTTCCATTTGCATTTGTGCCTGGCCTCTGCGTCTCAACCCGGAGGAGCACCCTCATTCCTGAGAAGGGGACGTTTCCTGTAGGAAGGCTTTGCATAGATGTCTGGTGTAAGAGTTCCGCTATTGCAAATGCTGCTGGTGTTAAAAGGGAAAAAGAGCAAAAGATCCATTATGTTAAAGAGGGTTGGGGACTGAAATGGCTCATTCCAGTGAGGTGGCGTGAAGAGGAAGAGGAACTGCCAGGTGGTTAATGCTGAGGTTGGAGGGAAGGGTCACTAGTGCTTTTGAGGACAGCTTCTTGGTTTTTGTGTTGGAAGGGTCTGAAGGCTGCTTCTGAGAGTATTATGTGATCCCTGATTATACTAAGACTGAAACTGCCTTGCTGTGTGAGTGCCTGTCTTTAGTATCAGGGCTGTCGTGGTACTTGGGGGGGATCTACTTTTGTTTGGTTTTGTGTAGTATCTCTTCCCTGCACGTCCTTCTCTCAGTAACTGGGTGGTAGTTGATTTAGGGAAGGAGTATGGGAAGACAGGGAAAGCTGGATGATCTGGATGTATTGTTGAAGTGCTGTTTCTGATGTTGAACTATAGCTATACTGTTGTACCTGTGGAAATTTCCTCTCTCTTTCCTTGTTGTTTACTGGGTTTTGTTATGTTATATCGTGTATTCGCTTGCAGCTTCCATGCAAGGCACCAGACTAAGAAACACTGCCAGTGTAATGTCAGGCTATCACCGAGGAATTACATGACCATTATGAAATAAATGAAACTACTTGGGGGCAGAGTCTGCCTTTGTGCTTCTTCATTTCTTGGTAGAAGATGGGGAGACGTTTTTCCCTTTGAGTTAAATCCTATGAAATGGATGTTCTGGAGAGCTTTGTTAAAAGTAACCAGTGCATATCAATTCCATTTGGGGCTATTTGGGAAAGTTATAAGCAACAGCCAAAGCACGTAATTTTTCTACAGGCTCAGGAAGTCCATGACCTGAGAATCACAAGAAACTAATACACAGTTAAGTTGGGAAA
This sequence comes from Baryphthengus martii, assembly GCA_013396935.1. NCBI lineage: Eukaryota > Metazoa > Chordata > Aves > Coraciiformes > Momotidae > Baryphthengus > Baryphthengus martii. The sequence continues at coordinate 23,686 of VWZK01010886.1, read as the reverse complement.
AAGAAATTCCTGTCCTTAACATAAAAGTGATAACTGTCTAAGCTGTTTAAATATACTCTATTTAAATTTTATTACAAGCTGGGTTTTGAAAAGTAAACTTCTCCTTTTAATCTCTTCACAAACTGAAAAATAAAAGACATTTTCACTTCTGAATTCAGTTCAGGTAATTCTCTGCAAAAAAAACAGCTATTCCTTATTTTTCTGCCACAGCCCCAATATATATGATTACCCTTTCCTCCTCTTCAAATAAAAAAGCCTAACATGAAAATAGATTAATATCCGTTGAGGGACACACAAAGCAGATAGATGTAAATTGCATTTTCACAAATTTAACTCCCAGTTTAATAATTAAACACCGTTGTAGCACCTCTGATGCAGATAAGAAGGAAACTTGTATGGAATAGTTGAGGGAGGGATTGCTTTCTGTTGTAGCTGATAATGTCCTACCATTAAAATGTGTGGTTTTGCACGAAGGGCAGGAATTGGAATAGCTGCTCTAAGTGAAGTCAGCATGAGCTCAGAGCAGTGCAGTGGGAGCAGACGTGGGCCCATGCTGGATACTTTTGAACTCCTACCCTGCTGCTTACTAGGAACTGAATGCAATGCAAGGCACAGGGCCAAATCCTTTAGCCACCCAAGAAGAGTGGTGCGTACTATAATAGCAGTGTTTGCTTTTATGAATGTTTTTAACATAACTATCCTCTGCAAAATCACACAGTTACTCAGTTTTGAACAGTGTCTTCTAATAATACAATAATTCACTTTAAAGGTCAAATAAGACTTGCTGGTTATTTTTAAGTTAATTATAATGCGTTTTCCTTCCAGATGCAATGTTGATTTGTAAGCAGGGAGGTATTGTAATCCTTTCTCTGCTAAATAAACATGGATGAAATAGTGTGGGATAGAAATAGAACCAAACAGTGACTGTCTTTTTTCACATGCTCTGATCATCAGACTGTAATCAGTCATCACTTTCAATCTACTACTATATTTAGGCTGAAAAATCTTTTTGGTCCTTCTGGGTTCACAGAGGTGTGTGTATGTTGCTTGCATCTCTCCAAATTGGTGTTTCCATGAGGCTGCTGGTGCTGGTGAAGATTCCTGTGTGTGCTGTGCAGCCTGCCTTTCAGAAGCTGCTGTCAGCAGCAGTGCCTGTGAGATGGGTGCCTCACAATCTATTGCTATTTGCTCTGTTAATGAACCAAGGAGGAAGAAAAGAGGTGAAAGTGATGTTTTGAGAAATGTGTGTGAACTCTCCTACTGCGTGTTGCATGTTCTTTGGCAGAGTTCCTTTTCAGTAGTTCTTTTCCTAACTATTTTGTTAAGGCTGTTTTTCTGTAGTTCACCTTTAGTACCTACTGCTTTGAAACTTTCTCTCCTTGAAGACTCTCACAGCTTTTATTTTGGTAGAAGAAAAGATGGGAAATCCAACATGCAGGCAATACATGAATGGAAAGCTCGCTTCTTTTATTTATATTTTTAGTAATATACTTGTCTGCTCTTAGCTGAGAGCTGCCAGACTGGAGGAGCCAGAGAGAATGTGAAGGATATATGGAAGCAGTGCCACTCCTTTAAAAATAAAATCCATTAAAGCATTTCTTAGTACATACTTCTTCCATTGATCCTAATGATATCCTAGTAGTTCAATTCATATTGAATCAGAGCTCCTGAAGCTCTGCAGATGGGTGCATTCCGCATTGAAACGCTTTCCACCCCATTCCCGTTATCTAAGTTACAGGTGGAATTTACAAAGATTCAGGCTTCTGATCTAACAGCATCTTGAGTGCTCTTTGTTCCTACTGATGTCACTGCTAATAATGCATGTTATTTGGATGTTGCAAATCACAGTGTCTTCGGATGTCTGTAATGAACTGGGAGGTACTAAGGTAGAAAAAAAGTGTTGGAGGCTGGTAGTGCTGAGCATTTTGTAGGGGTCTTAATCTTAACAGTGATGTTCATTTGATGTGCAAAATCAACTGTAGACTGTGATGCTAAGTTATGTCTTACTACATCATGTGTAAAGACATCAGCACTTAAGATGAAAACCAAAATTCCACAGTGTGGTAATGAACAACAACAATTTATTTGTGTTGCAAGGTACTTTATCTATAGCTTCTTTTAGTCCTGAATCACAGAAAACTGAAAGCTACGGTCTTTTATGGTGTTTTTTTGTATTATGTGAAAGATGGTTAGGGGCTTGTGTTTTTGGGGAGAGGTGTGTCTGTGGTTCCATTTGTAAGCTATAGGTGAAGTAGCCAGTGTAGTAGTATTGAAATTTCACAGTTCAGAAACCGTAGCTGATCTTGATGAAGCAGAACTTCTAAGACATTACAACACGCCTGGAAATGTTAGCAAGCAGCAGGACAACCATTAAATAATGGTAGTGGCTTTCAGAGCACTGAAAATATGGAAAACACTGGCTTGCCATGCTAGATCTCACCAGACTTTCTAAAATACTTAGAAGATTCTTGAATACTTTAAAAATTGAGTCCTTAAACTTCTAAATAAAGCTTGAATCCAAACCAGCAGAGGTGAGATAAGGTAAAATGTGGTTTTGTATGTTTTCAGCATCCATCTGTGTTGGTAATTTTTTCTTGACCTGGATATTAAGCCAGGTCAATGTTGATGTTTTGGGGCTTTTGCTTTTGATTATTTTTGCAGTGTTCATGTCATGGTATTTACAGTTTTCCTTGTACAGGCTGTCCTCATAGCCCTTGTGCCCTTCTCCTAGCTGGTGTCCCATAATGATGCCGCAGAATGGGCAGGGTTTTTTGAGTTGTGCTAAAAGAAGCGCTATACACAATATATAACTAATAAAACGGTTAATCAGTCTGATATATAGCAGACGCTTTGAGAGAGAGCCACCTCAGAGATCTCAGAATTAAGTCAAGCATTTCTGTGTTGGTTGTTACAATGATTTTCCTAATACAAGAACATTTCTGCTGTCAGGGAATTATTAATTTCTTTAGTGCAGTTTTAAGCCTTTAATTATATTAAAATATTAGCTGTCGTAATATTTAAAGCTTAAAGACCTTGTACATTCATCATACTTGTTGAAGGGAAAATTAAAATAATTTTGTTATTTAGAAATTGTCATTTTCCTGTATTCTTTGACTAAATATGAGGCAGTTGGGATTCAAGAAAAATAAATAGAATTTGACACTTTTTGCTTTGTGCCATGGGAATGTAGCCAGTACAATATACTAATTTAGAAAGCCTGTGTTAGCATAACATATTTATTTGGTGCTCTTAGAATGTTGTGGGTTTTTTTCACTAGAAGTTCTCAGCTTTGATTGGACAGTGTGTTTAAGGTGACCTAGTTATTCTATTTGCAATCCTAGTCACACAAACCTGATCCCACAAAAAAAAGTGCAGAATGCATATACCAGTCTTTTTCCAAGTAGACCTTTCATTTTCTTATAGTTAGTAGTTAAGTTTCCTCTCTAGCATCTGTCAAATTGCAGTGTGGTCAGTTACATTTTTCCCAGTGATGTTAAAACTTGCTGGCTTACTTACAATTCCCTATGGAATAGGTAAGTTAACACTTGCCTTAAGTCCTAGAAAGAGAGTCCTGAAGTGGAAGAAAATCAGACAAAATAGGAGTGCTCTTTAAATACCAAAAGATTTAGAAATAAACCAGTCCTCATCTGTTTTGCATTGTAGGAACTTCACATTACCCTGAATGGGGCCATGGGACCAAAGAGCATAACTTCTTCAATAGTGGAGAATCATAGATCAGAAATGAATATTCCTAGAATATAGGGAGGTAGGTGAATTTCTTCACGGGCAGCAAATCTCTGCTGTCAAACTAAGGGTAGGGAATAAAGCAGTTGCACAACAGTTTTCCACAGAAGAGTTCATGCTCCCTTTAGCCTTCATGTGGTTTGGTTACTAAGCCTCTGTTTTCTCCCAGTGTTTCAGGGGGCAACACACTTTGAATTTATTCCATGTGTGGTATCCCTTCCCAGTGGGGTACTGGAGACCATCTGCAGATGTCAAACATCACACCAGCCCTGTAAAGTGCTTAAATCTCCTCCCAAGGTCATACATAGTCATAGAGGTTAAGTACTGCATCTAAGGTTATAAATGAAAGCAAAAGCCAGGGAAAAGTTGGCTGCTGGCAGGCCCTGGGATGAGAATGGAAGGTCATCTCAAGGCTCTTCAGTGAGACTGAGTTGTGAGAGCCTTTGCTGTAAGACCCATCTCCAGAGTTTGCAGAAGGTTTTGCCTTTTACTGTGCTTTCTTTTGGTATTTGGCTGGTGGTTGCACCTGTACCTTCTTCACTCTTTCTTCAGTCTTTTCCCCTTTGCAGCCTTATGTACTAGCTTTGAAGGATGGTGTTGAGGTACAGCCCTGTGCCATGCTTGGAGTAGGAGAGGAGCCTTGCTGGGCTGTCCCCATGTCCTGCCCAACCTCTCCAGCCACATTGTCTGACTTTGAGAGATGCCTCTGGCTGAACGCTGCGTTATGCTGCATTATGTAATGCCAGACGTGGTTGGCACGGTTGGGTGCCCATCATGAGGTGCCTGTCACAGGGTTGATCTCTTTGATCAGTTAACTGGTGTTTTAACCAGTCCCTGGAAGTAGATGTCTCTTGAAACATCTTGTATTAAGAATTTATCAGCTGGTTATTTTGAAGACTTGAAAACCCATCCATAGACTCAGTACAAAATACTCCATGTTGACTTTTAAATGGAGACTGAGGACATCTGTGGGGGTGAGGAGGGGAGCCCAGCTAGCATCAGCTACAGTAGATTGTCATGGTGAAATTCTACTGCTGCCTTTTCTTCTAATTGTCCTAGTTATCACAGCAGGAGATGACTTCAGGCTTGGGAGGGAGAGGGAGGGTGGAGATAGTAAATAGGAGCCAACCTGGGGCCTATTTAGTCTTAAGCACCTGCTTTTTGGTAGTTGTGTATTACTTGGAGACAGGTTTACAGACATCTAGCATTGCTTTATCTTAGAGGTACTGAGTACCCACTGCATGCTCAGAAAGCTTAGGGCTTTTTCACAGGATGCATTTATTTAAGAAAATAAAATTTTGATCTCCTTTCCCTGTGGAGCTTCACCATGCATCATATGAAAAGATGTAGAAAAGATGATGAACACCGCATAACAGTTGACAGCAGAACCTTTTAAAATTCTGACCTTCAGTGTAAGCTAAAAAGATAAAAGTGAGGTGAGCCCTGAGCCAGATACTTATCAAATAATGGACTCCAAGTATTTTAATCGAACTCTTCTATGGAAGGATCTGCATTAGATTTTGGATCCCACATCCCAACGCACGCATTGCTACCTACCTACATACTTTTTGGGTACGCGTTGTCTCCTTAGGCAATAAGGGTGTGGAAGTATATGGCATACAGGACAGGCCATTCCCAGCAGTCCTATTTGAGTGTTGTAAAGCTGAAGGTCTTTGGGGCCCCAGCTTTTCCTGGATGTGTGCGAGGGAGTGAGCTCAGAGCACTTTTTAAGTGGAATTTTGTAGGAAAAAAGCCAGCTTAAAACAAGTTAAAAGCCCTAAGTTGCTGAGTCCTGAACGTCAGAAAGGGGGTGCAGGGCAGGGCCGAGTGCATTGGTAGTATCCCTTCGGAGGAAGGGTGGAGGATATGTGATTTTTTTGAGGCTTCCTTATTCTGCGGAAGTACCGATGAGAGAATCTTCCCTTAGGACCAAGGTTCATCCTGTAAACCTGTGCTGCCTGCAAGTCCCAGTTGTCTTTCGAAACAAGGATATTGAGTCTGTTTGATTATGCAAGAGACGGTTTGTCTGACAGCCTTTGTACAGGGCTTGTTTTGTTTTGTTTTTTCCTGAACTTGTGTAGGATGTTGTGTGGTGAACTCCCAAGCTGTGTGCTGTTACGCACTGGAAGGGATGTTACGGTGAAAGGAGCAGGATTTTAATTGATGGCATAACATTTCCCCTCTGATCCTGTGTGCCTCACTGCCCCTGGAGGAGATCTGGTAGTTCTGAGTTCAGAATGAGTCTTTGCACCAAGCTGCAAATCATCTGCATGAGGTTTCATTAGCTGCCTTCCCCATCTCACTGTCTCTGTGACAGCAGCCTACTTCTGCGTTATTTAGGAGAGATTCCCTTAGTTAAAAAAATCAATTAGCAAAAGATAACTGTTGCCAATGTCGAACTTCCCTTTTATTTCACACACACACACCCCGCCCCCACTTGTGACTCTAATGGCATGACTGCATTCATGCTCCTCTCATCTTTATGATGGGGTGCTAACAATAGACCTTGATTAAATGACCTGTAAATTATTGGCCACATAGGAGCAATCCTTGAGCTACTGGGCAGTTGATGGCTTGAGTGCCTCTACCTAGGGGAAAGGCTTTCCTGGCCTCAGAGTAATGTTGAAATATGAGATAGCATAGCTTGGGTGCCTTCATTCTTTATGTGTAGGGGAAGGCCCCTCTTCTCTTTAGATGTTGCCTTTTTATATTTGCCTCCAATCACATTAATAAAATGGCAATTCAGATGTCAATGATGGTGGTTTTCCAGCCTCTGGAGGCGTGAGGCTGCTATATAGAATCTGTAAATCTGGATCATCTAGTCTTGACCCAGGCTGGAATAGCAAGTGGATGGTATATCTCGAGTGCCTATAGTAGGATGGCTCCTTCCATCTCTTCTCAAAGCAGCTGATCTGGCTGCTGTCTGGGGGATGATGCTGTACTAAAATTGTGAGTCTGATCTACAGTTAGTGTTTCCAAAATGGTAACGATGGCTCAGCTGTGGTTCAGGTGTTATTTCCAATAAAGATGGTTTCAAGGATACAGTAGAAGCAACTGCTTTCATCGATTAAGGCATGGGCTCCTTTACTACTGGGTGTTTACTCACTGCAGTGGCTATTTTCCTCTGAAACAGGCTTTCAGTCAGTATTTCTGTTCTAAATGTTCCAGAGTCGTTTTTTTTTGCTAGTTTTGTTTTGTTTTTACTCTTGCCTTATGAACTTAGAGCCCTTTAAATAATTCTATTGATTTTGGTATGGAAATTGTGTTTTCTTTTGGAAAGCAAGCGTGAATGCAGGGTTCTTACAGCCCTGGCTTTGGTGTCAAAAGGCAGGATAGCAATTTGCCAGTGGGCCCCTAAGCTCTGCAGGGAGGAATAATGATAACCGTTCTGAAAAAAAAAGTGTAGGATGTGCAACAAAGCCATCTTCCAGAGATGGGTGCTAGCTCAGACGGTTGCATTGAAGAATCTTCTGGAAGATGTTTAATTGATTAGGTTTTGTTACATTACTGAAGAACAAAGTCTGAATGCAGTCAAGTAATGAATGGCATATTGATAAGAAATTCAGAGTGGTATTGTTTTTCATGGGTTTCCCTGACGGTTTCTATGGGGACAAAGACGCATTTCCCGTCTAAGTGCTGCTGCTGCCCTCTGATTGCACTTCTGTGGTTTCATTCACCAGTAATGGGAAAGCATTCATAGGCAGAATAGCTTCCCCTTTTTAAATAGCCATGGTTCAGGGTTGTATTTTTTTTTTTTAATGCATTAGACTAATGCAGTGTTTTATCAGTGATCTGATAGATGCATAATGCTCTTTTTCCAAGTGCTTATTCAGGGTCTACATTAAAACTTGAAATTATGTACTGTAATTACGTAAGCCTTGACAAAAGTCTTTGTTGCCCTACAGTATGTGTACAAAGTGATTCTCATCCGGCTTTGGCAATAGCTTGCATTTGAACTTTAGGGATTAATTTTGTTGCAGCCGTTTGAATGGTTGAACTCAAATGCTGATGCTTTTGGAAAACTTGTTTTCTCTCCTGGGGGTCCTTCAATTAACTGATGTGAGTTAATTATTTAGAGAATTAAAGTTTTTTTGGAAATGTGACTTCAAAAAAAAAGGGGGGGGGGGGAATGATTTTTGTTTGTTCTTTTTCTGCTCTGTGATGGGACGCACTTCAAAGCTTATTGTGATTTCACATCCTAGTGTTTGGTTTTGAGTCTGTTCCTGGCCTGCCAAGTGTCGGATTTAGGTTTGTCTGGTTGCTCTGCAATTCGATGTGCTCCCCACCCTTTGCTGTGGAGGTTCTGTATTCTCAGAAAGTACTTGCAGTTTTGAGGGTCTGTTTGTTGTTGTTGGCTTTTATTCGTTTTCCTGGATAGTTGATTTCAATGCTTCCTCTGAGAGAGTGTGGCAGGGAGAGAGAGATTGCTTCTCATCCAGCCTGTCTCTGAATTTCTGTGTATTTAGACTCCCCTCTTTCCTGCTCCCCTCCACCTCCTCCCCCAAAAAGCAACTCTCTGGCTTGTAGAAAACAGAGCTCTTTTAGGCAGAGCTTTAAATGTGGAGGAAGGGAAGGCCAGCCAGAGCTGGAAGTTTTTTCTTGCAGAGATGGGGTGCTGTGCGCTGGGAAATAGCAGCTCTTGAGCCAGGCTGCTTCTTTTTGATTGCCTGAAGAAACGTGAAAAGACTGTAAAAAGGGGAGTGAGACTTGCCTTTCACACCTGCGTATTACCCAATTGTAGTGCGATTACAGACTGTGTTCTGTATGTGAGGCTGAGGTACGTGAAGTCATCTGTCACTGGTGAAAATGGGCTGGAGTGGGTCTCCCCGTCCCCAGTGCTGGCTCGCAGGGAGGGACGCTGGCAGAGCCAAACCAGGGCCCTTGGCAGCAAAAACTCGTGAGCCCTTCTGTGCACCCACTGTGCCAAGCGGGCAAGTCGCCATGCCTGGCGAGCCCTTCCCTTACTCCTGTGCTCTCCTTGTTGTAAGGATGGAAAACTTGCCTTGTTGCCTTCTACAAAGACATCCAACCTTACAAATGAAAATGGGAACACTTGAGTTGCTTCTGGTGGTAATTGGGAGGGGGAGAAAGTCACAGTGAGGCTGGGTACCTGGCAGTATGTGTTCAAGAGATGCAGCTCCTGCAGTTTGTGAAGGAAATGCCTACCTGTGCGGGGTGGCTTGGCCAGTGCCGTACCTGTGCTGGAGCACTGCCTCCTTCCACCGGAGCCATTTCACCACTGGTAACTTCTACATGAGGGTGTTACTGGTTAAGGGTTTGGGGGCTAGTGAGGAGGAGGAGTGAAGGTTATATTTTTGTTTAATTTGTGACCTTTTGTTTCCTCAAAGCCTGTCAACTCAGCAGGATGAAAAACCTGGTTTGAGTGTTTGCTTCATTTGGCCACAGGTTATGGAGGAGCAGGCAGATAAGGGCCAGCTGTTGCATTTGCTTCCTCAAACAAAACCTTCTGTAGCATGCGCAGAGGGCTCCAGGCTGCAGCACCTTGCAAGAAAAGCAAGACAGGGATAAGACTGCTTCTATTATCAAGAAATGCTTTTCTCCTGTTGGAGAAAAAGGTTTTGACACATCTTGCAGTTTGCTCTTTGTAGTTTTGTACCGTGTCCGTTGTGGAAAATAAGAGATTAGGGAATTCCAATAATTTCTGTAATATAAAAGCTTCTCATTGAACTGTTTCTCTCAATTCTTTGGTGGCTCCCAGCAATGTAAAATAGGATGGGAGCGTAAACATCATTTCCCTGTGGTGTTGATGCTGGGATGGCAGGAGGGCCTGTGCGTGGGGTGAATTCCCTCATGTAAATTGTTTATAAATAGCATGCTCTGCCCCGCTCTGTGTGTGTGTTTCGCTTCTGTTAGCAGGAGTGAGTCGATGCTTTCCTGTCTGGCAGTTCAGTGACTTTATGCATGTTTGAGTAGCTGGCCGCACCGTTACATTGCTACACATACCTTCCTATGGAAAAAATGAGGCAGGCAATGCAAATGGAACCACAACTCATGTCTCTGCCTTTCCTTTCATTTCCTCCTCTCTGTTCTTTGCCCTCCTTGGCATGTTTTTTTTCCTCTGGGCGTTTCTCCTCGCTTCTCTTCCTCTGCTGCGCAGGTGCAGGTATGGGTCAAAGCAGAGCATCGTGAAAGGACTCTTCTCTAGTCGCTCTCCTGTTTTGGATCCTCTGAACTGTGTACAGAGGGAAATTGCTGTGGTGTTGCTAATTGTAGTTAAGTTTCTCCTTGCAGTCAGCTTCCTGTGTGAGGTATTGCTGCTGTAAAGTATTGTTTGAGTGCTAATGAGGGAGTTGTCCATCGACAGGAGAAGAAGGGCTGTTAGGCTGGCAATGGGTAATTAATCAGGAAGCAGGTGTGTTGCGCAAACCCCATCAGCATCCGCACTGGAGAAAACACTGGCCTATTTAAGGAGAGAAGGAGCTGCCCTGACACACTGTGCTTGGAAGCCAGGTATTCTGAATTCTCTATTTATGACTTCCTGGTTTGAGGCCTGTTGCCAGAGGGGCTTTCACCTCTGCTTGTAAACGTCTCTAGCTGTTGAAAAGGTGCAAGTGTCATTAGGAGGTTTTATGACATGGTTGCCTCTGGAGTTCTCCACAGAGTAAAATGCTCTTCTGTTGGTTCAAAGAAGATAGAGCTGAGCTGCCTTGGAACCGAGTCTAAGCCAAAGCTGGCCCAGCTGTCTGTTGCAAGTCAAACCTGAGCAATGTTGTCTTCAGTAAACATTTAAGAAACAGGGCTCTCCTTGTCCGTTTTAATGCCTGTTAAATGGTGTGCTTTAGTCAAGAGACATGGGTTCTGCTTTCTGGGATGAAGTTCAGTCCCTGTCAGTGAATATCTGTGGTATGGGAACATGGCCATGACATGAGGCTAAGAGTGATCATACAGACTGATGAGGTTGACGGATGAGGATGGTAATGCTGAAAGTTGAGTTATGATCCTTGAGTTGTTCAAAAAGCCTGTACAACTAGTAGGTCACTCTTACATCCAGATGTAAGAGTCCTGTTGCATTGTAGTGATTCTGCTTTCAAAACCAACCATTGCTGGCAAATACTCCAAAGGGTAGTTGGTAATCCTTTTGGATACCTTTAATGGGAACAGATTTTTAAATATAGTTACAGATGCTAGCAGTGAGAATTAGAAGGAAAGAAAGATTATGTTCATCTAGTGCTATGACAAGCAACTCAGCATCATTTTTTCTGCTCCTATGTGATATCCATAAGGGAAGAAAATTCTCTTGCAGAGATAATTACTGCAGCACAATGATAAGTTCACAGTGCTTTGTGGACAGAAGGAGTTTGCGATCTAGATAAGGCATCTCTGTCATCATTTTGTAAGCCCTTTGCTAGCCTAGCTTCTCTGTTCATTCCAACACACGGAGCTCCTCTGGTTCAGCTGGATAGATAAGCTTGCTGTTAATTTTGGCAGCATTCAGCTCACCTGATCTCCCTTTGCCCAAAGGTCTATTTGGGAAGGCTGAAATCTGTTAAAATTGCTTTTCCTTAATGCTGGGATAAAGAAAAAATATTGGTTGGTCAGAGGGATTGTTCAGGTCAGAGTGACCATTTTATTCCTGTTGAACCCTGCAGAATTACAGGTGTATGTAACTGCTCACCAGTGTGAAGGTGTCAAAATAATCTTGTTTAATTAGAGCTAGGCTTGTATTTGGGCATGGGTTTCACAGGGGTACATTAGAGTGCGTCCGACAGAAAAAATCTTGAAGTCTTATTTTGTAAATCACGTCTATATAAAATTTACCTAACACGTGAATACCGCAATTATTAGAAGGGTCTTATAAAAGTGAATTTACTGGACATAACTACATTTGAAGTCTTACAGCTTTGTGTGTGGCAGTATTCTATGTATTTTCTAATGTCTAACCAGTATAGAAGACACAATATCAATTACCTGTAACAAGTGCTGAGTGGAATTTTCAACTGATGCATTTCTGCAGTTGTTGACTTTTACAGAGTATTACTATTATCGTGGTGTAATTGTAACAGCCAGGAATTTGTGTTTTGATGTTTGCTTACCTTGATAGGTTTTTGTTTTGTTTTGTTTTTTTTTTTGCCTGCAGGACTAGAGTGAAATTGGAAAGCCTAGAAGATGCTTATATTTTAAGAGGAAATGATGACTCTCTCTCTGATAAGCATGGATGCCCAGCCTATGTGAGTCCAGAGATCTTGAACACAAATGGCAGCTACTCTGGCAAAGCAGCGGACGTATGGAGTCTAGGTGTCATGCTTTATACCATGCTAGTTGGACGCTATCCTTTCCATGACATTGAGCCTAGTTCCCTCTTCAGCAAGATCCGCCGTGGGCAGTTTAACATTCCAGAAACTCTATCCCCTAAGGCAAAATGCCTCATACGTAGCATACTGCGTCGGGAGCCGTCGGAAAGGCTGACTTCACAGGAAATTCTGGACCATCCGTGGTTTTCTACAGATTTTAATGTATCAAATTCAGGATATGGTGCTAAGGAAGTATCAGATCAGCTGGTGCCTGATGTCAACATGGAAGAAGACTTGGACCCATTCTTTAACTGAGCACAAAGACTGGTGTTCAGAAGGTACACAACCTGGAGATGGACACATGAAGGAGCCCTTCCTGACCGTGTTAAATCACATCCTGCATCAGCCTAGCTTGGTAGCAAAAGACACTCAAGAGGTCCTCAGATTGAGAAGGAACCTCCACAAGGAGCTAATATAACAAATGTAGCATGGGGACAGATTGGGGGGGCGGGGGGAGTTTGCTATCAGGTTAGATTGATTCGGAGGAGAAAAGGCAGCATGGAGCAATTGTAGCTTCTCACCTTTTTTGGAGCCAAGGAGACTGCACATGCCAATTCTGGTGCAGCTGTATCACTCCTGTTTCTGTTCCATTAAAAACAGTGGTTACTCACAACAAATAGAAACTTTTTTGCCTCAGCTCACATCTTGGCATCGCACTGTTAGATATTTAACTTCAGCCATTATTCAGGGAAACTACAATTGGCTAACATTTTTTTTTTTTAATCGGATGTCTAATAATTAGTGGGATTAATTTAAGAAAACAATTAGGTGCACAAAGATGGACATGAAAAGTGGGTGCTAAAAACAAACAAAATTTCAGTTCATGTCTCTTGATAGCTATTTTCAACTCATTTCTTCTAAATAAACTACTTAATATTCTTGTCAGGAAATGACATTTTAATGCTTTGTTCCCTTAAGGGGAAGTAACTGTCATTTAACAAGCTGTTCTGTTTTGTGTCAAATGGTTTGTTGCAGGAAGCTATTATAACTCGAACTTCCAGATGCATTACTGCTATAATAGGGGGAAAAAAAAACCACACTGTATAATTTTTTTTATTTTTTTTTTTTTAAGATATGAGATACTGGCTTCCATATCTGCCATGCTGCACGTATATGGCTAGAGAGGGCAGAAAGCCCTTAATCGAGTCTTTATCTGAGAACCGATCTCTTCTTTAACTGACCGGCCCACATGTAAATAGAGGGCTCTTTATTATTGAAGAAGAGTATTGTGGGTTTTTGTTTTTGTTGTTGTTTTTTTTTCTTTGAATTTCTCTCAACTTGGGAAAAGAATTGTTTGGATTTGATTTTTGTTTATGTCCAGAATAAGAAATAAGAGGGTATTAATAAGCTGAACATTTATATTACAGATATTCCTCTTGAAACATACACAGTAATATGCACCTTTTGTATTGTCAAGACTTATTCTATTTATTGAAGAAAATGTCACAGTAGTGATGTATTAAGCCAGTACTTCAATTACGGGTTGACTTGGGATGACATGTTACATGCTGTAGTTAACACACTTCTTTTCTGTTCAGGTATTTCTGTCCCTAAATAACTTTTTATTTAGCTTCTTTTTCTAGATAGCTTTATTTGATTTAGACTGGCAAATGTTTTTATTACTGCTTTTATATTGCTGTATGATATTGAAATCTCTTGGCATAAATATTTGTGTTTCCAGTACCTCAGTTGTTCTGATAATACTGCCTGTATACGTTTTGTGAAGTGGTCATGTTTTTTGGGTAGGTACATGTGGACTCTGTAGTATGTAAATGTTACTTGAATTTGTGCTTAATTATAGTATGTGGCATGTGCGTACAGCTACTTGGCATTTGACGTATGGATGCTATTTGCCTGCCTTGCAGGAAAGTTATGGTCCCACTCTCAAGAGGATGTTTCACAGTTCTTTATCAAGAGACAAAGCTAGCTGCAGCTGACCTGCCTTGGTTCTATTTTGGTAACTAAGAATATAAAGGAGTAATGTTTTTACACTCTGAAGATGGTGCTGTGTCAAGAAGGACTTTTTTTTATTTTATAAGTACCTTATAGGAGGAAAGATTGGTGATGTGCATGGTGGGGTTTTACTGCCTCTGGTGCTTTGTCATGTATTTGGTTTAATGTTTTTGTCCTAATCTCTTCAATAAATAAAATTGTGCATATTTAACTAAACTTCAGTGGTGAACGATGTTCTTACTGAATGTCTGAAGTGCTGCAGGAGTTAGCTCTGTGAAGATTATTTAGCTGCTATTTTTTGTGCTGCTAACAAGCTCTTGCCAGACCTGTGAGCTGAGAAAGCTTAGCACTTAGGTTTACAAGGTAACACTGTAAGCCTTTTCATGAAAAATTTTACTGTGTTCTATGAATGAAACTGGCTTTTAGTTTGTTTATTTTCCTTTGGCTTGTCCCTACCACTTGTCGAAGCCCATTTACTTTTTTTTCAGGGAGAGTATTGAAATGCAGTGAGAACTATGTCTTTTTGTTCATGAGAGTCTCTATGGCCAATGAAGAGAGAAACCAAAATGCAGCAAGCTGGCACTTCTACTTTCCAAAGTCCTAGAGAAATGCGCATCTTGCATCTGCACCTTAATTCCAGAAAAGATGGATGTGAAATAGCACCTTCTAATTTACTATCCTTCATCTAAGGCCAGATTCTGTTGATGTTGTTCATTTTGGATCTCAATTAATAGATGCAGGTAATGAGATCACAGAGAAGTTTGGAGTAATAAGGTGCTTTGTGAACATGAGGCAAGAGAGATAAAATCCTAGTCCATTAAGACCGTTTGAATTGGACTTTAATTTGAACCAGAATGCTGTTGATTTTCAGCAGCTCTTTGGTTTAAAAAAAGCTGTAAATGGCTGATAATCACCTCTAAAGAACCCCCAGCCCCAAACCTCTCCACTTCAATATAAGAATATTGCACCAAAGCAGATAGTATAAAGTTAGCCAGCCTGACAGTAATCCCTGTGCTGTGTGGTTTTATCCTAGGTAATTCCTGGCATGTGTTGGATATTTTAGTTAGTAGGTTGAGAATTAAAACTGTTGATGATAGCACCAACCAGAAATGTTATTAACATGTAGAAACACTTGATCAGTTTTTTAAATGATCTGTATGCCTGCAGCCAAAGTTTAAATTGCTTGAAACTCTTTCAAATCAAACTCCCACAATAAATGTGCTTTATAGAAAAAAAGCAGATTGTAATCAGTCAGAGAGAGAAGAGGAAGGGGGAGTGCTCAGGATTTCCCTCTCCCTCACTAAAACTTCTGTGAACGGCTTCTGTTCTGTTTGGGTGGAAGTAGTTAGACCTTATTTTACAGCAACCTGCACACTTGCTTTTTCACTGCCAGTAATTATGAAAAATATGGCTGACTAATGACTGCTCATTTGCAGTGAATTTTTTGAGTCAAAAGCTTTCTTGGTGTTGCTGCGGAGGAATCCTTTGTCAGCTGAAGTCAGCTTTATAAAATCCTGAAGGGTTTCCTTGTTTTCCGAGCTTCCTTTTCCCTAAAGTGAAACCTGAGAGGGGGATCTGTGATTTTAAACAGCTGATTTCTGGCTCTCTTTTCATTCCTGCTTCAAGGACGCTATTAGTGGAGCGCAGATATTAGCACTGCTCAACCCTCAATTTGAGTAGCAACTGCAATGGGATGCATGATTTTGCTGATCATAGACTGTTCGATGGATTTAGCTGCCTCCCAGTCCTGGGGAAAGGAATGATCTTCTCAACTGTGCATGATGAAAAGCCAGGTCTACAAACAAAACCATTTCACAGAAGGTGACCCTATGGCAGACTTTGCAGGCAGAGGAACCTCAGCCCTTCTGTCTACTCTAACCCTCCCAGATTAAAATAAATAAAATTAAAGACTTTTAAAAATTTTTTATGTTATTTACTACAATATTTGGTTTGCTACTGTGTGTGTTTTCAAGATACGTGCTTTTCTTCAGGGCGGCGCAAACAGGTGACAATTATTCCTTTGGCACCATGATGTCATATAACCTGATCCTTTAGTTGTACTGAGGTGTGCATGTGTTATGGGAATAAACAAGTTAATTAAACATGCATTCTCTGAGAGATAAAATAACTGTAGTAACCCTGTTTCTGAAAAGAAGGGGAGGGGGAGGGGGAAGGCATCCCAAGCCCTGAAAATCCCGAACCACACTTTCCTGGCAGTCAGAGAGGGACGGTATGAAATTTGATGCTAAGGAAAAAATATTGGGAAGGGGAAAAAAATAATACTCCTCATCCTGAAATGATTATGTTGAAATTTGGAAATGTATGAGTGAGCTCTGTGACTAATAGCATAATGAATACCAAAAGAATTAGTAATGATCTGTTCTTTATTCTTAAAATTTTGTCTAAGGTTTCTATTAAAAACTTGCTAATTTAATAAGTGACAGTATAGCTAACAACTAGCTTGTAGCTTTCCTATTCTTTCAGTAGAAGCAAATGTTGAAAATTGGTAACACGATGGGACAAATTGAAATCAAAGTCTAGGTAAAGCAGGGTATAAATGACCTGTAATATGGTGTAATTCCATGGGAATGTGAAAAACAACTGAGGAAAGTTTCTTTCAAAAAAAGAGAAAAATTCAATTTAAATCAGGCCAATTCTGCCACCGACTTTTGCTTTTCCCAGTGTCCTCAATAGTTACGTTCTTGGTATCAGTTTCTGTGCCTCCATTTCTGCTTTTTTTTTTTTTTCTTGCTTCTGAATTAAGCCAATTTAGCCTATTTGCATGAAATTTTGATCCTCCTGAGATGCCTCCCCAGGGGCCTCTGTACAAGTTTGAAACTCTAGGCCATGTTTGGCTAGGAAAGGTTTAAGTGTATTGGTTAAGTGTATGTAAATTTGAGGAAGAATGTATTTACAGTAATGGTAGTGTAAATCCTGAGAAATTCATTTGATATTATTTATGCTGATATAAATGGGTGGAATCCGTTTCTTAAGGGCATAATTGAGCCTGCCTTGTGTTCTGAGAGGTGTCATTTATTTTAGTTATTATTCAATTTAATTTCGTTTAAACTCCTCACAAAAAAAATGGCTCAGTACAGGAATGGATCACACTGTTCTGGCTCTCCTGCCTCCTTTGCACAACATCTATACCCTGCAGGGGAAAAGTAAAATAATCTTGGTGTGGCAGCTTGTGGAAAGTAATAGGTTAGCTGCTGCATTTATTTCTGCTCAAGAGATTAAAGCACAGTTGCAAAACTGGTGCTGACATCATTCCAAGCATACAAAAAGCTGACGTCAGTTTTGCAGCATATTGCAAGGTGTTTATCTTCATCTGATTAGGTTAGCAAAATGGGTACCGCAAAGGCAGCACACAAAGAAGGAAATGATGTGTTTGTCCATGCTTCCCGCTTGCCCTCTGACACCAGAGTCAGTTCTGGAAAGACTGAAACACTTTGTGCTCGATAAGGCCCCTGTAAAAATCTGTGGAGCTACCATAGGGCTTGACTTTTTCCCATCTTAATCTCCAAACATTTGTGCTAAGCACACAGTTTGTTTGAGGTGGGTATTGAGCAGCCTCTCCTCTCAGGGATGTCTAGATCTGAACTTTTGGCCTCCACAAAACCAATCAAAGATAAAAGGGATGCTGTGACACAGTAGTGCAAATGCTCATCTTATCTTCCACGTGTTCATCTAAACATTTAGAATCTGTCAGTGAAAATGACAGGAGAGCTGCTGCTGGCCACTGGGTAGCAGGTGGGATGATGTGGCCTCTGTCTGCACTGTCTGCTGCCTTGGGAGTCCAAGTTACATTGCCTTTGCTTCCCCCATCTGCAGGAGTGTGCTGGAGATGTGGAGGGCAGCAGCAAAAAACAGGTGTCTTCCTCCTTACAGTTGCAGCCAAATGTACCCTTAAAACCAGACACTTCTGCCTATAACCATAAATACCTGCACTAAGAGGACACCTAGGAATAGTGTGCTCTATGGGTCAAGCCAAGTTCTTCAAGGTATGGGATAGAGGTGGGTAAGTGTTTGATTTCTGCCCAAACTGAGACTTAACAGCCCATGCATGTTGTGCTATACGAAGATGTCATTAAGTGTACATTTATGTTCTATGCTTACCCTTAAAAGAACAATTTTTGTGTTTGCTCCAAGTACCTGCCTTTGACATCTGTGTGTGCTTCCACAAGAAGAGTCTTACTGCTCCATAAGGACCACTAGTCCCAACTAGTGACAATTTGTCAAATACAACACAATCTTTATTTCAGCTGTCTTTTTTTCTTCCATGTTAGATCATTGTTTCTCTCATAAGAGTTTATGGCTAAAATTCGATCTAATTCAGTCACTGGAAATAAGGATAAAATATAGGCATGCATTTTAGTCAAAATTAGAATATCATGAAAAAAAAAAGTTTATTACATGCAGTTAGTTTGACTTTAAAAGCTTAGAAGAGGAGAGTTCATGCTTACTGGTCACTAATAGGCATTTTATTACTTCATATTTTGTTGTATTCTGCTCCCTTCTATACGTAGTCACCATAGCTGCATATTATTTGTAATTTCTAAATATTTGTAACTGCTAATTAAGTGCTGTTATTTTCACATTAGCAAGAAATGTGACTGATCCGTGTGAACAGCAGCTGTAAGATGGAGTGTATCTGTGGGTAAAAATTGCAGCTCTTCTGGGTATTGAGTTTCTAACAGTTCTCTGGCTGCATTAGGGTAAAAAGATTTTACTACATACAACCTTTTTATTAGAATAAACGTTGCTTCAAAAATTACATAACATGCCTACTCTTCTTGGTAGCTCAAATCAAGGCCTATCAAATCAACACGTTCAAGATGAGTAAGTACATGTATATTTTACCAGTTGTTACTTTTTACAAACTCTGTAATTCAGTCAAAGGAATGTGTCTTGGAAGAGCACTAACATGATTGCAACAGAAACTTTATGGCAGAGAAAGAAAAAACATTTTTATTTTTTTTTAAATTTTCAACATGGTGAGAAATGTCACCAAATCTGTTTTCTTGGTACTGTGTGGAATATTGAGTCTTTGCTCTGTCTGAGGAGCTGCTAACATGAATAACCAGTGATCTCACGTAACCTCAGGACAGCAGTGAGATTTGTCAGAAAGTCAACGATGTACTGTCTTTAAAAAGAGGAACATCAGGCAGCATGAAATGCATTATTCAGAGAAATCCACTGGCATTTTGTTATTGACTGCAGCTGATAAAACTGGAGTAGTCAAAATCATCTGATTTCACTCCTACTGATTGAGCAGGTCATGAGTATAACCCCCGTTTTACTGCAGGATTAAATTTTTCCAGGATAAATTTAGCTGTGTTTAGGAAACCAGGACATGATCAAGGCTACGTTTATGTCTTCAGAGCACATCCTCATAGTGATTGTGTCCCTTTTTTTGGCTTTTTTTTTTTTACCTTTTGGAATAGTCTGTCTGCATAAGTAAAGGTAAGGAAGATAATGCCCTTTGCCCCTTGTGTAGGAGAGACACTACAGAACTGTTCCAGAATAACTATAGGCTGACTTGTCAAGGGCCAAGTGGTATTTTGAGTTCTACTTATTTACTAGTTGAGCAAGAGGAAGCCTGTGTCTTATTTTTTCCATCAAGTAAGCTGGAATTGTACAACTGATTTTGCAAAATGCCTTGGAATCTATTGATGACATGCCTCCATGATTTAACAAGCATATTGTCCTGCTCCTTCTTCTACAGTTCTCCTTCAACATAATCACCTTTTCCTACATTTGGTAATACTGAGAGAAATTACGGTTTTAAGAATTTAAGGTTTTGAGTCGTCTTGCCCATAAATGAGTCACAATGATAACAAGCATAGCGGATACAGGGTATTTTATGCAAGCAATCACAGATTTTTGGTAATCTCTTCCTAAACTGCAGAACAAAGACAGAAATCCCTCAGTCATTGTGTTTAACCAGTTTTATGTTCTGACTTTTCCTACCCTGCCAATGCACTTTGCTTTTTTTTTTAGGACAGCTGTAATTGTATGTGACACTTGCTACGTTGGGGTTTGTGCTGCTAGGTTACTTAGAGTGCATTTGGAGGCCACCATGGTGAGCACACCATAAAAGTAAGGCAGAAATGCGTGTATTAATCCAAAGGCTATCTCAGAAGCACCAGAGTTTTCTAAAGGGTAGAAGGCTTCTCATCCTCTTTTTAATGGTAGGTGGGATTAAGAGATTCCAAGTCCTGCTGCTCCCATCCATAAGTAATGTTTCTAATATCGTAGCTGTTAGATGCCAATTGTTCGGAGAAGTGGACAAAAGTGTCTAAACCACATCCTTATATATATTTTTTTGAAACTTCTTGATGCTATCAGTTTACTGTGAATTCCAGTCATCCAAATCAATAACAGATATAATCCCTAGAGACCTAGGAAAGACTTCCTTTCAGGAGGTTCATAGCTAGGCTGTAGGCATCATTGTCTCGAGTGGAATCATTGTGCCTTTGCTGCAGAGCTAGACCGAAGACTGTGATATTTACGGAAATTTCAAAGCTTATTGTAAGATTGTTTTCACAACAAAAGGTTACCCTGTCACAGCACAGCAGGGAAGCTTGACATTGCTTCTGGAGTCAGTACAGACAAGTTCAAGCTTTGTTCTGCCTCATCTCTTAAATCAAGATCCTCACAGAGGGGTAGAGAAACCAGCTGCCAACTTTACACACACAGGGAGGACAAAGACAAAATTCAGACCATCTAATGCTATTGAAACTGGGAGTTATGGCTTACACAAGTGGAATTTGGGGATGGGATTTGTCCAGCTAAATGTTGACAACTGTATTTCTCTCTGCTGACTATAAAAGGAGCTCACTGTGACTAGTTCAGGCATAGAGGTCTAAAGTTAGATGAGATTAATCCTCTCTGCTTGCCAGAGCCCAAATCATTTGCATACACAGAAATGTCTTATTTCTTTTGACATACACCAGGTATCCAAGACATCTACACAAGGCTTGCAGATGTGACACAGGGGATATGGAAGAAGGACCTCTTGTGAAGAGAAATGGAGTGCCCTCAAGCATCTCAAGTACCAGTGAGTGGTCAGGTCTATATAAGCTTCCATGTAGGGTGGTACAGAAGACCTTAACTTTTGAAAACCTGAGGTTCAGAACACTATTCTCTCATTAGCTTGAAAGTTTCCTAGGTATCGATACTTGGGTACCTTTAAAAAAGTAAATACATGTGTAATTTCTGTGCGAAAATTCTCCCCTTCCCCCTTCAGAAATGGCCACTTGTGAAACAAACATTGTTAGCCCAGAAGGATTTCAGGCCAAAGGAGGCCTGACCCTTATGTAATATGTGAGTAAGCATTCGGCCACAGGCACACGTGGACTGCTTTAAGCCTTTTACATCAAGTAGTCATTGGACAAAACCCATAAATAAACCCAACTGCAGAGACAGCATAAATCATCATAATAAAAAATAGTAAAGATGAATGTTGATATATCAAGGTATAGTGGGAGACTGAATAAAACATGAAGAGCAAATGCATTTATTTACTTTTTATAGCATGTCGCTATTTTATTTTCCTCTTGTTACACCTCCGTGTAGGATGTGCATCTAGTGAAATCAAAAATGCCACCTGTTAAGTAGAGAAATTAAATGCTTTAGAAAAGCATTTCCCATTTCTTTCCTTTAGTGTCCACCAGAGGATATGCTCTCTGGCTGCAGAAGCAGCTGGTGTAACACAAATAGCTCATTAAAGGTGCCTTGTGATCCTTTCTGTTGTGTACATGGCACTTTAACCTGTTTGCTTTCAGACTTTCTACCGCCATAACTTCCTGCAAAAACAAGTTGCCTTTCGTTTGGGAGTGAGATCTGCATGTTGTTGGAAAGGAAGATTCAAATCAGGCATAGCACAATAAACACACTTGCAAATCTCTCTGAGTAGGAAAATGAGTTCCTAGCATTTGCTAATACTTCTCCAGACAAGTGTGTTCATTAAACAATGTTAATGTTTTTCTTCTCTTAAAAGCCAAGCTATGGTATGAGGCAGCCTTGTGTTTAGCAGTTGCTCACTGAGTAAAAATCCTATGGCAACCAATAAATGGAAGCCAAAAAATGTTGCAATATTATTTTAGAGGACTCATCTGCTTATTTTTACAGTTAGCCTTGCATAACCTTCTGCATTTTTGGATTCTGCCTTATGTAGAATACTTCTTAAAGTTTCCATTTATTTCAATTGTACACTGAACATTAGGAAAACTCCTAAAATATTGGAAAAAATGAGTCACAAATACCTTCCCTTTGCAATGTTATTCTGCTCTTCTATAACCTATTTATGTACTGCCTTTATATTTATTTGGTGTTGCAGTTTTGCTGAGGATCTAACACTAATTTTTTAGTCTGCAAAGCAAAGATGAAAATAATGTCATGACAGTAGCTTAAAATGTGTCTGCTTCCTGGGATTTAAACATGCAGACACAGCAAAAGATAAGTCTGGTTCCCAGCTGATGACCAGTGCTGGGTTTGCAGCTTGAGCCAACCAGTATCTATCACATGGCTGCTGGGGGGTGGAGTGGAGTTGGGACAGGTCTATTTATTTTTTTTTTGTTTTCCTCCCCTTCAGTATTATTGTGGAAATAGCTGTTTATAAACAATGAAAAAAAGTCTTATAGTAGACTTAAAATGACATATAAAAAAATACATTTAGTATCGACCGGTATAGCTCAGGCGTTTGGTGTATGCCCATCTCTATATTACCTTGGCATGACTAACAGTTATCAGCAGAGTATCAAAGACTACATCTGTAAGATTTGGCCTTGATACAGATAGGATGCCCCAGCAATGATATATTTCATTCTCTCCACCCACAAAAATAGCAACAATAGTCCTGGCAGTCTGTTCTTTAGCTAAAGGTATTGCAGCACACGAGTAGCTTCAAGACGTCTCTCTGTAGACTGACTGGTTCATACCTGGTGTTGCAACACTATCACCCATGACAAATTACACATGTAACTGTTGCAAAATTGTGTTCTGTATAAGTAAAGGCTTGGAACTATGTCTTTCTTCAGCAAACAGGATCTTACCTAAAAGAGGACATGGCTGGGTTTGTGTGCCTGCCTGTGTGCACGGGGCTGTGCGTGCACTTGCAGAAATGAACAGTCCTGAATGTGAGAGAGGGATGGTGCTATTCTTCTCACACATCTCTGCATCAACTGGGTAAGAACCTGAAATAAGCAATAGTGACATATTCCCCAGGTGCTTCAGAGCATCACAGATTATTTCATAGAATCATAGAACATTTTCAGCTGGAAGAGACCTTCAAGATCATTGAGTCCAACCTTTTCCTGGCCCTATCAACACCACTAAACCATGTCTCCAACGCAACATCCACCCGTCTCTTAGACACCTCCAGGGATGGTGACTCAACCACCTCCCTGGGCAGGCTGTTCCAATGCCTGACAATCCTTTCAGTAAAGAAATTTTTCCTAATATCCAACCTGAACCTCCCCTGGTGCAATTTAAGGCCATTTCCCCTTGTCCTATCACTCACCACTGGGGAGAACAGACCAACCCCTGCCTCACTACAACGTCCTTTCAGGTAGTTGTAAAGAGCGATAAGGTATCCCCTCAATCTTCTCTTCTCCAGGCTAAAAAGCCCCAGATCCCTCAGATATTCCTCCTACGACATATGCTCCAAATCC
>VWZK01010885.1:11016-30683 GCA_013396935.1 Baryphthengus martii | reverse complement strand
CTCGGAACGCTTCTGCTGGAACGAGAGCGATCTGCACGACCCCGCCCCCTTCCTTAAAGCCCCGTCCGTCTCGGGCGGGCCTGGCGCTGCCGCAGTGACGTCCTCTGCATGGCCCCGCCTCCACAGCCAGGCCCCGCCCCCCGAGCCGTCCCGCTCAGGGTCTCTCGGTGACCGCGCGCCGGTGGGTATTGACATCACCGGGACCGCGACCGGCACCGTCCAGCGCCGAGCGAGGCTCGGTCTGTCATAGCGGGGCGAGGTCCCGTGATACCGCGCGTCGCTGTTTTTATTTGCATGTTCACGCCCTCTTCCCCGCAAAGCCCCGCCCGTCTCGGCCGAGACTGGCGCTACCGCAGAGGCGCGACGTGCATGGCCACGCCTCCTACCACAGAGCCCCGCCCCGACATGCCGGGAGAGGGTTCTGCTTGGATGGGTACGATCAGCAAGGACACGCCCCCACAAGCATGGCCACGCCCCTCGACACAAAGGCTGTCCTGATCTGATTTGCATGTCCCCGCCCTCCTCTCGCAAGGCCCCGCCTCCTATCGAGGCGCTGCCGGCCGAGGCGGGACCGAGGTTTCTCTGTCACGTGACGCTCCGTGCAGGGGCGGGGCGGAGACGTGGCACAAAGGCGCGCTGGGCACGTGTGCGCGAGCGGCGGCCAATGGGCGGGTTTCGTGTGCGCACGCGCTGCTGCCTCCCGTTNCAGGATGGGTGGGACCGCGACGTGGGGCGCTGCGCTCCGATGCGGCAGTGGGCGGGGGTCCCCGCAGAGCCCCGGGTGGCTCGACCGGCTTTCTCAAGCTGGGCTCAGCGTTCACCGGGTGCGGGCACGGTGCGCGTGCCCCGCTTCTCGGTGCTCCCCGTGGAGACTTCAGCCGCCTTCTGCCCTGTTGCCGGCTTCCAGCTCCCATCGCCACCTCTGACACCATCTTCGAGCTGGGCTTCGAGCGGGCGCTGAAGAAGCAGAACAAGGAGCAGGTCCCTCCGGCACCGGCGCCCGAGCCGCCGCAGCGGAAGCAGCACGCGGGGAAGAGCGTGAAGAAGCCGTCGGCCAATGATGCCACCGTCAAGCCCAGCAAGTGCCGCTCGCTGGAGGAAGCCCTGAAAGCCGTGAGTGTTCCCGTGTCCACGTGAACTCGGCAGAGCCGAAGCTCCGGGTGGTGTTGTTCCCCGGCCCTCGCTGAGAGCGGCCGGTGTTCCGTCAGCCTGCGCTCTCTGCCGCTTTGGGAGCGAGAGCCGGGGCGCCTGGGGCCTTGTCGTTAACTCCGGTTGAAGGGAGCGGCATGAAGAGCGTGGGGGCCCTTTTCTGGTTCAGCTTTACCACATGAGCCCATCACTCCTCGGGAGGAGGAGGAGGCTGGTCCTGCTTGCCAGTCTGTCTGTGCCAGGAGACCCCCCCGAGCTCGTTAACGTGTGGACAAGCGCTCTGGCCGCAGCCCAGGGCGGTCACGTTGCCGTGGGAGTGGAGCAGATGGCACCGGGCGCTCCAGCGGGTGCCAGCGTGGCCTGGGAGATCCATCTCGTGCTTGGAGTTGTACTTTTGCCGGAGACAGGAGGCGGCTGGGAGGGAATTTCTGGTTTCTCTCCTCACCCACTCCCCGTCTGCTGTCTGGGAGGAATCCTAAGAACGCGTCGCTGCCGAAACCTCCTCCCTGGGGAGCCGTTTCCGCAGCTCACGCTCCCTGTGCTCCAGCTGAATCCGCAGAACTCGTTTATCTTCCTCCTCGAGAAAGGAGCCCCAGCGGTGACGCAGGCGCCGGGGATGCGGCCGCCTGGCAGGGCCCCCCCTCCCCCGCTTGCAGCTGTTGCCGTGCCCAAGTGGCACGTCCCGCTCGTGCCTCGACCTCCTCCGGCCTCCCCCGCCGCAGGGTCGGGGGTTCCCCCGGCTCCGCGGAGCTCGGGCAGTTCCCCGCATCCAGCTTTTGCGGGTGGAGAGGGCTCGGAGCAGAATTAGCGCTCGGGGCAGGTGTTCCTCGGGAGAGCGGCCGGGGGCTGCGTGCGATGCCCGCGGCGCGACTGTCGCTCCCCCGGCTTCACTGACGGCTCCACTCCGCTTTTTGACATAGCAGCAGCTGGTTTAGTGGGTTTTTTTTGGTCTTTTTTCTCCTTATTCCTCTTTTCAAAATGGATGGTGAAATAAACGCCCAGCATAAGGTGCCTGGCGTGGGTTTAGCGCCGCGCTATGGCTGGAATCCGCCGCGTGCGGAAAGGTCGGGGATCTGCGAAGCTCCCCAACAGCTGCTAAAATCTCGCCGCGCCTCCTGAAGCGCAGTCGGGGCGTCTGTCCCCGCAAGCCGGCGGATAATCTGAGGTTAAAAGCCACCGAGGAGGGTATTTGGTGGCAGATGGAGCGGGAGAGGCAAGCGAAGGGCTGCGACCCGCCATCGAGCCTCCTTGCTCATCGGTCGTGGGTCATTGATGGGTGAGGGTGATCTTGGCTGTTTTCTCCCCGGGTGCTGAGTTTCGTGGCACAAACTGGCGGCGCTGGGTTATCGCCAGGCTGATCCTCGCCCGGCCGCAGCCTCCAGCCGGCTCTACCCGGAGCCTGTGGTGGTGCCGGTGGGCTCCTGGGTGCTTTGGGTGCAGCCGCGTGGCCCCGGGCGCCGCTCAGAGCGGGAGTGAGGGTGGAGTAAGGCTCCGAGGAAGGGGAAGAGCCTGTCCTTGTGGCTGTGCCACCCTGTCCTTCCGACGTCTTGGGGGCTTTCTAGTGGGCAGTGAGTTCTCCCTGGGCCAGCAACGGGCCCTTGGGGCCAAGAGGCCAAGGGGCTCCTGGGGGGCAAGAGGAAAACTGTGTCCAGCAGGGCGAGGGAGGTTCTCCTGCCCCTCTGCTCTGCCCTGGGGAGACCACCCCTGGAATAGTGGATCCAGTGCTGGGCTCCCCAGTTCTACAGGGACAGGGAAATACTGGAGAGAGTCCAGGGGAGGCTGTGAGGGTGATGGAGTGGAACATCTCTGCTGGGAGGAAAGGCTGAGAGCCCTGGGGCTGTTGAGTCTGGAGGAGAGAAGCCTGAGAGGGGAGCTCATTCCTGTCTAGAAATGTCTGAGGGGTGGGGGTCAAGGGGAAGGGGCCAGGCTGTTGTCTGGGGTGCCCTGGGATAGGACAAGGAATAACGGGGACAAGCTGGAACCCAGGAGGTTCCACCTCAACAGGAGGAGAAATTTCTTTGGTGGGAGGGTGAGGGAGCCTGGCCCAGGCTGCCCAGAGAGGTGGTGGAGTCTCCTTCTCTGGAGACTTTCCAGCCCCCCTGGATCTGTTGCTGTGTGTCCTGCCCTGGGGGATCCTGCTCTGGCAGGTGGGTTGGATTCGATGATCTCCAGAGGTCCCTTCCAACCCCACCATTCTAGGATTCTGTGATTCTGCAGCCCTTGGGGCACTTGTGGTTCCTCACAGGGGTTGTCTTGCTCCCTGAACATGCTCTTTGCTAATCAAAACAAAACATGTTTCCAGTACAAAACTAGACACTGTTTCCAGACCAGTTTTCCCATTTGCAGCAGTTGGTGGTAGACTGGGGTGGGGGCTTCCATGTGGGAAGGACATGAAGATCAGGGATGAAGGTGGGGAGTGTATCCCTCTGGGCTCGGCAGCCCCTCAGGAACCGGAGCGACTGTTCTTTTGGTGTTTCGGTGCCCAGTTCCGCAGCCCCAGCCCTGGGTTGAGCGTGTCCGCATGTCGCCCGCAGCTCGACCTGGCAGATCTGCAGAAGGAGCTGGCGAAGAGCCAGAGCGTGTTCCCCGAGAACCCCTCGGTTTGGGTGAAGGACCTGGCCGGGTACCTCAACTACAAGCTGCAGGCTCCCCGGAGCGATCCCCTGCTCAGCCAGCACCCCCACGGTCAGTGCGCGGGGACCCGCTGCCGGCATTTGGGTGTCGTGGGGATAGGGGCGCCGGAGCTTCTCCACGGCTGAGACAGCTCGGGGTGGTCCTTAAAACCACGGGGGGATTGATGGGGCGGTGGGACCTGGGAAGAAGCAGCCTCTGACCGGTTCCCTCCCATCCCTGTCCCACCCTGGGCAATCCAATAGAATTGTTTAGGTTGGAAAAGACCCTGGAAATGATCGAGTCCAACCATCTGAGTCCCAGCAGGGAGAGCTGAAGGAGTTCAGGGCTGTGTTCCTCGCCTTGTGGTGGCCTCTGGAGAGCAGAGGTCAGAAGAGAGCTCCACAAGAAGCAGGTTTTAGATACATCAGAGCGAGCGGGACTAAAGCGGCCACAGATGGGAAGGGAAAAAAGTCTTCTCTTTTCACCCAAGACAGATCAGGTTGAGCCTGTCCCACAGTCTGGGCGGGTTCCCACAAACTGGGACATCTGGGCTTTGCTTCCCCTCTCCCCCCAAACAGGTCAGGACAGTCTTAGGGAGCCTGGCAACAGAAAAGGCACAAGATTGTTCTTTATTCAACAAGTAAAACGGATTCTTTGCTTCATTCTGTGGTATCGCTGCGATTGGCTTCCCTTGATTTCCTCATTTTTCACTGAGAAACCATCAGCCACTGGAATCATCTCCCTTGGAGGTGGTGGAGTCCTCAGCACTGGACACTTAAGACTCAGCTGGGCATGAGCCAGGCCAGCTTGTCTAGACTGGGCTTTGGCCAAGAAAGGTTGGACTGGATGGTCCTTGAGGCCCCTTCCAACTTGGGATTCTGTGATTCTTGATTATAAGACAATTAATTTGTGTGGACAGTTGGCAAATTTGAGACTTTCCCTTCTCATTCCTTCTCTGTAAGGACCTGTGGCCTGTCCCTGCTGTTGTGGAGCTCAGGGATCCACCCATGGGTGTCTGCACTTGTCTTTAAAAGAGCCGTTCTAGGACAGGAGGAAGCGGCCTGGAGTTGCTGCAGGGGAGTTTTTGGTTGGAGCTGAGGAAGAATTTGTTGCCCTTTGGGGTTGTGCAGGCGTGTGCCAGGCTGCCCAGGGCAGGGCTGGAGTCCCCCTGCTCCCTGGAGGGGTTTCCAAGGCGTGGAGCTGTGGTGCTGAGGGACAGGGCTCAGGGGTGCCCTGGCAGGGATAGTTGGACTCCATGATCTGCAAGGTCTCTCCCAACCTAAACAATTCTCTGATTCCACAATTCTGGTTGGATTACCTCTTTAAGCAGGATGTGTTGGTTTCCACATCCTTTG
Source organism: Baryphthengus martii (assembly GCA_013396935.1). Classification (NCBI taxonomy): domain Eukaryota; kingdom Metazoa; phylum Chordata; class Aves; order Coraciiformes; family Momotidae; genus Baryphthengus; species Baryphthengus martii. The sequence goes on along the minus strand of VWZK01010885.1, from coordinate 25,566 downwards.
AGCCATTGTTTTGGGGCAGGGGGGCGATAGATAAAAGAGTAGAATTTAATCTCAGAACCTGGGGTTGTCCTGCAGCGTCAGCATTTAAGAGAAGTCAGCCCTTTATTGCCAAGTTAGGTGTATCTGCTGTAGACTGACTGAGAAACAAGCAGCTTTTGGACCGTGTGTGAGGACAGGGAGCTTCTCTTCCACCACCTCATGCAGCTGAAGGCCTTACAAACTGGTGCTCACTCCGCTCTTGTGTTGGCTCCAGACTACCCGTACTGCCTGGTGAGCAAAGAGCTGAGGAACATCATCAGATCCCTGCTGGGAAAGTCATCCAGTGTCCTGGAGCTCTTCTTTGACCACTGTGTCTATACCATGCTGCAGGAGCTGGACAAAACCCCAGGTAAGACGTGATCGGCGCCGGTCCGGGCACCGACATGATGCTGGTGCTCGATGTCAGCTCCTGCTACAAGGAGGTTTTCAACCACTTGCTGCTGCTCCTCACCAACTGTTCTAGGAGCTCTTTTGAACTCTTCTGTGGACAAGGTGAAATGGGAACCTCCTTCTGCACATCCTGAGGGGCTGGTCCCGCACAGGTGTCATGCAAAGTGGTGCTGAGGCTGCGGGGCCTGGAGCTGGAGGAGCTGGGGCAGGGATGAGATATGAGCTCAGCATGGAGCTGTCAGGGAGAGAACCACAAACTGAAGGGGGTGTGGTGGAAAGGCTTTGGAAGGGCTTTTATGTCGCTGCGGCTTCTAAACCAGGGATTTTTGGCCTTAGGAAAAGTGGTGAGAGCTGGTTTGGAGCTGTGCTGCAGGAAAGGGGCTGACTGCGCCAAGTTCCAGCGTGATGGGGGTTGGAAGGTCCCTCTGGAGCTCCTCTGGTGCCCCCCACCCCCCTGCTCCAGCAGGGTCACCCAGAGCAGGGGGCCCAGCAGCGCAGGGTCCAGGCGCCTTGGGAATCTCTCCAGAGAAGGAGACTCCCCAAGCTCTCTGGGCAGCCTGGGCCAGGCTCCAACCCCCTCCCACCAAACAAGTTGCTGCTCCCGCTCCCAGGGAACCTCCTGGGTTCTGGTTGGTGCCCGTTGCACGGCTGACCTGCTCTGAGCCCAGAGCACCAGGTGCCCAGCAGAGCTGGTGGGGTCACTGGGTAACCAGAAGCCATGTCTCAAGTGATGGCCCTGGCCTGGTGCTTTCACCAGTGCTGGATCCAAGCCCCAAATGTCTGTTTCCATACATCTGCCAAAACACCAGGATGGGAGGAGCATGGAGTAGTTGTGAGCAGTTGTGTTTCCATCACACATTCAGGAGGAACTTGTTTGGTGGGAGGGGGTTGGAGCCTGGCCCAGGCTGCCCAGAGAGCTTGGGGAGTCTCCTTGTCTGGAGAGATTCCCAAGGCGCCTGGACCCTGCGCTGCTGGGCCCCCTGCTCTGGGTGACCCTGCTGGAGCAGGGGGGTGGGGGGCGCCAGAGGAGCTCCAGAGGGACCTTCCCACCCCTGCCAGGCTGGGATTCTGTGACTGGGCCCCTGTCATGGCCTTACCACCCATCCTGGGATCAGCAGAGCTGGAGGAGGTCACTGGACAGCTCTTGGGAACACAGGGGTCCCCCAAACCATCCTTTTGAAGGAGAACAAGGGGAAACAAACCCTGGGAAGCTCGTGGGCTTGGAGCCATGATGGTGGTGACTGCTGTGGCTGCTGCTGCTCCAGAGGGTAGAGATGGGAAGGGGGGTGCTTGAGGAAGTCACCAATGGGTTTCCCAGGGTCTGTGGAGTCTGAGGGTCCACTGGAGCCCTGCAGTGGGGGTCCTGGGCAGAGGGTGGGTGGGAGGCAGCCGAGGGTGAGCAGGAGCCACCTGGTGCAGTGGGACTTGTGCCCAGAGCTCGTTGCTCAGTGAGCAGGTCTGTGGGGAAGGGTCATCATCCCCCCACCTTCTGGGGCAAGGGGGGTGCATCTGAAGTGGCTGAAAAGGCCCCTTCTGTTCTGTGTTCCAGGGGAGTCTCTGCACGGCTACAGGATCTGCATCCAGGCCCTACTGCTGGACAGGCCCAGAATCGCCACCATGAACCTGGGCAAGGTGAGCTGGGAGCGGGGGATGCCTGGGGGCTCTCCTCTTCCTGCCACTCCCATGATGCCCCAAAGCAGCTGGGTGATGAGTAGCCTCCATTCCTGTTCATCTGAAACCATTTGGGAGCTGTCAGGGCTCTCATAGAATCATAGAACCGTTCTGGTTGGGAGAGCCCTTTCAGCTCCTGCAGTCCCAGCGCTGCCCCATCCCTGCCAGGGCACCCCTGAGCCCTGTCCCTCAGCACCACAGCTCCACGCCTTGGAAACCCCTCCAGGGAGCAGGGGGACTCCAGCCCTGCCCTGGGCAGCCTGGCACACGCCTGCACAACCCCAAAGGGCAACAAATTCTTCCTCAGCTCCAACCTCAACCTCCCCTGGGGCAACTGGAGGCCAATTCTTCTTGACCTGCTGCTTGTTCCTTGGGAGCAGAGCCCGACCCTCCCTGGCTCCAAGCTGCTGAATGTCAGGGAGTTGTGGAGAGCCAGAAGGTCTCCCCTGAGCCTCCTTTGCTCCAGGCTGCACAAGCCCAGCTCCCTCAGCTGTTCCTCACCAGACTTGTCCCACACACAAGCCCTTCTGCCTCCCTGTGCTCATAGTCCGTGCAGAGGGCCCAGTACCTCCAGTATCTCCCCAGATGTGCTGGAGCATCGGTGTCGGGTGGTGTCTTGTCTTCAAAGCCCTTGTCCAAAGCGCAGCTCCCTCTGTGCTGCTCTCACAGGCAGCAGGACACATCTGCCCTTGCTGGTTACGCAGCAGTCGGGCAGGACTGAGGGGTTTTGGTGTCCTACTCCTTCAAAACACGCAGGTGATGGCTGTGGCTGCACCTTCCCTGCCGCCCAGCACCCCATGGTGCTGCAGATCTGCTTCCCTCGGGGTTCCACCTGCCCTGAGCCAGCACAACTCCCAACCTCACCACATGCTCAAGGTCCCTCTTGAGACCGGGCTGGTGTGGAAGGTGCTCGGTGGGGTGGTGGAACCATGGGGAGAGGGTCCAGAGCACCTGTGGAAGATGCTCACAGAGTGAGGAAACCACAGGGAGAAGGTCCACAGGCCTCCCCTGGCCACAGCAGCCCATTCCCTCCTGGCTGGGCAGCCCCACAGGGTGATGTGGTAGTTTTGGAAATGGGGTGGGCTGAAGGTCTTCTCAACTAAGGCGTCTTGTCTTCTCCCCAGTACTTGGAGGTGTTGCGGTCGCACCAGAACCGGCCGGCGAAGTGCCTGACCGTCCTCTGGGCCCTGGGACAGGCCGGATTCGCCGATCTCCACGAGGGCCTGAAAGGTGAGAGCTGGGGACGGTAGGCTGGGGGCATCCACCCCTCCCTGGCAGTGGGAGGAGAGCCAGGGCGGCCCTGGTACCGCTCGGGCGCGTGGTCTGCTCCTAAACACCATCCCGCTTGTCTCACTGAAACCATCGCCCCTTGTCCTGTCGCAACAGGCCATGCTCAAAACTCTGTCCCCACAGAGTCACTTGGGTTGGAAAACACCCTTCAGATCCTTGACTCCTGTGATGTCGTGGCCGGGTGGGGGTTTGCTGGCTGGTGTGACCCTGCTGCTGGCTGCTTGTCCCAGCCTCTGCGTGTCATCACTACTTCGCCGGGGTGTTCAGGGTCAGTCACGACTACGAAAGGGGAGTGACTTGTACTGAAGTGTGTTTAGAGGATCATGGAGTTGTTTGGGTTGGAAGAGCCCTTGGAGCTGCTGCAGTCCCAGCACTGCCCCATCCCTGCCAGGGCACCCCTGAGCCCTGTCCCTCAGCACCACAGCTCCACGCCTTGGAAACCCCTCCAGGGAGCAGGGGGACTCCAGCCCTGCCCTGGGCAGCCTGGCACACGCCTGCACAACCCCAAAGGGCAACAAATTCTTCCTCAGCTTCAACTGAAACCTCCTCTAGGGCAACTTGAGGCTGCTTCCTCTTGTCCTGCCCCTTGTTCCTTGGGAGCAGAGCCTGACCCTCCCTGGCTCCAAGCTCCTGAATGTCAGGGAGTTGTGGAGAGCCAGAAGGTCTCCCCTGAGCCTCCTTTGCTCCAGGCTGCACAAGCCCAGCTCCCTCAGCTGTTCCTCCCCACACTCCTGCTCCAGACCCTTCCCCAGCTCTGTTGCCCTTCTCTGGCCACGCTCCAGCAGAGCACAGAGACACAAACACTCCCTGTTTGGAGTGGGGAGGTTGCACAGCTGTGTGGAGCAGTTGATTATGTCTTGAGAAGCCGGAGATGTTGTAAGCCACATGTAGTTTACAGAAGGGTGAGCTCAGGTCTCCTGGCTGGCATCGGCAGCCCCTCCGCAGCCACAGAAACTGCCCTTGTGGTGTCTTGTCTCTGGAGAGCCCCTTCCCCTGGCTGGGACAGGGATCTGCTGGATCCCAGGAGGACAGGGAGCACTCTGTGAGCCAAGCAGGCCAGGCAGCATGGCTGCCCTGTAGCCCTTCCTGAGGGATCCGTCTGTCTGTCTGGTCACCTGTTGGGTGTTTTCAGAGGAGGAGTAGGGTGGTGGTTTGTTGTGGGTTTAAATATCACTGTGAGCCTGGCACTCAAGGGTTCCTCCATTTTCCGTTGTTGCTGGTGTTCCCACATAGCACTCATGATGATGGAAAGAGCTTGTGGCATGGCTGGGGAATGCCCATGGTCACTAGGGGTGAGGGGACACAGCAGAAGCCCTCCTGGTCCCTGGTCTGAGGCTGCACCTCAAATCCTGGGGTCAGGTTTGGGCCTTCCCCTCCCTCCCAGCAGGAGCTGGAGGCGCTGGAGCGTGGCCAGAGAAGGGCAACGGAGCTGGGGAAGGGTCTGGAGCAGGAGTGTGGGGAGGAGCGGCTGAGGGAGCTGGGCTTGTGCAGCCTGGAGCAAAGGAGGCTCAGGGGAGACCTTCTGGCTCTCCACAACTCCCTGACATTCAGGAGCTTGGAACCAGGGAGGGTTGGGCTCTGCTCCCAAGGAACAAGCAGCAGGACAAGAGGAAGCGGCCTGGAGTTGCCCCAGGGGAGGTTTCAGTTGGAGCTGAGGAAGAATTTGTTGCCCTTTGGGGTTGTGCAGGCGTGTGCCAGGCTGCCCAGGGCAGGGCTGGAGTCCCCCTGCTCCCTGGAGGGGTTTCCAAGGCGTGGAGCTGTGGTGCTGAGGGACAGGGCTCAGGGGTGCCCTGGCAGGGATGGGGCAGCGCTGGGACTCCAGGAGCTGAGAGGTCTGTCCCAACCAGAACCATTCCCTGACGTGACCGCTGCTCGCTGCTCTGACGGCCGCTCTCTCCGCAGTGTGGCTCGGCGTCATGCTCCCGGTGCTGGGGATCAAGTCTCTCTCCCCTTACGCTGTCACCTACCTGGACCGTCTGCTGACGTGAGTTCCACTCTCTTCCCTTATCAGGGTCTCTCTGTTCCCAGGACCCTCTGTGCTTGGTTTTGCTGGAGGACTTTACGGAGGCATGTGGAGCCGATCTCCACAGTTCATCTTGATCTTTCTGAACCATCGTTAGTTTCCTACAATCAGATTTCCCTGTTCTGATGTCACTTCATTCATCAGCAACCTTAGTCAGAGCCTAGCAAGTCCCCCTGTTCTACAACCCCTCGAGACGGGGGGAAAAGACCCTGGGAACCACTGGTGGGGATCAACACCACTCAGCACTGAGAATGGCTCCAAACTCCCCTTCATCCTTCCTGCCCTGGGCACACGACGGGGTGTGGGGGCACCGAGAGCACCGGGGCGGCTCGCCGGGCACCGTGGCCTGGTGAGGAGTGTCTGCCTTGTCCTAGGGTGTGGAGGCAGCTCCCTGCATCCCTTCATCCATTCATCCTGCCCCTGGGAGCTGCCGGTGCGGGGTGTCCCTGGGGAGCAGCGACGGCTGTGTCTGTGATGGCCAGAAGCTGCCAACGTGCAGCCGGGTGACGCGTCCCGCTGAAGGGAAGAGTCTGTTCCAGGGCGAGGGTGACAGGGTGACTGTCTGTTTGTCCGTGCCCGGTGCGTCTGTCCCGGCTCACGGGGAGTGTTTGTGCCACGCAGGATGCACCCAAACCTGACCAAAGGCTTCGGAATGATCGGACCCAAGGATTTTTTCCCCCTCCTGGACTTCGCCTTCATGCCCAACAACTCGCTGCCGCCCAGGTACGCCCCAGTACGCCCCGGTACGGGGTGTGCCGCGAGGCACAGGCTCCAGTCACCTGTCTGGCCACTCACCCAGCGCCGGTGCCGTGTCCCTCAGCCTGCAGGAGCAGCTGCGGCAGCTCTACCCCCGCCTGAAGGTGCTGGCGTTCGGCGCGAAGCCGGAGACGGCGCTGCACACCTACTTCCCCTCCTTCCTCTCCCGAGCGACGCCCAACTGCCCTCCCGCCATGAAGAGAGAGGTGAGCGCCGAGCCAGGGGCGCGTGGCCACCGGCACCGCACTGGCACCGCGTCGCTCGGGGCGGCCCTGGGGTGCCAGAGAGGAGAGACGGCCCGGTGGGTCCCCTCCTCCCTGCTCTGCCCGCTCCGGTGGGCATGGGGCTCTGCCCTCCACCGGCATGGCCAAGAGAGTCTCCTCCTGGAGGGTCGGTTTGAGGGTCCCACGGCTGCCTGAGGAGGGCTTGCGGAACGGTGACAGGCTGGGCATGTGCTGTCACCGAGGTGGGGACAGCAGTCGCAGAACGGGGTCCTGCTGCCTGCACATGGATTCTGGGAATGCCAGGCCCAGGAGCTCAGTGCCAGGAGCTGGCTGGGATAAGAGCAGGGGGGCCGGTGGGTTTGAGAGGTGGTCAGCTGTGCCTGGTCCAGCCCCTGGCACAGAGTGACACATGTGGGGCCTAGGAGTGGGTGTGAGGACCCTCTGCATGGTCTTTCCCCAGCTTCTGACCTCCATGAGCCAGTGCCTGAGCCTGGACCCCCTGAGCTTCAGCGTCTGGAGGCAGCTCTACACCAAGCACCTCTCTCAGTCCAGGTGGGTTTCCTACAGCTCAGAGCGCGGCCAGAACCTTCCTGCTGACGCTCAGGAGTGTGTTACGTGGCTTCTTGGAGCTCCCAGCCCAGCCTTGTGCTCTCTTCCCTCTCACAGTTTGCTTCTGAACCATCTGCTGGAGTCCTGGGACAGCAGCAGCAAGAAGGTGGGAGCTGCAGGAAGGAGGAGTTGGATGGCATGGGTGGGGTGACAAAGTGCGGGCACTGCTGCGGGAGGTCCTTATGTGAGCAGCATCCCTATGGCACCTGCGTGTGCCCTCCTGGTGCTGCTCCGGGGGCACAGGCCTGCCAGGCTGGAGAGGCAGCTTTGGTCTGGAACAGGGAACGGGCCACACACTGCCCAAGGACAGGAGCTTTGACACAGGAGATCCCCTTTGCCCTCAGTGTGCTGTGTCCGGACTCAGGTGTTTCAGATTTGGCCTCCGTTAGTTCTGGTGCTGGGATGGGGATCTGATCAATGCTGAGCAAGAGCTCCAGGGCCCCCGGGGGGCAAGAGGCTGGGGCCAGACTCTGCTCAGGGGTGCCCAGCGCCAGGACGAGGGGCAGCGGGCACCGACTGGAAGCCAGGAGGTTCCCTGGGAGCAGGAGGAGCAACTTGTTTGGTGGGAGGGGGTCGGAGCCTGGCCCAGGCTGCCCAGAGAGCTTGTGGAGTCTCCTTGTCTGGAGAGATTCCCAAGGCGCCTGGACCCTGCGCTGCTGGGCCCCCTGCTCTGGGTGACCCTGCTGGAGCAGGGGGTTGGCACCAGAGGAGCTCCAGAGGGACCTTCCCACCCCTGCCAGGCTGGGATTCTGGGAGTGGGGAGGTCACACTGGCCCCAGCACAGGTTCCCCAGCAGCTCCTGCCACTCTGCAGCAATGTCTGGCAGGGTGGCTGAGGCACTTGGTCTCGGAGGTGTCCTCATGGCCTGATTGGTCCTGCAGGTCCTTGGTGTTCCTGCCCATCTTGTTTCTCCCTGTGGTGCTGGGTGCTGTGGGGAGGGGGTGCCAGGCACCATGCACTGGGGGTGCTGAGCACCCTGACACAGCTCTTGCTTTCCCCAGGTGTGTCAATCACTGCAGGAGACGATTCGCTCGTTCAAAGTCACGAACGAGGAGCTGGCGGCTCGAGGGCCCAGCAGTGACCAGGCCGTGGCCGCCTGCGATGCCACCTGCAAGGTGAGCCCAGGATGAGGATGGGACATGGTGCCCAGTGTCGGCTGGCAGCTGGATTTCAGCTCCGTGCTGTGGTTGAGATCGGCCTCTCCCACCACCAGCACATGCCGGGTCGGGTCGCAGCGGTGGCACATCTGCGGGACGCACCGCGGACAGATGGTGCTGGCCCTTGTCCATCCTCCCAGCTGCTCGGCAGATGACGTCGGTTTCCACTGGGAAGTTGGGGGTGGGTGGTGGGAACGACGGTCTGGGAACCTCCCCGGTGACCGGGCCTCGTCCTCCCGCCTGCCCAGGAGCTGCTGCGCAAGATGAAGGGTCGGGGCTTCCCCTGGACGCGGCTGCTGCTCGTCCTCCTGGTCTTTGGGGCCGGCTTCCTGCTGCATGACATCCGGACACACGGCTCTTTCCAGGGTAAGGGTGGCTCCAGGGTCTGTGGTGATGTGTGAAGTGAAGGGTCAATTTAGCAAGAGCTGAATCCCCTTGTGTTCCAGCCGGTCCTCGGAGATGAGAGGGGCTGGGGGTGGCTGGACTTAGAACCATAGAATAGTGGGGGTTGGAAGGGACTTCTGGAGATCGAGTCCAACCCCCCTGCCAGAGCAGGATCCCCCAGGGCAGGCCACACAGCAACAGATCCAGGGGGGCTGGAAAGTCTCCAGAGAAGGAGACTCCACCACCTCTCTGGGCAGCCTGGGCCAGGCTCTGTCACCCTCACACCAAAGAAGTTTCTCCTCCTGTTGAGGTGGAACCTCCTGGCTTCCAGCTTGTCCCCGTTATTCCTTGTCCTCTCCCAGGTCACCCCAGACAAGAGCCTGGCCCCTTCCCCTTGACCCCCACCCCTCAGAGATTTCTAGACATGAATCAACTTCCCTCTCAGGCTTCTCTTCTCCAGACTCAACAGCCCCAGGGCTCTCAGCCTTTCCTCCCAGGAGAGATGTTCCACTCCCGTATCTCTCACTAGACGTGCCAGTCAGGAATGTGTTGCTCTAGTTCCCACACCAGACACACACCGACAGCCAGTTTGCTGTAGGTTCGATTCCCTTCCAGGAGAGCACGTGGTTGCACAGATACCACATTTTTCCAATGATTACAGATCTGACACCAGCTGCAGGAACAGCCTGTTACGCTGCAGGTCCGGTTGCATTCCCAAGAAGCAGTCGGATTCACGGATAACATGGTTTATTTGCACTTGCAGCAGACACGGGTTCTGTAAGATGGCTGGTGATAAAAGCACTGAGCTGCAGAAATGGCTCCAGAGCTCTAAACCACAGTTGTAGCAATAAATGTGATCTCCCTGGGTCGAACACAGACACACGCTCGGCAGAGCCGAGGCACAAGTCTCACCAAAAGGCCTCCCTTCTGGGATGGGTGAGGAGGACAAAGCCCTCAGTCTGTCCTTAGGATTTGGTGTCGCATCCTCGTCCTGCAGAATCGGTCCAAAATGGGCTGACGTTTATATTTCATTTTTTTAGTTTATGTGTGAAGTGCGAGGATGGGACTGTAGACAAAGCCTTAAGCGGGCTCCTGGTTGCGCAAACATTCCTTGGTGGGCTTTTCAGCGGAGATGTCTTCTCCTGGGAACAGGCCGTTGTCTTTGCCAGGCAGCTGGCTGCTGGGATAAGCAAGAGAAGGGGAAGGGCGGGAGCTCACTGGTCTCCACACCCGGTGTCATCACAGCACAGACCGCTGGATCTCCACCCAGCCCCAGTGTCTGCTCTGGACACGAGATGCTTATCAGCAGTGGGGGTTTTAGGTGGTTTGTGCTTTCTACTTCCAACACATGGTGAGCACCCCTGGGGGTCACTGTTCCCCTGAGCACCGGCCTCACCCTGGGTCCACACCACTAGGCAGTGCAGCACCGTCCGCCTGTCTTTGGGGTGTCTGTGGGCTGTGTGAGGCTGGATGTTCTCAGGAGGCTGCCCCAAGATCTGCCCCAACCCCGCTTTTCTCTTTGCTTGGGAGTTTCTGCCCCTCTTGGTCCCACCTTGGAGCATCCAAGCTGCGTGTCCCCAGAGAGAGGCCTCAGGGGCAGGCTCAGCGTGCGGCTCCCACAGAACGAGATGAAGGATCGCTGAGGGAGTGGCTCTTGTCTCTTCCAGCCTCCTCTGCTGCTCGTCTGCTCCGCTCCTCCGGCATCCTGCCGGCCTCACAGCAACTCTGGCTGAAGGTTTCCCACGGCTGCCTTGAAGGCTACAGGTTGGTGCCTCGGTGCTGCGCAGCAGCAGGTGTGGCTGGGGGGTAGAAATTGTTCCCCAGTTCCTCCCCGGGGGAACCTTGAGGCTGATTCCTTGGGACTGTTCCTTGGGAGCAGAGCCCGACCCCCCCAGGCTCCAAGCTCCTGAATGTCAGGGAGTTGTGGAGAGCCAGAAGGTCTCCCCTGAGCCTCCTTTGCTCCAGGCTGAACAAGCCCAGCTGCCAAAAGTGAGCCCAGGATTCCAGGGGCGGCCTCCCCAGTGCCCAGTGCAGGGGGACGATCCCTGCCCTGGCCCTGCTGCCCCCCCAGTGCTGCCCCAGCCAGGATGCTGGGGGCTTCTCGGCCCCCTGGGCACTCTCGGCCTCATCTCCGGCCGCCTGGCCACCAACCCCCCCAGGGCCTTTCCTGCCGGGCCCTTTCTGGCCGCTCTGCCCCAGCCTGGAGCGGTGCTGGGGGTTGGGGTGACCTGAGGGCGGGACCCGGCCCTTGGCCTGGGTGACCCTCATCCCGTCGGCCTCGGCCCATCGCTCCAGCCTGGCCAGAGCCCTCTGCAGAGCCTCCCGACCCTCCAGCAGATCGACACTCCCACCCAACTGGGTGTCCTCTGCAAACTGACTGAGGGGCCTCCATCCCCACTCCCGGATCAGTGACAAAGAGATTACAGAGAAGAGGCCCCAGCTCTGAGCCCTGGGGACACCACTTGGGACTGGCCACCGCTGGATTTCACTCCATTCTCACCACTCTTGCAGGTGGCTGGAGCAGACCCTGCCCATCTACAGCTCCCAGGCAGTGGCCGTCCTGCAGCCGCCTCTGGAGCTGCTCTGGGTGAAGAGCGGTGAGCTGGCCTTGTACGTGTCCGAGCAGAGCTTCTCCCTGGTCTCCTGGATCCACCACAGCCTGCCCGGCGTCGTCGAATGGGTAAGGAGGAGGTCCCAGCCCCAAGGAGAGGCCAGGACCAGTGGGTGACGGGGCAGTTGGTGTTTCCTCTGCACCATCTCCCTCTGTCCTGCAGCTCCAGTCTCGAGTGCCAGAGTCCCTGCTGCATTTGGCCGAGTGCGTCTGGGAGCTGCTGCTGTTCCTGGTGCGGAGCTGCCTCCTGCCGCTGCTGGAGAGCGTGACCACGGCACTGGAGCGGGGCTGGCAGCGCTGCCTGGACTCCTGCAAGTGAGCGTCACCGAGGGGGCCACAGCCTGGCCCGGAGAGGTGGTGGAGTCTCCTTCTCGGGAGAGATTCCAAAGGCGCCTGGACTCTGCGCTGCTGGGCCCCCTGCTCTGGGTGACCCTGCTGGAGCAGGGGGGTGGCACCAGAGGAGCTCCAGAGGGACCTTCCAACTGCCATGATGAGGAAGCGGCCTCAAGCTGCCCCAGGGGGAGGTTTCAGTTGGAGCTGAGGAAGAATTTGTTGCCCTTTGGGGTTGTGCAGGCGTGTGCCAGGCTGCCCAGGGCAGGGCTGGAGTCCCCCTGCTCCCTGGAGGGGTTTCCAAGGCGTGGAGCTGTGGTGCTGAGGGACAGGGCTCAGGGGTGCCCTGGCAGGGATGGGGCAGTGCTGCAACTCCAGGAGCTTCAAGGACTCTTCCAACTAAAACCTTTCCATAATTTCATTGATTCTTCTCCTGTCCCCGGCTCCTGATGGATCCTGACCATGGGGCCTGGTCATGTCATCCAACCCCCAGCAGGGAGCAGGGCCATCTGCAACTCAAGCAGGTTGCTCAGAGCCCCATCTGACCTCCCCTGCAATGGGGCCAGGGATGGGGCAGCCACCGCCTCTCGGGACAAACCGATTTGAGCCTTAGCTCTGCAGCTGCCACCTCGGGGGGCTGCTGTGCACCTTGTAACACTTGGGGCTGGGTCGCTGGTGGCTTCTCTGCCCATCACCGCTTCTTATCCTCATTTTTCCAGGGGAGAGATGTCGTGGGACTGCGTGAAGGAGCACCTGACGAGCTTCACCTACTCCTCTTGGGTTTACCTTCAAAACACAACCCTGGCCGTCAAGAACTGGGCCTTGGCTGCCATCTCTGGACACTGACCCCATTTCTGGAGGAGCGGGGACACGGTTGTGGCCTCTCCATGATGCTTCCAGCCACCAAGGAGCATCTCCAGCACAGCTTGGGATGCAGATGCCGAGGGGGATGTGCACGGCGGGGACTTGGGGCTCAATCCTGGGCTTATGGGGAAGGCTGTTTGGTTCTGGGTTTTTTTGTTGTGTTGTTCGGTTTTTTTTCTTTCCTGGGAAACACGCGATCCAGGTTTTTCTCACCCCTGTGAGTTCCTTTTGGCTTCCCCTGTCCTTTCTCTAGGTCTTAAACCAGGTTCGTGTCCTGCCACCCTTGTGCTTTGCCTGCATCAAAGGCCCAGGGGGGGATCCCTCAGACCCTCCCTGTCCCTGCCCCTTCCCGTGGCTGAATGAACCGGACTGATTTTTATTTTTTTTGCCCCTTTTCACTGATTATTATTCTTCCTTTTTGAAGATGTTTGGGGCAAAAAAACCCACCGCTGGCTGCGGTTGCAGTCCCTGGAAGCGCCGCTTCCCCCCATCCTGGGCCCGGGGCGGGTGTGAGGGAGGGGCCTTGGCAGTGCCGGTTTAGCGCAGCGGGGGGAGCGCTTGTCTGGCATGCGGGAGGCGCGGGTTCGATACCAGCCTCCGGCAGTTCGGCCGCTGCTTGGTGTGCGTGGACACGTGTGTTTTTGTGGCGATATGTGTGTGGTTAGTGTTGGGGCACGTGTGTCTGTGGGCATATACATGTGTCTTTAAGTGTATAGATGTGTGTGCATGTCTCTGTGTATACATTGATGTGCACACGTGTGTGCTATGAGTGGATGTTTCTATGGAGGTGTGTCTGTGTGTACATGTGTTCTTATGCATAACACACACCTGCACATGTGTGCACAGGTGCATATGCATCTGCTCTAATCTGCAGATGTGTACATACATGTGTATATAGATGTGAGTATATGTATATAGACATGCAAATGTGCATATGTATGTGGGTGGGTGTATATGCGGATGGGCATGTGTATATATGTGCACATTGTATGTACATGCATGTGTATATAGGTGTGTGCATGCATGTGCTATGGATGTGTGCACATACATGTGTGCCTATCCATGTGTTCTTAGGTGTGTGTGCATGTATGTGTTATAGGTGTGTATATGTGGGTGGGTGTGTGCATGTGTGTACATATGCATATGTTATATGTGTGTGCACATATGTCTGTGTGTGTTTATATGGATCTACAGGCGCTGGGAATGTATGTGTGTATAGAGAGAAGTGTGCAGATAGGTGCGTGCATATGTGTGCGCATGTACATGGGTGTGGATGGATATGCACACTCATGCATGTATCTGCATGTGTTATGTCCACGTGCAAGTGTGTGTTTATAGGTAAACATACAGGCATGCTATGGATGCATATAGACGTGTACTGGTGTTCATCTGTACAGGTGTGTGTGCATAGCTGACTGTATGTCTGTATACATGTGTGAGCATGTACACATGTAGATGTGCATGTAAGTATATGCGTGCATTATTTGCAGGTGCATATACATGTATTTATATACACATATACATAACATATATGTATGCATCTATAGACATGTTCACAGGCGTGCCCGTGCTATGTACGTTTGTGTGTATAGGTGTGTGCACGTGCATATGTGTGCGTCTATGGGCGGTACCTACAGGTGTGCACATAAACCTGTGTCTATAGACATGTCTACATCCCTGCACATGCTATGAATGTATAGAGCCACGTGCAGAAGTATGTGCGTATTAGGAGCGTGTATATAGAGGTGTGTGCACACGTGTGCGTCTATGTGTGCACATACATGGTAGCGTGGGTGAATGCACATGCATGTGTCTACATGTGCACGCATCTATGTGTGCACACTCTCGCATGTCTATATGTGTATGTACATGCTTGCGTGTCTGCACGTGTGTACATGCTCGTGTGTCTGCACACACGCCTGTACATGCATCTATACGTGTGCGTACACGCTCGTGTGTCTATAGGTGCGCACACGCGCCTCTGTGGATGGGTGCTCGTGCGCGTGTCCGTACATGTCGGTACGTGCTCGCGTGCCTGTCTGCACGCATCTACACAGGCGCGTGCACACACGTGTGCCTAGGCCCGTGCACAGACGCTCGCGCGGGCGCGTGCACTCGCACCTCTTTCTACAGCGGTCTCCGCGCACACGCGCGCGCCCGTACCCGTGCGCGTGGAACGCGCTCGCACGCCCGCGCTCGCAG
>VWZK01010882.1:0-30220 GCA_013396935.1 Baryphthengus martii | reverse complement strand
CCCCCCCCCCCCCCCCCCCCCCAAGACATATTCATCTTTCTTGGGAAACTGCCATTCTGTATTTCTGCCTACTATGTCAGGTAGAAGGAGAAACTGAAAAGGTGCCAGTCATCATTATTCTTCCATGTATATGGGGCAAAAATGCACTGGATTAACCTAAATGCTATGATTAGTACTCAAATTAGATCATGATTTCTCAATGAATGCTAAATAGGTGTCTCACGGCACTGAATCGGAAAGATAAAGCATTACATGTGGAAGTGCCTGCAAAGCTTAATTCTGGATCCTTAATAGGACATATCCGAAGCCATTCTGTTACTCTTATTTCAAAGAAAGCTGTGTAAGCCAGCTTTTCCTACTGGTAGCACTCCAGAGTAACTTTTTGAGATAGGCGACTTGCTGGTGATTACAACAGGCTCCCAGCAGTGCTGTGGCTGTTGGACAGTGAACAATGCTAGGAGAGAAAGCTGGTTAATAAGTTACAGTGCCCTCAGGTGAGTATATTGTGAGTGACCCGGATCATAGTGTGTGCTTTACAATGCAGTGGTTCACAGTGTCTTGTTTCAAGTGTCCACTTTGAAGTATGGTGGAATATATGCAGTGAAAAACCAATGGAAAACCAGCAGCTCATGTACATTATTGCCAACAAATAAATAAATAGCAACCTTTCAGAGGTCACAGACTGTTTTATTGCTTTTGTTTTTGGTTTGTTTTTTGTTGTTGTTTTTTTCCCCAGTATTCTAGAATTTAGGCAGCACAACTGGCTGAGAGAGAAGCTAATTGGAGGTCACATAGGGCATGAGATTGCCAACTATCACCCTCCTATGGGAACAAGCTTGGGTCTGTGTTCTTTGGGCTTGCACGGGAATAAAGGGAGCAAACACAATGATGAAGAGACTGGTATTGCTGTTTGCAGACTTCCTGCTCTTTCTCTTTTCCTTTGGTCAATGAATTCCTACCAGGGAAGGCCCTTCCTATTATTTTCCATTTCCTGTGCAATGTCTATTTTTTAAACCCCACCATACATTGCCAGAAAATTTTGTCAGGATACTACTGCTTAATGTTTATTCAAATAGTTTCATCTTTGGAACACAGTGTAAAGGCTGGCTGCTGCTTGCACTCTCTCACAGGGCTAGTGAGGCAAGCGGTGTTCGTTTTGCTGTAAGAAGTAGAGAAGTGACTTATCCCAGATTGCAAAGCTTGTGGGCATTACCGCTAGAGAGAGAACTCTGTATAAAACTGCCTCTGAAACTTCTACCTATAGGAAAACAATTTATCTTTTCATTAGGAATATAGTGGTGTTCTGATCAGAGTCATTTAAAACAACCCTTTCAGCTCCTTCTCTCCCTGCTGATCAACTCCATCCCAGATGGCCGACAAAGCTGATTCTCTGCTGAAACTGAGGTTTCTGCCTACAGTGATGCTTTTGGTACTTGTCTTCTTCCAGTCAACTTTTTTATCCGTCTTCACTTGCTCCATGTGCTCACCTTTTTCCTCTCTATTGAGGTGAGACAAGTGCGATGTAGAGCAGATAGCTGCTAGATGCAAGTGCTGGAATGCATCAGGTGACATTGGTGTTTGACCTGGGTTCTTGGAGATTGGGTGCCAGGCTGGGAAGAACTTCCTCCTTAATTTAACGGTTTAGAAATAAGGTTATAAATTCAGAAGTTTGGTGTATTTGCCCACATTAGCTGATCTTTGAAAATCATGTTCCTAGTTTGAGGTGATGCAAGTTAAACCACATTAGCTTAAACTTCTGCATAAATTGTAGAAATCACTGTATAAATTACAATACTGTGTAAGTTATAATACTGTATAAATAACTATGTTTTACCTGCCCTTTCCATCAGTCAGTTACTGTGGCTTCACTAATTTAGTTTATCCTGTCACCTAGCATCTGCACTTTGTTAGCTGGTGTTGTGTGAAGGAGAGATTGGAAGGGCATAATGGAGAAGGGATGATGTGAAAGCTGCCTACAGAGTGAACACTGTTGTGGTAAGAAGCTGGAAGCAGCTGCTGCAGCAAACAGTGCCACAGTGATCTGGTGACCCAATCACAATGAACCACTGTGGTTACGGCTACATGTGAAGATCCCTTCACTTGACTGCAGTTGTTGAGGGACTTACCTCCATCTGAGTCCTCTCAGTCTTCAGGGAGAAATCAGGGTGGTTCAGTTCTTGAGTGAGGAAGCAGTGTGGGTTCTGAGCTCCATTCATTCCTGTTGCTGGAGCCAGCAAGTCTGGGGAGGAGCTGCAGTTACTAGGGTTCTGGTATGCAGAGACAGATGGAACTGATTGCTCAAGCACCTTTGGCCTGGAATGATCTTTAACCATCACAAATAACATTTTTTTTTCTTTCTGAGTAGTGAATTAACGCCCCAGTGTAGTGAAAAATAGGCCTGATGGGGTTCTGTTTTCTGGGACATTGTATTCTCCTGTTGATACAATCCTGCAGATGACCATATGCTTTCATACTGTCATCAGAACTGTTTTGTATTGTTGCCCCTTATACTTAAATAGCTTGTACACTTCATGTCTATGTTTCAGTGGTGGGTAAATAATCATTTTAGGACACATGAATTGTTCCTATCAAGAAGAATTTTAAAATGTTTTCTGTCTTCCCTCTTGAGAGTTATCTTAATATTTCTGAGCAAAAGTAGTGGCTGTAGTACTACTGGAGGAATTCCAGCTATTTGGATAAAAGACAGTATGTAAATAAATTTTGTGGAATATCTCTGCAGGAATATGTTTGTGTATATACACATACATACACACTTGTAAAGCCCAAAGAGTTAATCTCAGAAAGACTTCATTTCTCATTTATTATCTTAATTTAGTGGTCCCACCCAATGTTGCGGTATAGTAAGAAAAAAAGGTTCATTGCAGCTGCGTGCATCCACTGTTGAAAGCATATTTCTCCAGCTGCATGCCCGTGTGCAGACTTTTTCTGTATTGTACAGCTGGGAATCTACTTCAGTGCTGAGAACCAAAAAGCATTCTGGTAGTTTGTATCAGATCCAATTAGATGCAAGCATTAATATAAAATGTTTTTTCTGAAGAGTGTGACATAAAAGCCTAGTTCTCCCACCTCCTTTTCGTCCAGGTTGTCTTGCTAGTTTATTTTTATTCTGTCTTTCAGGGAAATTAGCAGGTCCAGGTCTTCACACCTCTTAGCCAAGTATTTGGAAAGACTTGGAATGGTGTTGTCAAACAGACATTTTAGGACAGCTTTGTGTAGTTTCACAGACTCAGTTCCAGTAATTTCTCTGATCAATCTACAATACAGGAAAAGTAAATATAAGGCAGTAAAAGGTGTGCTGATCACCACTGGGTTCTGTTCTTTGAGATGGAGGGGACTAAGAAGCAGCAATGTATGTTTGGTATGTAAGCAATGTTGTGGAACAGCTCCTGAATGCTGCAGTAATACTGTGAGGCTATATTCCTAGCAACACATCACCTATTTCCAGTGTTTGGCTTGGTCACCCTCTGTTGTAATTTCTGAGATGTAGGATAAAACATCAGGTTCTAAGGAGTGTCAGCTGGTGGTCTATAGGTTCCTGAAAATAAATAAGGCAGTTGAGATACTGGGTTTTAAAATTAATTTGGAGATGTGAGCAAAAAACGGAGTCTTTTTTTTCTAAGTTGTACTATCTTGCAGACAGTTTGTTTTTCTCTAACCACTGGTTACAAGGATAATATAGGAGTATTACCTCTCCCAAATCCAGCATATTTCTTATTCTTTCTGTTTGACATTAAGGACTAAATGTAGAAGTTTCTGTACAGAACATCACTGAAGTTAACCTTATTTTTGTGTAATGAATAAAAGATTCAATAGACTAATGATTTTGCACTGGAGCGAAAACCATGGCTTTGAGTACACTATGCCAACATTAAATAGCCTGTTATATTATTGTAATGTACAGGACAAGACCAAGAACATGTTAAAGAATAATTGCCTATCAGGTATAAAAACCCTTTGAGTTTCAGATTCAGTGGAAAACACGTTTACCCTAAAATCAGCAGTTATACTATATCTTCTGTAAAGTACAAGAGAAAAAACATTTCAAGTCAAAAATTCCAAACCAATGTGACAATGAAGTACTTTATGCACTATAGCTATTTTTTTTTTTTACCCAGCTAATTCTGAGGTCCTATTTTATTTCAATGATACATATGCATCAAGTATTTCTATTGAAGTGCCATTTCTGTTCCCAGAAATATTTTTCTAGTGTGCATTTCTTTATAAAATACTGTTTTATACAGAGCCAAACCTAGACATTTCCAATTAAAATTAACCTATACTAGAGGATTGTTGCAACCCTCTTTAACTGTAGAGAGCTGTAGTTGTTTAATATATAGTGTTACATATGAAATAGATATTGATACGTATCCTAGACTCATAGAATGTCTCGAATTGGAAGGAACCCATAAGGACCATCATGTCAAACTCACTGTTCCTCTCAGGACTGCCTAAAACTGAACCATATGACTAAGAGCACCGTCTGGGTGCTCCTTGAACTCTGACAGGCTTGGTGCTGTGACTATTCCCTGGGGAGCCTGTTTCAGTGACTGACTCCCATCTCAGTGAAGAACCTTTTCCTAATGTCCAATCTGAACTTCCCCTGAAACAGCCTCATTCCCTTCCATGTTATGCAGGGGCTGGAGTTCTGTTTATTAGGATTATTCATGAATTATTGCATCACCACCTATTTGCTAAAAGAGCTGTTTAAAAATACTGTGATTTGCACTGGAAGATTAAAATAAAAAGGAGTACAAAATAGTTTGGGTGTTTTTTAATGTGAAAATGTCATAATTATTCAATATCTAGAAATTTGTGTGAGTTTTCAATGAGATACAGGACTGACTCTGTAAATTGTATCTATGCACTTTTTTTACAGGCACAAGATGTCAGATCTTTACTCTGCCATCACAGCGAGCTTCAATATTTTATGTCTCTTTCTCTCAGCCTCCTGGTGTCGTCAGGTGGTGTATGGTCTTACTTTTGTCTGCCGCTGTGCTCTGGAATACCAAGACAGCATCTAAGGCAAAAGATTCGATTTTGTACGAAAATAAAAGCAAAAATATCTCCATAGCGGCCATAGCTTTTGCAGAGAACGTGGATGTTTTTCCCTTGATCCCTTTTCCTAACGAGAAGTCCTGATGCCATCTACTGGCAGAGGACAGACCGCTCCTGGGAGCTGGTATTGTCTTGATAAATGACTCGTGTCTTCCCTGGGCAGTTACAAATCCTTTTTCCTTCCCTGTTTAATTCATTGACATTGGTCTTAAATACCACACTGAGGCACTTATTTCTTTGTGGGGTCTGTGGGTTATGAAGAGTGGAAGCGTTGAAACAGTAAACCATGGAGAGAGAAACTTTTCCCTTCAAGGACCCATTGGCCTTGTCTTGACAGCGAAGTTCAACAAAACATTGATAATGTGATCCTCATTATAACTGAATCAATCAGTGAAACAATGTATGAAAAATTGAATAAATTTATGCCTTTTCTGTAAAGCCAGGAGGTCTTTTTCATTTACCCTAGACATAAACTAAATTTCCAGAATCTTCTAACCTCAGTCGGAGTCAGATGACCAGCTGAAGCTGGGAAACATTGCAAGGAAAATTCATGTGAACTATGTTAAAAAGAAAATAATTCTTAATTAGATTAAGATTTGTAAACAGCCTTTTCTGCTTGTCCAGAATATGGTTTGCTTTATTATAGTCACATTTGGCTTCTTTGCTTTCTGCCTTCTGAACACAAAGTAAATTATGCTGTTCTTTCTAGAAAACTGCTAATCCTGAGGATACAGATGGAGGGAGTTTCCTGTTTTGGCCTTGCTTAATTTTATAGATTTTATGTAGGTCACAGGATGCTGGTGGTTGGAAGCCCAGGCGTTTCGAAGGTTGTGGAAATGCTTTTTCATGAGTAACCACAGAGGGGCTCTGCAGGGTGTGTGATGTTATACCAGTCTCTGAAAAAGAACAGGATTTCTGATGTTGATTATCTTCACCAACTGCAGGATGAAGCAAGGTGCGTTTTAGTTGGAATGTTAGACATTTCTCCTCTGTGTAAGCAAATGCTCTGTCTCATGCTAAGCCTGTTATAAAGTGCTTTATTTGTTGGTGGGTATCAAATGCTGTGGACTAGAGGAAGCATTTGCTTTTCATAAGATAGAAATAGACTTATTTGTGTGTTAAGGTTCTCTTACAGGGTGGTAAATGAGAATAGCACAGGTGTCTAGAGAGAAAAGATTCTGACTTCCTGGGGTTTTGGCAATTAAAGGCCGAGTTGTAGTAAACTCTGCTTAAATTCAAGGTGGGAAGAGGAAGGAAACATTATAAAAATTTGCAAAGAATCCTTTTTAGTTTAGGCCTGTGCTAATGCCACTGTGGCCGGATCTTGAGAGATCTTACATCTCAACCTGTGCGTGACTTGCATTGTTTGAATTGAAAGCTTTCTTCCTTCCCTGTCTCCAGAGAGAAACTATTGGTTAGGGTTGCTGCCAATGACAGGGCATATATGACATTCTTCTAATGAGCAGAGTAGTGTTTGGATGAGTGTACACTGGAGAGAAAGCATTTGTTAAACCTCCTGTAAAAGAAAAGAGGATTAATTCAGAAACTGAAAGCTAATCCTCCCTGCCCCACATGGCTGAAACTGGATCAGACTTTCCATGGCTTCTCCATCCTCTGTTTTGCAACAGCAGAAGGGAAAGGGGAAGAGGGGGCTCCCTGGTTATAGTCGAGGGAAAAACTATCTCTTGCCATGTCCTCTGTAGGCCTAGGAAGAAGGTGGATGGTCTTTGAGGCTGGAGGAGAGTAACAGGGGCATGCATTTGAATTGAAACAGGAAGCTAAATCATGTATCGTTAATTTGGGGAGATGAAGGAATGTGGGGAGGTGAACACAAAAGGGATGAATTTGAACTTGGAGAATGGAAAGGAAGGGACTAATGGGAAGTTGGATGCCCTGAATGCTAGCTCAGACTTTTCTGTAACCTATGTTACTTCTTGTAACTTAATTTTATATTAAGAGCTCTTGTACTAAAACTCCTATCAGTCGGTTCTCCTGCATCTATGTCAAGTCTGAGTACTGGGGACTTGGGAAAATAAAGATAGACCGAAAGAGTGGTTAAAAAAACCTATCTGTGAACTTTCTGTGGTTTGGGTTTTCAGCATCTTAGACTGACAATACCATGTACCTCTGTAAACTGATACCACAATTGAAATCCTCGAATAGCCAATACTCTTATTTTCTGGTGATTACTTTATGAACACTCTTAATTTCTCACTGTCTCATTTGGAGGCACAGCAGTTTTGGAAAAACTACTGAGTGAAAACTACTAAATGAAAAGCATATTAGTGCACATTAGTGCTTTTCACTCAGGTTCGTTCAGTTTGTTTTCCCATTTAAGTAGAGTTAGATTGTTGGAGATACATTAATTTACTGAAGGATATGTGACCTTAATGTGAGGTCTGATGGGCTTACTTTTTAGACAGGATCTTTCCAGTATTACAAGCATTGGCAACATGTATTACAACAGTAATGACATCAATGAGGTTGAGAACTGCAAACTCCGTGAGCAAATTCCCTGTCGTGGAGGACAAGCTCTTGTAAGGAACAACCAAAATGTCTTAATATGAACGAATGACAGTTAAACCATATTCTATATTTTCCGGTATTGTATCTTATCTCTCATGCCAATGCTAACAAAGCTGGGCTCCAGACTTAAGCTTTTGGTTGGACTTTATTCCTGTTTTGTCTATGTCTTTCAGAATCATAGCATTTATTAGATTGGAAAAGACCATTAGGACCATGAAGACCAATAGTTAACTCAGCACTTCCAAGTCCAGTGCTAAACCATATCCCTCAGTACCACATCTTCATGGCTTTTAAATCCCTCCAGGGATGAGTACTCCACCACTGCCCAGGGCAGCCTGGGCTAGTCCTTGACAACACTTTAGGGCAAAAGTTGCTTCACCGGTGCAACTTCAGACTGTTTCCTCTTGCCCTATCACTTGTTACCTGGAAGAAGAGACTGACACAGAAGTGAATCCATAACTGATATCAGCAGAAAATATTTTGTACGTAGATTGGCAAATAAACCTTCGAGACTGAGAAATCAAAGTGACTGGAAGAGGTATTGAGGACAAAATGGTGTCTCCTGTTTGATAAATTTCACTTCCAATAAAATATTTGTGTCACTTGATGGATGCACCACTCAGTGGATAAGGTACTGGCTAGAAGGTCACACTCAAAGAGTTGTGATCAACTGCTCAGTGTCTGGGTGGACAACCTGAATGCATTTCTTAATCATATGAAATCTCTGTGTTTACCATTGCAGTTCTCAGATGGTTAAAAGCAGTTTTGTCCTGCATCAGTGGGACCTCAGTAGATGCGCAGCAGAGTAAGTTTTACTTTACTCTGGCCTTTTTTCATGGCTATTTAATTACATTGCATACAAACTCTCAGAATTTTAATTCTCTATTATGCTATCTTAAGCCAAATTCTACAGAACGATGATTTGAAACTAACTAATTTGTTAAAGCGGTGAAACAGAGTGGTATAATGAGTGTATGGCTGGTCAAGAGAACATTTTGTTGCCAAGATTGCTACTCCTTCAAAACACAAATGCTCTTTTTGTATAAGGTCTGAGAAGATCCAAAATATGCTATATTTTTGTTAGGCAGATTTCTACCACAGATCCTTACATAGCCTTAGATTGCCGATTTTCTTGTCTTGCTGATTTCATCCTGAATCTTCATCTATGAAGTTTCCCAGGTGTCAGTCTTGACCGCAACAGCAAAACTGTCTTCAATAGATTTAACCAAAATACAGCACTCATTCCTACTTGAGAAAAATAGTTTGTTCGAAAAAGATTTTTGCTGGGTTATTTGGAATGTACAAAAATCACTTTTTTCTCAGTGGTGATAATTGCTTTAAGATTAATGAATTCACATTTATAATGAAATTGTAACTTCTGTGTGAATGCCCTTTAACATTAATATTAAAGTAAAAGATCTTTGAGTTGAAGAATATAATTGAATGAGAGGTTATTTAGTGCTTAGCACGGCAGGTTCATGTCTGGGTGGACAGATCTACGCTGCAGACTGGGAGCGCTAGATCTTTGAAAGATCTTTGTCTTGATCTCAGTCTGCTCCCAACAGATGTAGTTACATAACATTCATTAAGATTGCAAATTGAAGGTTAACTTATTAATTTAAAATATTTTATATTCTTAACAATAAGGCATATAGATTAAAATGTTGGAAAATAAAATACATTTATGTCCATAAGTATATTATCTAAAAGGTATATAAGTGGACAGTATATTTTACTATTGAGCCTAGATGTAGGAACATAAGCTAAACAGTATTAGAGGGTTTTTTCTACATTTTAAAGTTCTGTTTGTAGCCTTGTTTTCAATCCAGATGCTTTATCAGTCACTTCATTTCAGCATGATGATCATAACAAAAAACATGATGCCACAGAATATGTGGCATTTTAACTTATGGTCACAGACAAAACTCATTGACCTACTCTGTCACTTATAAACATGATACAATATCACTATGTTATGCATGAGAGTTCTCTTTTTTTTATGCTACAGGAAGAGACTAATTTTCTTAGGAAATGGTTTAGTAGAATCCTATATTCATACAGTTTTAAAAGGGTGTTTCTTCACAAAACCGGAACTACCTTTCCCTGCACCAGGAACTTGCCATAAGTCGTCACAAATGTGAAGATGGGTGCAAACTCCACATACAGGCAATCTCATAATCATTTTTTTTATCAGTTGTGGCAAGCAGCTGTTGTTAATTCTTCAGTTCCTCCCGGAACATTTATTATTTGTTCGCTTCAGAAACTGGGCAGAGATTAAATAACAACTGTCCTTGCTGAGTGTTTATCTTGGGCCAGGCAGCTACTTTAATGAGAGTACTGTTCTTTCTCTATTGTAAAAGGAGTTTTCATTTTCAGGATCCCTACACCATTTAAATAATTTAAATCTACTCCTTCAGAATCATCAGCTTCTCTTCAGTGTTCTTCTCCAAAGCTGGTCTGAGTTTTCTCTGTGCCAAAGAGATCCAACTTCAGAGACACTTTCTTCCGCAAAGAGAAATCACTAGCTATTAATGGTCTTATCTTGCAAATGAGAATCCAGTTAATGAAAAACAAGTGTGCTTGGTCCAATAGCTTGTAAAGGCATGTCTGCTTTGTGATGAATGAAATATCATTCATCTGTTTTGCTGCACGAGTGCAGCTTGTTACACTACAATTCTGGGAGGGAGAAATCCTTTTCTGAGGATAGAGTTATGGCATTTGGTAATATAGTTGTTTGAGCAGCAGGCTGTGTTTGGGTGATTGGAAGAACACTCAGTACACTGAACCGGTAATTATTTTTCTGATTTTTACTGTTCTGAAAATGAATGTGTGCACTGAAACATGGTGTGGCATATCTATTTTTAAACTGAAAAAATACTTCAGTACTTAAGGAATAGAATAAATGAGGAGATAAAGCACTTAATGCAACCACGGGGTTGATACAACACCATCAGTATCAGTTTGTGCTTCTTCATTCTCACCATAGTTTTACTGATGCAGAAGTAACCACTGGCACTAATGAAAAAGATCTGAATTCTTCCTGCATTTGATTATGATTTGAGTCAGATGATTGTTTTCCAATGGAAGCTGGAAAGAAAATAGCACATTCATGTGTGTACTACAAAAGCTATAGTGTTTTAACCTCAGTACCATTATCTAAGTTGGTTTTCAATTTCTGGACAAGATATAAAAAGAGTCAAAATCCCATTAACAATTATTAAGAAGATTAATTGTCCTCAGCGTATGGTACTATGCAAATCATGATACCTGTTTCGGGCTTCCTGCTTTTTCTTCTCATGTGCAATCTTTTTTGCTATTTATCTTTTAACCTTTTTTTCCAGTTGTGGTTACTTCTGTGTGTGAAAAGTTGCTATACTTGTCAAGGTTTATTTTCAAACTGGATGTGCAGTGACTTTGCTGTGACTTTAAAATGGCATATAAAAGGAAAAAGAATAAGCTGTAATGACATACTTTTATTTATTATCACTCAAACTTGGCTTCCCACTCCATTGTTGCTTTAAAAAATATAGGTCAGTACAATGTGATAGAAGATGTGTGATACTAATGGTATTAAATGTGAAGGGACTGGTCATCCTATATGTCACATATGCATATAAATGCATATATAATGATTGCAGGGTTTTTTTCTAATAATTACTATCCTATTGTAGTTCAGTCATCAACGTATTCCCTTTGCTTTTGATGAATATTGAGTTGCCCCCAAGGTATTAACAATACATGAGTTCTGCTGCTGTCAATATATATGTTTATTGCACACTAAAGGTAGCCATACATTTTAAAAGGATGTAACTACTCAGTGTATCATCATAATTAACTCAGGAATAAGGAAAAATGAGAACTGTATATAGATACTGCGGGAAATTGAACACTTGCCTACTTAAAGCCTGTAGGTATCAAGAACTGGAATATAAACTATTTTTGGAAATCAAAAATAAGAGAACAAAACTCTACAGTGGAAGCTTCTGGAAATGTCATCATTTGAGTAATTTGCATCTAGATTTAAGAAAATAAAATTATACTCCAAGAATCCAGCATGTCTGCAAGGAGCAGAGACAATAAAGAGATGTCTGTGTTTCTGCATTCAAATAAATTAAGCAATACCTTTCAATCATATTTGTCAGTATTCTTTGACAGGAAAAAACAATATGTGCATGATTGATCAAATATAGTTTTATATTCACTCTTTCTTAAGGTGGCTCCTTTTTGTTGATTTTTTTTCTCAATAGCTTGAAATAACTTTTATGACGTAAGAAGGAACTAGCACTAGTCTATAAAACTATTGTTTACATAAGCAGTTTAGTTTGTAAAAGGGTACATTTAAATAAAGTAGGTAAATAGAGGTGAAAAAACAAGTCTTGCCTGAGAAATGAACTCTGTAAAATAGGTCTACCAAGTACCCATGTATTACATAACATCTCACTACAAAAGTCATAGGAGGAGACAGCAAAAACTGCAGTCAAGCCCTTAGACTGAGGAGATTAGTTAGTGGTTTTAACTGTCAGGCAAATTTGGACTTTTATTTCACAGGTTCAATCTTGGCAGAAAGTGCTTGAATATTGGTGTATTTTTCCCTTCCTACATAATACACTTCTTTGATAATCCCAGATGACCTCCAGAATGAGCTGTTCATTCACCTTTCCAGGTATGGAGGTGAGACTGACTAGTCCGTAATTTCCAGGGTCTTTCTTGTTGCCCATTTTGAAGACTGGAATGACACTTACTTTCCTTCAGTTCTCAGGCACCTCTCCCATGCTCCATTATCTTTCAAAAATGATGGAGGGTTGTAAAGCAATAACATCAACCAGCTCCCTCAGCACTCGTGAGTGCATCCCATCAAGGCTCATGGATTTGTGGCTGTTTTGATTATACATAGAAAGAGGCAGAAGTGGAGGAAGGAGACAGAAGAAAGCAAGCAGATAAGACTGAGAGAACAGAGTATGTGCTTAGTAGTGTACATGCACAGCAGGTAGACACTCAAAAGCACTGGCACTTGTTTTTCTCACATTTGTTTTTTTTTGAAGATAGTGAAATGGACTCTTCAAAACATACACTTAGAAAAAAAAATCCATCACCACCCCCAAAACTCAAAAAACATTTTAAGTTAGTTTGAAAAAATAAAAAAAAAAGAAAATTGCTGACTGAACATGCTTTCTGGAGAGTGTTCATCTACTCTATTAATTCTTAATCCAGTCGAATGAACTATGGAAATGTACTGCAAACACTACAGTGCTGTATTCTAACTGGCTGAGGAAAAGACTTGATTAAAGGAATATCAATCAAAAATCCTATTGTTGTATGAGATAGGAATGTCCCAAATATTATGTTACCCTGTTAGGGTGTGCATATTCATCACCACCTTTATGGAAGGGCAGTGGGGGTTATATAAATAGAAATGGCCAAGACAGGGTACTTAGAGTGTGTTGATCTGAGAAGAGATCTTTTCAATGCTTATAAATATTTTAAGGGCAGGGATCAGGAGGATGGGACTAGACTCTTTGCAGTGGTGCCCAGTGACAGGACAAGGGATAACAGGCACAGACTGGAACCCAGGAGGTTTCACTCTGAACATGAGGAAAAACTTTCCTGTGAGGGTGCCAGAACCTTGATCCACATGCCCAGAGAGGTTGTGGAGTCTCCTTCTGTGGAGAGATTCCAAATCCTCCTGACATGATTATGGGCACCATGCTCTGGGTAACCATTCTGGAGTGGGGGGGTTGGATGAGATGATCTCCAGAACGCCCTTCCAACCCCCACCATTCTGTGGTTCTCTAATTACCACTATTCTTGGAAGGTGTTATTTTTTATATGCAAGTAACTATTCATGATTCTGAAATCTTCCTTCATAAGAATACTGACTAGAGACTATTAGTATGTGCTTAATATATATTCTTGAATGCAGCATGTTGTGGAATGGTTTAGATCCAATGGACTTCACCATTTTGCTTCAGGTGAGATTTCAGCCCCACACCTCCACAGCTGAGGAATTTCTGCTCCACTCTTGAAGTAAAGAAACAAATGAAGACATTTATCAGAGGCAGTTTTTGTTTTCAGTACCATGGCCAGGGCTTGATATCAGGACTATCTAACAGAAACTGCATGAATGTGTAAATAATTTGTAACTAAAAAAAAAATAAATAGATAACATGGACATATTGCTGGCTGTACTTTCAGTGGATGACCAGTAGCATTATTTATAATCTCTTAATCAGAAGTAAAAGATATTACGGATATTTCCAGATTTTAAATCAGACCCAAAGAGTGGTGTCTTATTTGGTTTCTTCCTTAGCACCACAAGCCAGGAGATCAAGTGTTTCTTCTAGGAAACATATTCCAAGTATGAGAAAAACACAGTAAATGTAAGAAACTTGAAACTGAGTCTGAAGGTGTAGTTTAGCTTCAGGGATTGAATAAAGAAGGTGAAGGATGTGCACAATTGTGCTTCATTTTCTGTGTCTGAACCGCCACTATAAAAATGGTCTTGTTAACACGTACCCCCTACCCCCGACAGTGTGTAATCAGCAGCATAGCAATCTGTAAGAAAATCTATATAATAAAAAGAAATGTGGGGTGTCATGGGAAAGAAAACCAATGCTTATTTATGAGATCTCTAAATGAGTTTAATTTATATTCTCACATTCCTTTTCTCCTGAATTTCACTCCCTACGTAGTTGCAGACGTTGAACTTGGGATACAAAATTTTGCCAGGCTTGGCTAAGATTATTGGCGTGCAAAGCAGAGGACAAGAGACACTGCCGTCAAGTCCCCATTGCATTTTTTATTTCTTCTTGCTTGGTGGTGACATGGACAGTTCTGTGTATCCTTTTGTGGTCATTAGTTGTGAATATGTGATCCTTTGCCACAGAGTATGGTTTATTTCAGTTTTCTTAAATCTTAGATCTGATTACTGCTCATTGTCTGGTTTTCTGCATTTCAATTATGTCTTTAACCTGTTTTCTTGGTGAACTAAAGGGAAAAGAAATGGCAAATGAAACACACTGGTGCTTCATTGCCATCCTTCTGTTAGCTGGATACAGGCTCTTCTGCTGTCAAGTCATCTGTGCTGTGGCCTCAGCAAACTGCAGACCTTTATTTCTGGATGTACGCAACACTTTCCCACTTTATTCCTGGGAACAGTGTTCTTTATCACATTGTGTGCTGTTCTTTCAACCCTTGTTCTGCTGCTTCTTCTTTTCATAAAGCACATTTCCATTTATCTTATATTCACATTCTTACCGGCCCCAAATCATGCACCATTAATTCTGAAAAGATATTAATGGTTGAACTGGATCTTCACTTTTATCTGTCATCTTGAACAAGGATTTTGTGGATTCCTAACTAGTTGTGACTAAACAGGTATTTCAGTTTTGATCAGGCTGTAGAAGTGATCTGTCTCAAGCATGCTGTTGTTAAAGTTGGCTGTCTGTGACCAATGGAAGCAAAACACTGTGTGAACAACTACAGTGTCAAAAACTCCAGAGAAAGTCTGAGGAATTTGCTGATGCTTTTATGATACTTCTAAGGACAGAAACATTTAAACATCTTGGGAGTTCTCAACGGTGGATGCTTTGTTTCATGGTGAGCAAGTCAAGCAAATAAGATTTTCCAGAGCTTGACATTTCTAACTTCCCCATTTTAAATATGCACCTCTTGTCCTGGTGGCATTGCCTGATGAATTAGTAATTTTTCAGTAATTAGCATGGCTTTTGCTTTGCCTATTAAGCTGTCTTTATCTCAACCCATGAGTTTTCTCACTTTTACCCTTTTGATTGCCTTCCCCATCCCACCGGTGGGAAGTGAGCAAGCAGCTGCATGGATCTGAGATGCCAGCTGGGGTTAAACCATGAGAGAAACACGACTTGAATGCTGTGTGGTTTATGGTATTTTACAGTACTGATCACATTTTTTCTTATTTTTTATAAATAACTTGAGTATTTTACTGTTCTTTTGCAGCTTTTGACTCATATTTGTTTAGTGATTTTTGTATTGAAGCAGCTTTAGGCATGAAGTACCTTTTTGTGAGATGCATTTTATTACTACATGTGGCAATAGAAAATGAGAAGATGAAAGGTGGCAATGAAATACATGAAGTAACAAAAATCCAGTGCGTTTTTCTATCCCAATGACAATATTTAGGCAATCATTAATTTGACATACCTGTCTTGGATTGAATGCAAATATCTGCTTATGGATTGTGTAGAAAGCTAGAATCTGAGATCTTCTATCATTTTCATTTTCGCTATGTATCCTTGCTCTGTTTTGTTCTCTTCCAGCTAATCATATAAAAAAAAGCTTTTTTCCTAAGACTCACTTAGACTGTACACATGCCTTTACCTAACTCATGCTCAGTGACTCAGTAGTATATACACTAATCTTCTGTTCACATCAGACTCCTTTTATAGTTTTTAAATTTACTTTGCGAATGGGAGTTCCCAGATTACAAGGTAGTTTCTCAGAATGACACAAAGAGGATACACCTTCTTAGTCAATTAGAGAGCTTGTTATGAGGATAACTGCCATAAGTTAAGCATCAATCACTCCCGAGTTCATTCAGGCGTGCTCTGTTTACTGGCTTATTTTAACATTATCTGTATAAAGAGCAGTCAAGATAACGTCCAGGATTATACAAATACTGTTTAACTTCATAAAACCAAATTCTGTTAGTTCAATATTACTGCCTGCACACACACTTCATGCTAAATCTCATCTATTCATCCCAGTTTAGGATGAGGGGAATTGTTCTGCGTTCACTAAATTCCCCAGAATTTTCTGTTTGCAGTTTCTTTCGTTCCACATTCTAGCTTGCATGAGAGAGACCTGGCAAGTACAGGGTCACCACATGAAAGTGGTGGTTTCATCAAAAGAGGACGTTTTCCCTACAATAACTACAAAGTAGCTCCTGTTAAAACTCAGATAATCCATGTTTTGTATTCTATGTTTAATTAGTCTATATGCTGTAGATTTGATACAGTTCTGTGTATAATTAACACCAACCCCTCAGATACTGGTCTCCACAGAGCCTTCTTCAGGCTGAACAACTCCAGCTCTCTCAGACTGTCCTTGTAGGAGACATGCCCTCAGATCATCTTCATGGCCTTCTTTTGGCCTCTCTCCAACAGGTCTATGTCTCTCCTATGCTGGGGACTCCAGAGCTCGACCCAGTACTGCAGGAAGAGTCTCCCCAGAGCAGAGAATCCCCTCCCTTGACCTGCTGCACACGCTGCTGGGGATGCAGCCCAGGGCCTTTCTGAGCTGCTCTTGCACATTGTTGGCTCATGTCAAGCTTATCATCAACCAGCACTCTCAAGTCTTTCTCCCCAGGACTGCTCTCAATCCATACTCTGCCCAGCCTGTGTTTGAGCTTGAGATTGCCCTGACTCAGGTTCAGGACCTTGCACTTGGCCTTGTTGAACTTTAAGACGTTGGCACGGGCCCACCTCTCAAGCGATGTGAAAATAAAAAGTTTAGGACAAGACATAAGAGTTGAAAAATGAGTTTTTCATTTCACTTGCAAAGAAAGGGACAAGTTTATCCCAAAATGCATTTAACATTATCAGAAAACTATTTTTTCAGATGATGGCTGGAAGTATGTTTTTTGTTGTGTTTTATTATAACAGTCTTCTTTTAGAGCTCATGTACCTGTCTGGTTTTTCATTTCCATAGTATCTTAATTTACCTTGAGCACGTTGTAATAAGTTTACATTAAAGTCAGACCATTTTTTAATAATTTTTTCTTGTTTTAAACTTTTATTTTTGAATGCTGAGCAGTTTACAGAAGAATGCTCCCTTGTTGTCCCACAGTGCTAGCACGTGAAGTCAATACCCATAGAGTACGTGTCTAATTGCACTCTTGGTTTATAGACAAGCATGTTCAGCCCGGTCTAAAAGGCTGAGCAGTGCTGACTCTGTGGAAATATGTTTCCAAAAAGGGTAAAATGCATAGCAATAAGAGAGAGGAGAGAGGAAGAAAGGTCCTGTTGAGGAGTGGGAGTGAGAGCACTGCAGGATGAGGGTTCACAGTCAGCCAACGTTAGCCCACCGCAGGAGGAAAAATAAAGAATCTTCTTATCTAGTTACAGTTTTTCCCTGACTAGGACAATACCTGATCTAGTATTGATGAAGTACTGGTCCAAACTGGAAACTACTCTGGGCCCTGTCTTGGGAAAGCACAGAGAAGGTATTATCACTTGTCTTCTGGACTTGCTTTCTATTTAGCCTTTTTATTAAGCTATTTGCTTGCAGCAAAAATTTCTTACAGACCTGTTATGAAATACCTTTTCCCTATAATGTTTTTACATACAAAAACATTGCCAGAAAGATAACTGTTGTTCAGCTTGGGCAGAAAAAGATGTTTTTATCCTGTTATGGTTGTTCTACATTCTCTTACACATCATCAACATTCTGCTGCGGTATGTTCATCTAAGACTTACTGTCCAAGTCAAGATAAGAATTTAACTTTTATTAAAAATCTTTCTCTTTGAATAAACTGAAAAAGCATCTTTGTAAATGTCCTTGAATATTTGGGCTTATACCCATACCGCAGATTCTATTTCCAGAATGTAAGATATGTTTTATATCAAATGTTTCAGTTAACTGAGACCTCTTCTCATCAGCAAGGTCCTCTAATTTCTGCATTGTAAAGTCATGCTCACTCCTGCTGTCCTTGTCTTTGGAACAGTGAAACTCTTAAGCATTCTGTGCTAAGTTGGAGAGTTTCAAAAGGAGGAAGGAGCTTAAGAGCCCAGAGGTTCATGTATTAGAATAGAATTCCTTGGTTGGAAGGAACCTGAAACGATCATCTAGTCCAACGACATTCTCACAGGAGATGTGCGTTTGAATCCCCAAGACAGATTTAGATATGTCAGCCCTTACTGTATGAGTACTTAGCAACCTGTAGAATGAGAAGTCCTCCTCTGGCATAATTTTGAGAAAAGGCTCTGGTTTTTGAAAGGCCTGAAGTATCCATGTTCATGGAGAGAATGGAGTCTGTGAAAGTATTAGTCATGATCCACAGAAAAGAATTAAAATTTAGACATCTCCTTTTTTTTTTGAGATTTTCCTCTTGCTGGTCAAGGCAGCTCTTTGTTCAGAATGCTGGATTTGTGCATCTCATTTCAAGCCCTTGCTTTTTATCACCTAAGTACTTCTGTGTCTCTGGCTACTTGATTCATTCTGCAATTGTAAATACTGGGACAGGAGTTTTGTGGAGACACACTCATCAAAAATATGAGGTATCCTGATGCTCTGGGAAACAGTTCTTCTGTACATCTATTACCTATAGTTTGATGTTGTAATAAGAACTTTTTTTCCAAACTGTTTTCATCTATCCCTTCCAAAATTTGGGTGTAAAGAGTCCTAGTAGATGCAATACATCACTGGATGACGTGGACCATCAGTCTCAGTGCTTGTGTTTTACAGTGCAGCTGATCTGCTTCTGAGAAACGGTATTTTAAAAAGCAATAACAGAAAAGGGGAAGCACTAAGGAATGCTCAAAAGTCTTGTTTGGGTTTCCTCCTGGTTTTGTTCTCTATTTTTTTTTCCTTTCCAAAAGCCACCTTAACGACTGTTCAGATTCCAATTTTGAAAATGCTTGTAAAACAATGATAAACAATGTAAAGTATCATGGAATTGCGTAAAGGAAAATATTTCTCAGGTTGTCTAATTCATCCTTCCCTCTCCTTTATTGCAAGGAAGGTAATAGCTCTCAAAGGATTTTTCAGCATACGCTATTATATTCAGAAGGTTGCAGTGATACAGCACTCTGTATTGACAATGTTGATTTTTGATGATTCAAAAGTTAATTATAAAATAATATTGTTAGAAAATGTGCATGGCAGCTGGAAGTCTTGGACATGAGTCAGATGTATTCTTGCATTTGACGTAGTTTTTCCCTCTCACACTCAACAGAAGGCACTGTTAATTACGTAGCTGTTTATTTACAGAAGAGAAAAAAGTTAAGGTTTATCATAACTGTAGCAAGTGCAGTAAATTGTACCAACAGGATTGTTATATTTGGTGGTAGAAAGAAGAAGACTAAAGATCGTTAGCAAATTTCATGCAAGTGAATTCAATTTTCTGTAGTGTCCTGTGGAACCACCATCATAGTTGTACCACAGCTCAGAATATTTTTTAGCTCAGCTATTGAGTATTAAACCCTGAATTTATGAAATTCTACCAGGTCAGTAGAAATTCTGACTGCATGCCATTAGGTAAACCATTCCAGTGAGAGCACAGAAAAATGGGAAAAGTTTAATCTATCAGCCAAGTGAGTAGACTAGACATTTAACGAAATAGGAGA
Source organism: Baryphthengus martii (assembly GCA_013396935.1). NCBI lineage: Eukaryota > Metazoa > Chordata > Aves > Coraciiformes > Momotidae > Baryphthengus > Baryphthengus martii. The sequence continues at coordinate 10,301 of VWZK01010882.1, read as the reverse complement.
ATATACTGTATTAAGTAGGAATTCAGTGTAACATTTGGAGAGTCACTCAAAAATTCTGGTTTTGAAAGCTGAAAAAATAACTCATATCAAATGTTCTCTTGGAAACCATATTCATATACTGCTGCAAAAAGGAAAGGAAGAGAGAAGGGTTTGCTCTCTGGTTCTGTTTGTGGCAGTAAGGTAAGTCTGATTTCTCACGAGACATCAGAAAATATTAAGTAAATGCAAATTTGCTTCAGTTCCACCATCACTGTCAACAGGAATTTTGAGACAGAAAGATGGTAGAAAATATGAGTAGAAGAAAATTTCAATTAAAGCAAGCCTGCTCACTTTGTTTCTTATTCAAACTCCCTCTAACACCTCCCTGATATGTCAACTCCACTGAGAACACGTAGTTTTAGGTGCATAAGCTTTGCCTAGAACATTTCCTGTGTTCTAAGTGAGGTGTATTTTCAGGAAAAGCCCTCTTCAGAGCACAGAGGAAAAAAAAATGCACATTTTGACAATACTTTTCTTCACAGAGAGAAAATAAAAGATTTAGAAAATCCCATTTCACTGGTGTAAAATTGCCAGAGAGAAAGGAATGTGTAGTGTAATTCCCTTGATGCCTCTTCTGTGTCATCTCTTCTTCCCTCTGTCCATTTTCCTGTAGCAAATGCAACAGATGCTTGTGCAAAGGAGAACTGTTCTAATATTTTATTTTTTTTTTGTCAACAATTTTCTCATGTGTATTGATATAGAAGCTGTTGTGCTTTTCACAGACATACCTTTCCTAGAATGTAAATATTAGCAGAAAAGTTTTTCTAGTTGAAGTTATTACTACATTTACTCCTAATCACCAGAAATTTTGTCGCAAGTTCATCCCCATTTGTACTTAACTAGAAGAGAAAGAAACGTTTTGCAACCTTGGCTTCAGTGTATGAGCTAGTGACAAAAAGAAGGCAGTATTATGAATGGAAAATGCATTCTAGTCTTAAAATTTCTACATCAAAACACTTAAGGAAGGGCATGTGAGAATGTTATACTCCAGCTACCATCAGTAGTATTGTTGTATTGGTTTGAACAAAAAAGAATGTAAGTAGCCCAAAGACTTGCTCAAGGTCACAGTGATGACGGTAGTGACAGAGCTGAGATTAGTCCGATCAGAAATTTAGTATCTTGGCTTAAAATAAGCAAATAATTAATTACATAATATAAGCCCATCTCAGAAGGGTCTGAGGATCAACCAAGAAGATGCAGCGTGTTGTAACGTTTCCTTAAATAAATGTTTGACTTTTTAATACATTTAAATGGACATTCTGTGTATTCTCATAAAAATAGTGATTAGTTACTCCCCATTAGAAAGTCTGAGAGAGCAATAGATTGATTACAGCCATGGTTTTGGCCATTTGTTTATAGTTCTTTAAGAGCACAGACTCCACAAATTAGTAATTTTAGTAATTTTATATCAATTGTACCTCCCTGTAAATATTGGCTCCTTTTGTGTTGATAATTTTAGGTTTATTTGCTGGCAGCACCCATATCAAAAGCAAGTCCATTCTCATTACTTCTACTTTGCTGCTTTATCACTCTTTTATGAACTGTTCAGCCTTCTGCTGCTTATTTTCTTGCTTTAAGTTTGTATCAAGGTGTGTTGTAAAGTGCTTACTGGTGTCTTAGTCAAGGAGATAGCACAACAGCATGTCTTAATTCAGAATCTGCCTATATTTTGCCAGAGCTGTTTTAGAATGGCTGCAAGAGAGTTCAGATAAACCACCTCTGGGCTTGAGATAAAGCAAGTGATGTGTATATGGTGCAGTTGGATGGTCATGGGGAGGGCTTTGTGTGCTCCAACAGCAGGCAGAAGAGTAGCAGAACAAAATCCTGTGGCTAATTCTGCAAAGCAATGTCATTGATAGAGAATTGCTTCTTGATGTGACAGCTTGGGATCAGCAGCAAGTCAAGAATACAAAAGCAGATATGAACAAATTGCTGTCATTGTGTATAATTTGTACTTTCTGGGGTATACATGAAGTGGTCATCCTAGGATTGCAATGACAAGACTGCAATGAGATTTCCTCTTGACCTGTTAACAGTCCTTAAATTCTTGAAGAAATATTTATTCTTCCTAAAGCAATAAGCCTACCAGGTTTCTGCTTAATTTTATCTTAAAGTAATAGCAATTTTTCACATAGGCCGTTTTCTTCTACAGTGTGAGTCAGAATGAAGATAATCTTCTGTGTATGTTCTCTTTTTAGCAGAAAGAATACTGAAAAATAAATTTACACTGTAATTAATATGAACATTAAAAGCTAGCTATGCTGATGGTATGATTAGGAATAGTCTGATAAACGTTTAAGGGTAGGGAAACATTTGATGCATTGACACAGTTATGACTCAAAACAGAGTTTTTATCTTTCTATCTGCTGCTTATAACAAATACCTTAGCCACACAATGAACTTTTTAAAAAATAACATCAGTAACACTGATGTTGGGTCTCCTGGACCAGGTGTTTAGGGAAAGATTATGGGAACTTGCATTTCTACTCATAGAATTCAGGAACTTTTTAAAGAAGATCTCTATTAAGACTCAGCAGTAGACCAAAATATGAAAACAATCCTCATAACTTGTTCTGGTGGTGCCACTTGCACAGTGATCACTTTTAGACAGTTAGGATTCTATATATTTTCAGTTGTAGTGTCTTTACTGGGAGAGGATTGAAGTGCATGCAGAATTGTAAGAAGAACTATCATTGATATTAAAGACTAGTGAACACTTGGTTTTGGAAAGAGGAATATGGCTTCTGATGACGGTGACCAGAAGCAAGGAATGGCATGAAGTTCCACAGACAAATCAACTCAGATATAGAGAATTCATACAAGCTTAAAGCAAAGATGTTAATGCTATAGCAGAATTATCTTTGTTTCAAAATGGACTGATTACTTCAGATTGTCAAACAATTTGTAGTAAATAAGTTAATGCATATGTATGAATGAGGAGCTATCTGTGCATTAACAGTGAGATTCTTCTGGTTTGAAATGTATAATCCAATACGCAATAAGGTAGCTGAGCGTGAAATAAGACAGGCTATGATGTCTACCTAGGAGACTGGTGATTTCTGAAAGGCATATAAAGCAGCTGGTAGGCAGCATCATTGCCCTTCTGGCAATAAGGAAACAGAGACATAATAGCTTAGAACCCTTGCTAATGCTAGCAAAAGTACAAATACTTACGAATTGTGAAGATGAGGATCTGTACTCACTTCCCCTTGGATCAGCACAGTCATGCAAAATTGAGGGCAAATTTTGTATGAATGGTTTCCATGTTCAAAGACATGTTGTTTTCCCTTATTCTCCAGATTGGGATATCACAGTGGGTCACAGCTTCCTATATGTCAGAAGAAGAGACAGTAAGAAGTTATTAGTCTCTCTGAGAAGAAAAGGCTGGACAAGGGAAATAGTCCTGTTCTAATTCTACAGCCCAAGAAGGAATTATGTTCCCTGTACAGACAGACCAGAGCTGCAGCAGGAAAATCAAGCACTAAAATTCAGTAGCTCTTCAATGGGTTAGATCTATCCCTATCCCTATCCCTATCCCTATCCCTATCCCTATCCCTATCCCTATCCCTATCCCTATCCCTATCCTGTGGTAACGGTAGTTCCAAACAGGAGACTATCTAGAAAAACACAGGGAGGAAGAAACAAGCTCAAAATAAAGTCCTTTGGGAATGTCCTAAGTATTTTAAGAAAATGTTTTTGACCAGTTTTGGTGGCATAATTCCAAGGTGGGAGATATGTCTAAGGTGTCATAAGAAGTTAGACCTGCTAAAGCAAACATCGGGGAAAGGTCTCTGTAGACAGTGTTTCTTTCTTTCTTTTTTTTTTTTCTCTAAGTAGTTTATTCTAACTGGTTATTACTGTAGTTGTTTTTATTTTCCAAGAAGAAAAAACACTTCTATATTCTTCCCAAGGAGAAAAGGACAACTACTTCATTTCAATCATAAGCGTTGAGTGAATGATACTTTATGTAGGGATGAGAAACGATCCAAATTTTCATCCTCAAATAGGAAAAGCGGAAAGTCTAAAACCTTTTGAGATATATTGAGGGAAAAAAAGAAGATGTCCAAGTTGAGACTAGGCTGTACTTGAGGTAAAAATAAGAAATAAAAGAAAACAACAGCTGAAGACCATGCCTTCACAATGAAAGGGTGTTTCTAGCTGACTAGAGTGGCCAAAAGGGCTAAGTGGAGAGTTTCCTTGATGTTTTAGACAATATAAAATTTCTACTTGTAATTTGAGCAATGAAAGTCAGGAATGATTAAGAGGATTAGAGATTTCTAGACACTGAGAAATTTTTACTGAGAAAATGTAAAACCTGGTCTGGGAGCTTTAAGAAGCAAACTCTTTTAGTGTTACAAGGAAGATGTGTTAAAAGATCTGTTGAAATAAGTGCATTTTACCTCAAGGAGACTGTGTTTTGTCTTCTGAAGAGAGTTGCAGAAACACCTTCTCAAAGGAATTTTTCAGAGTAAAATACAGTGGAGATCTGATATTTCTGATGCAGCAGTATTCTGAAGAGATTCATGCTTCTGTTTTCTGCTTTCCTCTTCTCTCAAGGACCCTCTTCATCTTACTCTGCACAGAGCAAAGCTGGCTCTATAGCTTTTGTAGGATCTGATGTGGGATAGTAGCAAGTAAATGTAACATTCCTGTAGAAGCTAAGAAAGAATGCGTTGTTCAGGAGATTCTATCTGAAAACAATTGTTATTCAGTCTGGCCAGTAATGTTTTTCCCTTTTTCTCTCTCTTTTTTTTTTTTTTCCCTAAAGCTAAAGGTTGGGAGAGTTTCTGCTAGCTTTTTGATGAACTTTCTATTGCACCATGACAATATTTGGTTGAAGCATATTTTTTTAATTTTTTTTTTTGCTTTCAATTCCTTGAACTTACCTTGTCATACCATCTCAATTATGTTTCGGTCACAATATGCAGTATTAGGCTATCCCTCATTTAAGATGTTTCCCAGAGCTATACAAATGAAAGGAATCTTGCAATTGCTTACAAGATAATTTTACAATATATTATGCATCATTTTTATTTTCAAGGGTTACTGCTGTCTACAAGGAGATTCATAAGCATCATTTAATTTTTACAGAAATCATTGTATGTGATGGTGAAAAATGAAAAATCCTTTAGCTTCAGAGCCAATGTTAGAGGTTATCCTGAACTTTCTTCAAGGGATTTCTTTGTTCAGCCACTTCAAAATTCACGATTTGTTATGAGAGTTACTGACGGTTAAACTTGGCATAACTGAAGATTTTAAAAGCGTAGCATCCTGTAGATGAAATAAAGCAATAAAAAAATTACATACTTACTGAATCAATATTGTACCATTTCCCGTACACCAAATTCCTTCATTTATGACGAAAAATACCTGCCTGTTTACTTCTTATCTTCTGTAAATATCACGCCTATTTTTTTACCCCTCCTCTTTCCTTCTCCCTTTGTATCTCCTCCTCTGTGATAGAATCAATTGCATCAGGGAATATTATATAAAGAAAAGTTTTCAGTGGAGTTTCCACTTCACCCACCTTAGCCACCATGGGGCTAAGAGCTGCCAGCCTTTTCACCCTCTGGCTGGCACTTTCCTACGCTAATGAAATAAGAAAAGGTAAGCTCTAGAAATGAAATGGTAGCAGATTGCTTGCTGGAAAAGATGGGAAGAATTAAAATACCATTGCAGAGGTAGAAGGAGGCTATGCATTTAAATAACGCACTTTAGTTTTAAGATGCCTTAAATTTCTTAAACTGTGTGGCTCAGACAACATAGGTAGATGCTGCTTTCTTTAGAGAGATGACTACCTTTATCTGCTGCATTATTCTCTAGTTTGATGTGCTTGGAAGATATTTTCAGTTGTTACTTTTCTTTACTATGTGTCAAGACTTTCCTAGGTATGGCAACTACTTGACAGAAAGCAAGTGTAGGAGCTTGGGAGGTTTCCTGTTTCAGAGATGAAGAAAGTGGATCGTTGTGCCTTCCATTATTCTGGAATGACATAACTACTTTCTTCAGAAGTGACTGTAGTAATATCGGAGAAAGCTCATTTTGTCATTCAGAACATCACTAATCCTCCTGTAAAAGCTCTAATTTACTCTGTTTGTTATCAGCTTGCTTTGAAGTGTTGAAATGAAGCTCTCATATTGAAAAATTTTAGGAGGAATAGGTGATGAATTTTGTGCAGTGATCAAGATTAGGGTATGACTCACTCTTAATCTACAGTATCTAACACAGATTCTGTGTTGATTTGTATTATTTGTTGATACAGATAGCTGCGAAAGAAATATCTTCATTGTTTGCTATAACAGAAGCAAATTTTTTTCCTTCTACCATAGTTATTTTCTGACCTATCTTCTGAAGAATTTCTATTCTGTAGTAATAAAAATAACTACTGCTGTTAGGAAAAGAGTTTTCTAAAACCTTCTGTTGTACACAAGTCCTTTCATGACTTTTAACCTATTTGCCTTCCAAAGTAGGAGTAGTACTTCCTTGTTTTCCTAACTCTGTTTCCTTTCCATTGCCTGTTGCATCAGGGAAGAAAATAGCTCTTAGAAACATTTAATAGTGCTAAAAATAATATTGTGGTTCAGAATAAATTCATATGTTTGGCAAAGCAGCTCCATTGCCCTGACGCACCAACTTGTTAGCAGTCAGAGGGTTACGTGCCCCCATCTCATGCAGAGAAGGTCTTCCACCTTAGTGAGGATTATGATACACCTAGGTCTTAGCGGTATTTGGTAGTATCTTGTTTTCTATTAAGAGATTCACATCTCTCCTTCTTAATAGGCAGACACTTGATCAGGTTTAAGAGCTGTGAAACCACTGTGCCCACAATTGCAAGTGGTTTCTACTGTAAAGTGAAATACTTGCTTTTACTTGATGCTAGCTCATTCCTTTCACTTTTTTTCATGCCTATTTCTTAATCATCACTTAACAGGAAGGACAAGAAACCATGGCCACTATGTCTGCAGCACTTGGGGAAACAACCATTTCAAAACTTTTGACGGTGACATCTACCAATTCCCTGGCATTTGCGAGTATAACTTTGCTTCTGACTGCCGAGGGTCTTTCAAGGAGTTCTCTATCCACATCCAGCGTGCTCTGAACAGCAACAACCACCCTCAGATTCAGTATATTCTCCTAACAATCAAGGACTTCACAGTGTACCTCAGACCAAAACTGACTGTGGTGGATGGGAGGATGTAAGTTCCTTTGGTATAACATCATTTCAGACAAATATGCTGGGAAGAGAAAAGCAGGATAGATTCTTTATGCGGCTGTCTGTGTACCATTATGGTAACTGCTATGAGCATTCCCACAAACTAAAAGAAAGCCCTTTGGAATACAACATAAAAATTGTGTTGGGGAGGGGCCTTAGTATTAATTGTCACTTCTACACTGGTGTAAGGAATGATTTAAATGCAAGTCAGGAAGAGATTTGGGTGAATTGTTCTTCTGATTGTGCAGAAAACAATGAATCTCAAGAACCAGATCTTTCACTGGTATAAAATGACATAGCTACATTTGTTTTATGGCATCACCTTGAGGTAAACTTAGCAGATGTTTGTGCAAATCCTCAAATATGAAGATGCACTTCTCTGGCATCTTCGTAAATAATAATTTCAGATCCAATGGCCATTCCTCAAGGGATTATAACAATTATAAAGCATGTTAAAATTTACAGTAATTTGTATATGACAATATGTACTTTTTCACAGTAAGCTGTAGCATTTTTCTTCTTCTGTAACATGGTTGCCCAAGGAACTACTCTGACACCAGTAAGGTGCCAGGTACTGTCTTAGCTGAGCTCTTAGAAACTGGCTTCTTTCTCTTACCATTGTAGGACTGCCCACAATTCAGCTCTGAAGTTTGGAAGCCACTGCAATGAAAATCTGTTCAAAGATAGAGAATAACATTCAGCTTTCCAAGGATCATACTAGAATGCATAACAAAATTACATGAAGTTATTAAAAAAATGTATTCTTGCCCCAAATTGAAAAAGCTCTTTATTATGTACTCTGGTCTTAGAAAGAACTCCAAGAAAAACAGGTATGCATTGTTTTTCTTCAACCAAGTTTCTATTTTTATTTTTTTTTTCTTAGTATTCATAAACCAACAAATCCCTTCTGAACAGGTTTTTGCTGCATGGGGACCTTAGCTTTTTGCAGAACTTCATTTCCCATATGAAATTTTAAATGATATGTGATCCGTTGTCACGTACAATAACATTTCACACTACAGAGGTGAAAATTGTAAAGAATAAAAATCTGTGAATTTGCATTTTGGTACCTGATCCACATTGATTGAATGTCCTAGTATTAGGAAAAAAAAGAGAGAAATATTTCATGCTGTGATAGCTGAGAGGTGAAAAGCCACCCAGTGTTTGATAACCCCTCTGCAAAACAAACATCTCTTAAAGCCTCATTGTCCAGAGGATAAACAATGCAGCATAAAGTAGAAATAATGGGTTCTGAGTTCCTAGTTAGTTCTTAGACGTGTAAGTCATTTGGCCATGTTAAAAATGTCTGATGTAAATAGTAGGGAAAATCCCAGTGACAGCAAATCAGGAGATAAAATTCTCCCAGTTGAAAGACTAGTGATGTGCATAGATACGCATGAAGCCTGACAGGTAACAAGTATAAATCAGTAGAAAATGAACTTGTTATTTGTTCTGGATTGCAGTTTAGGCTACATCTGTTTGTATAGATTCTAGTTCCTTGGATTTTATAGGATGAGGCTGCTTGCCACAATCCCTTTATTGCTGAATAAAATTCAGCAGCGTGACTTGTTACATAGTGCACTGTAAGACAGATGGGCAAGAACAGGATTGAGATTTGGTGAATTGATTTTTTATCAGTCAAAACCATCTATGCACAGCTTTCTGCAAAATGCCTTCTGTCACATTAACAGGCGTCGCTGTTGCTGTTGACAAGCTTAGTCCTGTCAACCAAAAACTACTCAATTCCTCTGAACATGCTCCTGTCTTTCCAAAAGTTATTGTCACTCCCTATTTATGTCTGTGGTTTTTAAACTATCTCTTGAGGAGGAAGAGCTTTTCAAAGGAACATTCTGTCTCTCTGAAATGGTTGTAAGATCTTTTGGTAAAGAAAAGCTTATGTTTATGTAGCTACTTCTTTCACTGAAGCAAATGATGAGTGAGTCTTTGAATATCCCCTGTTAATACCACAGTGATGATAGATTTTCCTTTGATTAGGCTGAAGACATCTGACATTTTGGCTTTTTTCTTATAGAACCTGTTCCCTCAGAGAGCCTTTACCTCTGAAATTTTTTTGCCTTTTAAAAGCAGTGAGTTATCGCATCGAATGTCAGAGAGAGGATTTCATGCTTCATTAAAACGAGGCATCCTGTGGAGGTAGGATAAGGTAGACAGAGACTGATTTCTTTATTCATTAGGGTGTTTGGCTTATTCTAGGCAGTATTTGGCTTATTCCAGGCATTCATGTTACCCCGTATGGTTCGGTACTAATGCAAAGTATCTGATTTTATTTCTAGTGTGAAGACACCTTACTACAGTTCCGGTGTGCTCATTGAGAGCAATGACATTTACACCAAGGTTTATTCCAAATTAGGCCTGACTATGATATGGAACCAGGAAGATGCACTAATGGTATGTATGACCCAAGTATTTTTTTCAGTATTTCCTGGATTTAACAGACTGCTCTCTACCAAACAGAAATAGAATCTCACAAGCTGTTCGAACACAGCTAGAGTGTTAGGGTGAATCATGCAACTGACGCTCTTAGTATCTTATTTGAAACCCAACAAGTTCCTTTCTCTGCAGTGTGATGGAGGTAGCAGTATGGCATGTAGGTGATCTTACTGTTCTCCTGAAAGGGAGAAGGAACTTTTTGAGAAATAGTTGATGTTTTTCCTATAATATCCCCACAATCCAAGCTGCATTTTGCTTCATTTGTCTTTTAAAGGTCTGCCAGCATTGACTTTCCTAATTTATACGAAGACTTATATTTTATCCCAGTAGGGGAAAAAAGGAGAGAAAAAAATTCTGTGATATTAAGAATGCTTTCCTTCTCATCTATATCGCCATGGTGATTATTGCCATTATTGAAATACAGGAGTTTCAGTCACTTCTTCCTCTTTTCTATGTCACTTTTTGTATCTGTGTATTTACTAAGTATGTCACAAAATCTTTTGCAATAGCTACTTCTCTAAGAGTTTTGGATTCACCGTCACTTCTGTCATTTAGCAACTTCTCATTTGAGTAAACATAGAATCATAGAATCATAGAA
>VWZK01010880.1:918841-986327 GCA_013396935.1 Baryphthengus martii | reverse complement strand
TCCTTGGGTGAGGGAGGAGGACGGGAGGGGAGGAGGAAGAGGAGGAGAGAAGGTGCAGAGCAAGAGATGAAGGTCACAGATGTGGTGTCTGCTCGAGACGCTACTTTAAGATGCGGCTGGGCAGGCGCTGCGGAGATCTGGCATCAAAAGTTTATAACCCAAGGAGGAAACGTAAGTGTCTCTGGCAGGAAAGGGGAGGGCGGCCATAGAAACAGGCTGGGGTGAGGGCAAAACAGGCTGGGAGTTGGGTTGTTCGCTCTCGTGTTGAAATAATAGAAAGAAAAAAACCCAAAAAAAACAAAACCAAAAAACGCCACCAAGAAAAAAAAAAACAAAGATCCCCAAAACGCCGATTCAGTCGCAAAATCGAAACTTCCCCGCGGAGCTGTGGGCGATGTTCCCCAGGCAGCGCTTGCTCCTCGGCTCTGCAAAACGAAGGGTCTCCGGAGCACCCCTCGATCCCAGCAAGCTGGGGGGGCTCGGTGGGTGACGGGAAGCTGCTGTCAGCCAAAGAAGGCGGCAGTCGGAGCGGAGGGGAGCGGGCGAAGCGACGGCGGCGGCGACAGCATCCGAGCCCCGGCCGGCAGCATCCCCGGGCGGCGCGGAGGCTGATTTCCAGGGGTTGTCATGGCAGCGGCTCCATCACTGACCGGCACTTTGGCTCCCGCACCCCCAGCACAGCCCCGCACACACACACTACCGAGGCGGGGACGGCGAAGGGGATGAGGATGGTGGGGGGGAAGCGGCGGCGCGTACTTCACACGCCAGCCTTTAACCCCTGCCGCACCGCGTTCCCGCAGAGCAGGGGGACCAGGCTGTCCCCGCACCCCGACGCAGATCCCTGCTGCTCCCAACAGCGTAGTAGCAGCAGATTTCCTCCTTTGGAGACACTCAGAGACCACCGTTTCTCTCCTCAAAAAGCAACTGTGGGCACCAAGACCTCGGTGACCCCCCCAGACGCATCTGTCCCTGTGCCTAGAAAAGAAAACCAGCCTCACGCTGCCCATCTCCCCACGCTGCCCATCTCCCCAGGTCAAGACCTCAGCTGGGTGCCTTCCTCCGAAGAGCATCTGCCCCTTCTACGAAACACATCAAGGGGAACCTGCCCCTTCCAGGAACGTAACGACCCATGAAAGACTTTGAGCTCTTTTGGGACCACAGCCTCATCCAGAGACCCAAACGCAGCTGTTAAAACAGATAAACAGGTTTTCCAAGCATTTTTCAGTGATGCCAAGCCCAGTTATCAGCATAGCAGGTCCACCGTATGCGACAGCGGGACCCTAAACGTGCCGCTAGCCACGGGCTAGCACTGCAGAGACGCGTGCTGGCTCCCGGCACCAGCTATGGCTGCAGGCACCAGAGGGATGCTCACTGCAGCTTGGATAAATAGGACAGCCTAGGAGCTGAAGGAAGCACGGAGAAAAAGCAGGGCTGAGTTTTCCATCAGAAAGCTCTTCAGCTGCCGAAAAGTTGTCTTAACCCTCAACACGCAGGTTGGCTGCTTCCTTGCCCTCCGCAGGAGTCAATGCTGGGCATCCTTCAGGGGGAAGGCGGGAGACATCCCATCTCCTTCCCGATCTGCTCCCACCCTGGCCCAGAAGAACCGTGTCTGCTGGCAGAGAAGGAGCAGCAGCAGAACGAAGCCAGCACAAACCCACTGCAAACTCCCCACCAGCAAGACGAGCCCGATCTCGGGTGCTGCTGAGCCTCGTCCAGCAGCAGGATGAGCTCCAGGGAGGGCGCAGGGAGGATGCTGTGGGGACCAGAAGCTCTACTGGGTAAAATGGTGTTTACCCCTTGGGACAGAAAGCTGTAGACGTAGACTGTGCGTAGCAGAAAGCCTGTCAGAGCCGATGCAGTTCAGCGGAGCACAGATTTAAAGGTGAAAAAAAAGCCTGTCTGCCTCAGAAACAGGCTCTGAGGGGGCTGGAGAGACATGGCTACAGGAGCAGATGTAAAGGCAGAGCATAAACAGACAGAGAGCTAAACTGGCTGCTACAGACAGCTGGGCACAGATATGCCTGTATGGGGCACCGGGGAGGGGAAAGAGAGGGCTGGAAAGGGAGTGTTACACATATTTACGTAACGGAAACCTGCCTAGCTGGGTAGGAACCCAACAGCCTGGAACAGCTCTGCAGGAGACCGCAGGAGATACATCTCAACCACGCTCATCCCAGAGGACACTTTGGGCAGCCGACAGCAGGTGCGGGCAGCCAGAGCAGCCTCTCCCGCCCCGGGCTTCTGGAACACCCCCCATCACTAACATCTCCCAATTCCATTGCTCTGGGTAACGCCACCTCCTGAGCGAGCAGATGCCACTAACCGAAGGGAGCAAGCTGGGACACGGCGGAGAGACGGGCAAAGGAAAAAAAAAAAAAACAAACAAAACCTCGAAATCCAAGAGGCTACAAAACCTGGATGCAAACACAGAGTCAGCAGACACGGCAGCAGAGCTACTTTGGTACCCAGACAGTTCCCAGACCGGAGGCTGTACGGGGAAGTCATGCGGGTGGTTTCAGTTCAGGTCCACGTCTAAAAATATCGCCTCGCTGAGAGGGACTCGGAGGTTGGCACAGGCCCTGGGGGCATCAGGCATATGGCAGTGGCGGATCCTGCTCCTCACGGTGACATTAACAAGCCCTGACCTTCTCTCATCATCCCAGAGGCTCAAAAAGAAACTGAGACTGCAAGGACGAGTCCCTCCACCTCCTCGCCTCTCGCCTCCCAGCCGATTGTCAATCTCAGCTTTTATTAGTGGTGCAGTTTGGCCTCCGTCTCCCTCAGAGATTTCTCCCTCGTTGCTCTAATCAGGACCTTGCAAATGTCAAGAGTACAGGCCTGGAAGTAATTAGTGAGGGACGGGAGCCCAGGGGCCGCGGAGCAGCTCAGCGGCAGCTCTGCTCCGGCTTCGGCGCTGGTGAGCAGCCTGCAGCCAACGGGACCTACGGACGGACGGCCTGGATTGGATTCTTCGGCCTCACTGCTGCTCCCAGGTGATTTCCCTCATCTCCAGAGGGCTCAGGGTGTGCTGAGATGCTCCCTGTGCAGCAGGGAGTGACTCCAGCTCCCTTGAGATGAACGTGGTGAGGAATAGGGAGGCTCCAGTGACACCAGGACCCTCTGCACTTGGCCAACAAGTGTCACCTCCCCGCTCAGAAGCAGCCTTCAGGTCACTGCCTCTTCCAAAAGAGCTCCAAAGAGTACTTCTAACTCCTTTGAAACCAGACACAGATATTCACAGCTTATGGCCTTTCCACAAGCACCCTGCCTGGGTAGGGGAACACTGTGAAGCACGGACACACTGCACCCCAGGACAGCAGCTCCTCCTGCTGAGGGTACAATAAACCACCGAAGAGGAAAACACAGTCCTCAACAGGCAAAGAAAACTGCAAATCTTAGGGCAAAGATCACAGGAAACAGCTTGCTTTTCTTTTTCTGAGATGAACGCTGGTGTCTCTAAGCCATTCAGCCTTGCTCACAACTGAAGGGGTTAATGCTGCACCCAGGAAAGCAAAAACCCAGCAGAGCTGCAGGGAAGAGCAGTCCTTGGAGGACCCAGGCTTGTTTAATCAAAGAGCTAATCCTCCTTTCCCAGGGATTCGCCCTCCAGCACTGGTGGTAGTGGAAGTTCTCCAGATCTCCCTCTGGAAACCCCAGAGAAGCTTTTTCAAAGACAACAGCTCCTCTCCAGTCCCTGGATCGCAGACAGCTGCTCGGCGCTTCCCGAACACAGGGCTCTTACCAAGGCAGCTCTCTCCTGGGGCATGTGGAATTCTAATCCCGAACACCTCGGCCCCGCTCTCTGGCCGAGGTGCACGTAACACCTCCGTGGCGAACAGAGAGCTGCGTACCCTGCTACGTACAGATGGCGTCTGGGCTCGGGGCTATAAGATTTTTAACTAATATCTTTCTGCACTATTATCCCCTCCTCCCTTTTCTTCCACCTCCTCTTTCTCTCCCTCCTTCTCTCCATCTGTCCCTACCCCTTCTCTTCTCCACCTTTTCTCTTGCACACTTGCAGCTGCTAATTTTTCCCCAGCGTATTTGGCAATCCATCCCGACACCTCTTCCCCCACACTCCGCCGCCCTGCTTCTTGCTGTTCCCGTTTGCCGCCGAATATTCTCAGTTCTTCACCCAAAAGCGTGGCACCGAGAACCCTGGGCACGGGCAGGAGCAGCACCCGCCCCCCGAGCGAAGGAGCAGAGCAGGGAGAATCGCATCTTACAGACTCGGGATAACGCTGAGCACTGGGGCGGGGGGGGACACGACAGCAAAGTATCACCCCCTTCCTAGGGTGAAATCCCTTTGGAAAGCCCCTGGTGGCTGGACTGACAGCTGCCCCGCCGATGGCACACACGCAGCTCTCCGCCTCCGCCACCCCCGCCTCTCTCCGGTAGAATTTATTTATCCCACTTAATTTTTCCAGTTGTTTTATCTTGTTTTATCTTCACACTAAATCAGGCTCTCTCCGCAAACTGAACTTTTATTTTCCGTGCTGTTACATTTAATGCATTTTATCGCATGAATTTAGGGGGGAAAAAAAAAAAACAACACACAACAAAAAAACCGCTGAGGTAATAGAGGAAAAAAAAATGCAGCCTATTCTTCAAATTGATCGTGGTGCTTGAGCTCGCCTGGGCGCAAAACACAAACTGGAGACTCGTGCTCCTCGCTAACACCCAACGGCCAGACTAGTCTAGAGAGGTGGTCGATACCCCATCCCTGGCACCATTCCAGGCGAGGTTGGACAAGGAAGGTTCTGAGCAACCTGCTCCAGCTGCAGATGTCCCTGGCTCCCTGCAGAGAAGGTGGCCTTTAAAAGTCCCTTCCAACCCAAACTAGTCTGTGACTACGATTCTATGCCTGGGTAGCCCCTCCAACACCCACCCTCGTGCCCTAAACGCAACCGCAAATCCCCCCCACGTCCATAAAATCCTTCTGAGAACTGCCAAAGCCAGCCTGGGGCCACGGCAACAGCGTGGCGAGGCAGGTCGTGGTGGAGGAGGACCCGCAACGACCCTCTCAACTACACAAGAGTGACAACGAGGTGAGTCCAGGCTGCGCGCTCAGCTAAAATCCCCGGCTGGACCCGAGCCACACGGCACGCTCAAAACCGTGGGTAAACCTGAAGCCTGGAATTCACATGGGAGGCGGCTCTGAAGACGCCCACCTCGCGGACTTAGAAGCGGCCTCCCTCATTACGCCAAATATTGAAGAAAACAAAACAACTCTGAGAACACCCTGCGCTGCTCAAGCCAACCTCGAAGCGGCTCCGGCAAACCATGCGAAGCTGTCACAACACCCCCCCGAAAAGCCCAGATTTCATTTTCCAGTAGCATTTCTGACAACGATCCAGGATTATTAATTTTTTTTTTTTTTTCTCTAAAGAAATCAAAATGCTAAGATGCTCGTTGCGATGCCAAGATCTTGTTTTGGTGCCTTTCCTGCTGGTATTTAGTGCATTTGGGCAAGTTTTCCACTCTCACGTGGTCTTTCCTTTAAAACCCAACTCTCGAGGGAAGGGACGGGGGGTGGGGGAGCAATTACAGACACGGCACATTTGGCTTCGTTGCCAAAACATCTCCGTATTGAAGCACGTCAAAGCTCAGCCTGCTTCACAGAGGACACTGTCTTGCAAAAAAAAACCCCTCCAAAAGCCAGCACAACAAAACCCCCCCACCGCGTACCCCTCATGCAAAGGGCAGGTCTGAGGCTGTAAAACGCTCCTTTCTTGTTCTGAACCTTCTAAGCTGCAGAAGACAGGGGATGGGGACAAGGAGAAGGAAGAGCTGCTCCATCCACCCGTGGCCCAAAGTCCTATTTAGAGGCAAGGGAGGGAAAGTAGGTTACGAACAGCAGAGGCAGACGAGCTGCTGTAAACAGGGCAGCAGCTCCCACGCTCCCACGGGCACTTGTCTGCTCAGAGCGTGGCCAGGCACGGAGCGGGGCCATGGCCCCATTTCGCCCCCCGCTGCCACCTCAAAGAGCCCCCCAAGTGAGTGCAAGAGGGCGAGAGCCAACGTCGGGGTGCTGCTGAAGAGCGGGTGCTGATGGAGTCATGGCACAGCACGCTGCACGCGCCCCACCTTCCCGGCACCATGCGGCCCCTCAAAACCTACACACCCCCCACATCCAAGGAAGCAGGAGCCCAAGTCTACCTAATTTTGCCTTTGGAAAATCCCCTGCCGGCCTGGAGAAAGCCAAGGGCCACTCACACACTCGGGTCTCCGCCTTGTGCGAGCATCTCAGGTTCACCCCAAA
The DNA here is from genome assembly GCA_013396935.1 of Baryphthengus martii. Classification (NCBI taxonomy): domain Eukaryota; kingdom Metazoa; phylum Chordata; class Aves; order Coraciiformes; family Momotidae; genus Baryphthengus; species Baryphthengus martii. The sequence continues at coordinate 980,065 of VWZK01010880.1, read as the reverse complement.
GGCTACAGATGAGCCTGACTCAGCGTGGGAGGCAGAGCTCCGGCAAAAGCCACGGTAAACGTTCCAGAGTCACACGCCGAACTTCAGGGCGAGCACCCAGGAAGAGCCCATGCACAGGATGGTGGTCTCCAGCTGAGGGCACCGGTCACCCCGAGGTCCAAGGGATTAGGAGCACGGACAGGCCCAAAGCCACCTCTTGGAAGGAGGAGTTAGGGAGAGATGCAGATGTGCATTTGAGTCTTAGCAGCCACAACAGACTAGAAATGGAAAACGGGACCTGGGATTTACTCCCACGGTTTTGCCCTGACCGTGAGCAAAGGCAGAGAGCCCCTCGGAGCTCCTCGGCTTCCCCCACCTGCCAAGCTGAGCAGGAACATTTCTTCCCTCCCCTGGGAACATTACAAGGCTCATTTCATAGGCGCCTGCAAAGCGTTTTGCGAGCTCTTTGCTGAAGGAATAAAAGAGCAGATAAATAGATAGCACGGAGCCCTGTTTATCCCGCTTCTGAATGCGAAGCCGTCGCGTAGCCTCTGGGCTTATTTACAAAATACAGAGACGCCGAAACGATCAGAGCGCAGTCGTGTCACCTACACCAGATGCTGGAAGAGGGAAACACCACGAGGCTGTCCTGGGAGGCTCAGAGACGCTGCCCCCAGCACATATTCAGAAGGGGAAAGAAAGGCAAATCACATCTACCCATTCTCCTCGGCGTGCGCTGAGGTTTTTCACACCAGGATGTCTCCAGGGAGCTGGCTGGGCCAACACAACCTGCCCCTGTGGTCGGAAACAGGAGGACCAGGTGTCCCCCAGCGCTGAGCTGGGCAGCAAACCCACCCCCGCGCAATGTGGCCACAACTGACTGCAAGCCCTGGTGCCCTGCACAGCCATAGCCCCACTGGTATCAGCAGAGCGGCCAAACGGGACGATTTCAAGATTTCAAGGGAAGGAAGAAGAGAAAAATTCCCCTATTGAGGTAGAGACGAATGAGAGCTTGAAAAATCTGCCTTCCCTTCCAAGCAACGGCTTGTGCCCTGCAACAGGGGGGTCAAAGCGCCTCTCTCTACGTTCCCCCGCCTCACCCCCTCCATCACCCTCCTCTCCTCCAGGGCAGGATGGTCTCCGACGGCCCCACGCTCACCGCCGCGGTGCTGCCGGGCAGGTTTGGCAGGCGTGTTAAGCAGGTAAAGGTCTAAACGCTCGTCCTCAGCCTGTCTGAACTACCCAGGCTTCATGGGCTGCAAGTCCCAGGGGAAATAAAAATTCTCGGTGTTGTCATACCTTCCCCTCTGTGGCCACTGCAAGGGAGGGGGTTTTTTCACCTTGAAAATTCTTGCTTCTAAGGGCTGAAGGGAGGGAAAGAAAAACCCGAGGTGAGGGAAGGATCTCAGTGCCTGCAAACTGCGGAAAACTTCCTTGGGAGTTTGATTGGAGCTGCGGGTAAATGCCAGCGCAGGTCCCCTGCTATCTGAACCAGCGGATCTGCTCCGCGCTCTGTCTCGCTGCTGATTTATTCCCAGCGGTATCGGGCACGCCGAGATAAATATGCAAGTTGCAAAGCCGAGGTGGGGATGTGAACATCTCCATCTTCCTGGGTCAGTCTTAATCCATCTTTTAGAGTCAGCCTGGCCTGAGCCACTCGCTTCTGACTCCAACCCAATTCTCTTCAAAGCCCGGGTCTGTCTGGATTCTGGGATTAAAATCTAGGTTTGCAGCAAGCAAAACTAAGCGTGTTTTATGAGGAAGAATAACCTTGGGGGAGGGTTTGACTGCAGTTTCAAAGGCTGAGCAAGGTTTCTGTACACAGCACTGACTCCGTTCTGCTTGCTGTCAGCAATCCCTGCTATCTCCAGGTTGCTGACAACCCGACAATCTCCGATACCGCAGTAAGGAAACAAACTGGCAGCCACAAAGCCCGTTATCCCATTTTGCAGAGAAAATAACGAGCTAGGAAAAGACAAAGGAACCTAAATACCTTTGGAGAAACAGGAGACCTGCCCAAGGCCACCCTTGCAAGCTCAGGGTGCCTCCCATGAGGCCTTGGAGCATCCTACGTTACCACCAGGAGCTGACTCCTCCACCAAACAGCCCTGAGGCTCCTTCTACCGTATTCCAACCCCACCAACTCGCACAAGGACACCTCGGTGCAAAACCAGTGCCTAACACAGTGGTTCCAAACCCATTTTCCCCAGGTGGGTGTGAGACACCAGGGTCACCCTGCCATGGGGCTGTTCATCCCCAGGTAAGAGCGTCCAAGAGCCCTACGAGCTCCGTCCCTCACCGGCCCAGCCGGCATCTCTTCCCGTAGGTTGTTTAATAAGCCGGCATTTGTCATGTTAAGCAGCTGTTCCAACATAAAGCAAAACTGTCAAGGAAAATCCGAGCGCTGCAGATGGGCGGCATTTTCCTCCTCGCCGCTTTATTTTTATTTATTTGAGGGTGTGTTTTTTTTCTCTCCCCCCTCCCTCATCTCCGCCACCCGTTAAAAAAGTACCCCACGCTATTGTGGCTGGCTCCGCAAGCCACCAGCCCGATAAGCAGCCGCTTGCTCACTACTCCTGGACCTCGCAGCCTCTCCTATTCATTGTTGTTTCTCTGCCGCTACAAATTGGCACTTCTAAAGAGATTTCCAGGCCAAGTATTAACCCCCTCCGGAGCCCAGCCACAGAAACACACGCGCTATTTGTCAAACGCGAGGAAGGCAGGCACGCTGTAGGGAAATTTAAGTGACTCCTCTGCAACGGCGGCGAGGAGCGGAGACAGACGTCCCCAACGGCCACAGGACCTTCTTCTCTCTTCCTTCCGCCCCCGTCGGCAGCCGAACCCCCGAAATCCATCCTCTGCCCAATAAATCAGCAAACGCCGGCTCCCTTTCCGAGCCAGAAATAGGACCCAGGAGTCCTGATATCACACGGCCATATTTAAGCGCACAACAAGGTTTCCTTCTCGTTGCAAATTCCAGCCCCAGCTCCTTTTAGAAAAAAGGTTTTATAGAGGTTTTATTTATTGTCAACTCCTGGATGATAAAACGAGGCGGCTACGAGTCCTATTTATTTCCCACCCTCGCAGGCATCGTGAGGGGCTGAGATGGGAAACAAATGAAGGGCTCCGGCGCTGACCCTGGGCTCATGCTGGTTTGCAGCCCGCTGGGTGATTATTTTATAATAGCTGATAGCATCTGTGATTTAATGCAGCTGTTAGAAATTAGCAAGGACTCCATCGAAAGCGTCCCAGTCACTCACGATAACAGGCTAATAAATCATTCCCCCAGTGCTCCGTGGCATTTATGGGTCTATTTTAGAGATGCAAAGCATAGATCCGGCTGCTCTCCTGGATTTATTTTTATTTATACTTCTAATAATGCAATTAAATAAATAAATTTAGGATGTTGCGACTCTGTTGCCAAAAACGGCACCGACGACAACTTCCCCTGCATGACTTCCCTTCGTTATTTTCTCCCCACCAGCCAATTAAACGGAAAACAAATGGCTCCAAGGCTCCTCCAAGATACTGTTTCCTATGCACGGGGTGAAGATTTCGCACCGCTGAAATCCAGGGGAGGCAGGAAGGGAGATGGGGGAAGAGAGGGGAAAGCTGGGCTGCCTTTCCATCTTCTCTTCTCCCAGATTTCCTCCCGTCACACCACAACCCTGACTATCTAGATACTACATTTCACAGAGGCACATCTGAATGCACTCACAGTTGCCCAGCCACCAAATCCAGCTTATTGTTTTCTTCCAGGGCAAGGATTTGGGACATTTGCCACGTTTCTGAAAAGAGCAGAAAAGCAGCAACTTCCCCCGTATCTACCTATTCTGGCTGCAACCTGGGCGCTTAAAAACCTCCTCTGAAAGCATCTGTCTGATGCCAGAGCAGGAGGAGGGTCTCACGAGGCCAGCTGGCCAGCCTGGCACGTCCTTCTCCACTGATCCGCATCACGATGGAGCTCGCCCTGCCCCGTCTGCGTCTCTCCCAACAACACCCAGGGAATTCCATTAGCTGCCCGGGACGATGCGCCTGCTCCAGAGTCTCGCCGTGGAAAGAACGGCCAAGGGAGGTGGGAGCAGTGCCGCGGAGAGAGAGCTAATCACACAGAGACGGACACGAGCTCCAAAACCTTCCTTCTCCCTCACAGCACGAGAGAAGTGACACCCTTTGGAGCATCCCAAACAACTCCAGAAACCTCACAAGAGACGCACCAAGGAGCGAGGCACCCCTTGCCCCGTCCGCCATCCCCTTGGGCGAGCCCAGGAGCCCGGCTCTGCCTCGATACCCTCATTTTTCCACCTACACACGTGCTCGCTCTCCCAAAGCAACCAGTTGACGTGCAGGAGCCTTCAAAACATCTCACTGATGGCTTGGAGGAGCTCTCAGCTCCCGCCTGCGCTGCTCGCTGGAAGAGGTAGGAGGGTGGTAGCAGAGGGGAGCCGAGCGGAGTCTCTCCGCAGCATCCTTTGCACGCTAAGGAGAGGTCACAATGTAGCTCTCCTGCTTTTCCTCCCTCTAAATGAACTCCCCGTGCCCGGCGTGTCCTGGAATACAATGTGCCACAGACTGACAGCTTCAGGGTCACCGCTGATTTCAAAGGGCTTTTCTGCCAGGTTCTGCCGGGCTCGCTCCGCACGCTGCCGGGGAGCAGCCGGGCGCACTCAGCTCGGCCGCTTCGAAGCGAGAGGGGCAAAAAATGGGGAGCAGAATCAGGACTGGAGCTCATCTGGATGTATTCCCAGTATTGGTTCATGTTGAATTACGTTTTGAGCTTTTACAAAGTTCTTGGTTTGCTTGCTTTTTTTTTTTTTACATCTCCTTAAAATCCGTAATCTTTCTCACGGCCAGTTGGCATTCTCGCAGAGCGCCTCGCAAACACGCGGACGTCCTTGGATGCCTTTCAAGGTCAGCTACACCTCTGGGGGGTTTCCATCACCTCGAGACTTGCCTGGCCCATCCTGAGCTCAGTGTGGAGCCCGCAAGCACCCTGCTTCTCGCCTCAACATACCGACCCTCCTCGCTCGACAGCTTCACAACACAGCAACATAAATAAATTTAAAAATTAAAATAAAAAGACTACTGCTTTTCCTTCATCTAGGAATATTTTCTGCTAATAAGGAGAAGGAAGCAATTTATTTCTCAGCCACGCTCTAAGCTCTGGTGTCGGCGAGTTTAGAGTAAGCCACCACCCAACAAAGTCTGAGCAGACTTCACTGGAGCTGAATCAGGTCTCTGCTGGGTCCATTTAAAATGTTCTGAGCATTTTCATCACATCCTAACTTTTAAGTAGAGTTACAGTCAGAAAAATTACTCTGCATACACGACCCCAGAGGTTTCATATTTCTTCTCCTGCGGTGACAGTTCCCGACCAGATCTGTTTAATTTACAAGTTGGAGATAGGGTTGCTTTCCAACCCTCCGCTCCCTTAAAACTGCCAGGCCTGCAAATTCCTCTGGAATGGAAATATTTGATGGCTTTGCCTCCTCGGTGCAGGATATACAGCCCTGGGCATGGCTCCTGGGACACGAAGGGATGGGAGAGGGACCTTGGAGACACAGCCCGATGGAGATGATGGGCTGGGCGCTCTTGCTGAAGGGAAAAGGTGAGGATCCCCAGTGACAGGATGGAGCCTGGATGGAAGCACCAGCAGAAAGCTACCGTGTCTAACTGCAGAGGGGTTGTTTTTTTTTAATTATAGAAACTGATTTTTCGCAATTACCGTTTCATATAATGGAATCTATCATTAAGGCAATGGGTTCAACCGCTCTGATCTTTCCCCGTTTAAATAAAGACGGATGGAGAAGGCTCTGGGAATTGGTACCACCCACCAGGCTGGCATCTCTAACTCGGGAGCTGGAGCGCAATCAGGTCAGTCGAGAGAGAGCTGGGAACAGCATATTCACAGCTCCCTGCGGAGCGAAAACAAACAGAGCTGCTCTGCCGTGGCTGGAGCAGGGAGACGCCGGCTGTGCCGAGGACAGGGCACAGAGCACACACCCCGAGACCTCACAGCGCCTTTTCTTTCCTCTCCCAGGAAGTTTTCCCAGTGCATACGGCTCCCATGGATGGAGGAGGAGTTGCAAGTCCAACAGCCTGACTTTGGGGTCTTTCCTGCTCTTTCCAGCCAGCTTCCAACAATCCTCAAAGCACAGTCCCCGGCGTGACACCGAACCTCTCCTGATGTCCCTCCTAGTCAGTAAAAAAAGTGCTTCAATGATTTCAAAACCCCTTTAATACCTTCTTAAAAAAAAAAAAAAATCAAGTCTAGTCAGGTATTCCCAAGGGTAGAGCCAGGCCTAATCCCGCATCCAAGATCCAAAGCAATTTGGATTGCTTTAGTCCCATTGCCCTCTGCAGAAGCCACTTGGTACCAATTATTCCCTTCCTTACCTCAAATCCTCCTCTTAGCATGCAAGAAACTGAGACAGCCTTGATCTCAAAAGCAAGCAGAGGGCTTCAGTAAGCACTTCTAGCTGTATTTTAATAATAAAAATTCTAATTAAATTTTTACATATTTAAATACATTTGCCATGTATCTTCATTAATAGCATTCTGTGCCATCTTTAATTTGATAATCTCCTCGCCCTCAGCAAACAACCTCCTCCAAGTACTCCAGTGCTACCTGGCACGGCACCCAGAGCTGAAGGACTCTCCCAAGGCCACCCTGCGGATGGGTGGCGGTGGCCCACGGCCTTCCGCTGCCATCAGGAAGAGAGGGAATGGGAAACAAAACCGAGAGAGCAACCTGGAAACGGGGTTTCGTGGCAGACCCAGGAATCTACATCACACCAAGCCTCTGCCAAGTGGGGATGTGGGAATGTTTTCCGTCCCAGAACCACTATGAACAAAGCGAGAGGACAACGGGCATCGAAGGCCCTTCTCAGAAAACATCTTATTTTCAAGACCATTGGCACATCAAAGACAAGCCACTCAATTTTCCAGTGCCTCAAGGATCTGCTGAGCTTCAGCTCTTCTCCCTCATGTGGAAGATAAAAGTGGGAAACAAGAAACGACCCCAAACGCGCCTCAGATTTTTGTGGTACCATCTATAGAGAGGGTAGAAAATCTGTCTCTGAAGAGAAATCGACTTCCTGGAGCAGCCTAGTATTTGGTAGCTGGGCCAAGCTCTTCTGCAGTTTTGTATTTATTTTATTAATATTATTATTATTATTATTTTTAACTGCGGAACCATTTTATTAATATTAATAAACCCGCAGAAAGTGCTAATTTCCTCCATCATTTTCCTAATTACCTCTATTGAATTGTGAGCATCATCTGCATGAATAACGACTCCTCGCGCATTCGCTTCGTTGTATTCCGCACAGAAAGCGGAAGAGCCGGCTCCTGCACCCGCAGACGGAAGGGAAGGAGCTCTCAAACCATCACCAGATGCCTCCTGCATTGGCATCAGTACCCAACGGGCTCTTCCCACGGCCTCAAAAGCCTGGCAGGGGTCACCAGATTCATCCTGTCGGGACACAAGGGATCAGGACGGGTCTGCTAAGGGGAAGGCGACGCCTCTCGTGCTACTTCTCAGTGCACAAAGCCTCTCTCCGATCCTCTGGAGCTCCAACACCTCTGACAAGCGCTTTCAAACAAAGATCGCACAGCCAGCCTGTTGCTATCCCGGCCATCCCAGAGTCAACAGCAGTTTTCCTACAGGTTTTGGCCAAGAAAGAGCCTCACCCTGGCTTTTGGTCCCAAGAGCAAGGAGTGAGCAGCGTCACCAAGGGATATCTCCCTCAACCACACGCTGACTGGGACCAGAAGGCCCTACATCGGGTGGAGGAGGTTGTGCCCCGGTGACAGCTGCTCCCCAAAGCAGGGTGTGCAAGACCGAGAACAGAGAGACCTTTTATTTCTTTTTGCTTTTGTTGCTGACACCAAAGTGTTTTTCCTTCCTCAGGTCCTGAAATTTTATAGATGACTGAGGAAGGAAATCAGTTGGACGTGATGATCTCAAAGGTCTCTTCCAACCACAACAATTCTACGAAACCACAAGCAGCAGGGGAACGCTTTCCAGCTCCGGCAACACCCCAAAGCGCTGGTGGTCAGCACAAAACCAAGGAAGCCTCAGCAATGTCACCTCTGCGGCAGTCCCCGCTGCGCTGGCTCTGCGAGGTGAGCCAGGAGGACGAGGGACACCGGGCACAACTCTACAGCGTGTGACTCCAGCACGGCCTGGCAGTAACAGCTGCACAACACCCTCGGGCTCGCGGAGGGACCGTAAGTCCTTAAAAGATGGATGATGTTCTTGGATGGGATCCATTCCCCTGCAGCTACCACATGCCGACAGGCTTGCGGGAAGGCAGAGGTCTGCCAGCACATGGCAGCCTGATGCTCAACCTCCATGAGGGACCCTTTGCAGGACCTGGCATCCTCTGCTACTGGCGCTGACCGCCGCAGAACATCTGGCTAAGGAGAAAATTCAAAGCGTGAAGGAGATCTCCACAACCATCACTGCTCTCACCATGAAAAAGCAGCTCCCACCAGCTGCTGGCTGAGACGGGGGGAGAAGATGGGATGTTTCTGACGCCCCCCTGCCCCGTTTCACTTGCTGTGAGCGAACACCTCTGACGTGACACCCTGGGTTTGCTGCCCTTCAGCCACAACTCGAAGCTGCAAGGTGACCACAGGCTGCCCTTCTGCCTCCAGAAAGTCCTCTTTCAGCAAGGGGACAGGACACGTCGGTTTCCCTCACCAGCAGCAGCGTGGTGGGGAGAGGGAGGGAAGGTTAGCGAGGCTCTCGCTTCACCGGAGAGGCTGCCAGGATCATATTTGTATTCATTTTCATGAACTCCCCATAAAAGTCACTAATAGAACACAATCTGCTAATTAAATTTCACGCAGAAAGGCATTTTCACCTTAGATTAGCAGTGTCCTTGCACATTTTTTGCTACTAATGTACTAATAACATCTTATTTATCTTATAAATGAATTCCCTTAGACTTATCATTAAATTTGAGATATTAACACACTCAAGTGAACCCAATGTGAAAGGGAGGGGGGTTAATTCCAAAGGGATGGAAACCACGAGTCCATTTCCCTTCCATTTTACTGCTAGGGAAGAAAGGCAGCGGGGCTGGCAGCTCAGGGGAGCAATGTCCCGCCTTGAACTGCTGCAGGGCTGTGATCAAGGGCAAGGAGGCCTCATCAGCCCCCAGGTCCTGCTGCCAGGGATGTGCCAGCCAAGGAAAAGACTCACAGAGCTTCTGCAACCCCAGCTCTTCTTGCTGGGGAGGTCTATAGTAAGTGGTTTCACACCACAGAGCGCAAAGAGGACGGAGACGCATCTCACCCCCATCCTTGCTCATCCTATCGGGGCCATACCTACAGACCTGCACCAAAACTCCCATTTTTTGAGAATTTGAGCTCCCCCTCCTCAGAGATGCCCCACTTGGGTGTGAAAATCGGCCGGAGAGGGCCGGCTACTGCACCTGCTTCCCAAGTCGGGGCCTGGATTTAAAATATTTGTCGAAGGGAGGAAGGAGGTGGGGGAGAGGCGTTCTTGATCATGAATCTTGGCAGGATGCAGCTGCTGCCTGTGCTTCCCCGCCACCGGCTAGAAGATGGATAACGGAGAGGAGGGCGAGCCGCAATGTTTAAATCCAGACCTGCTTTCGCACGCTGACGAGAACCCTCCCCTTCCAGAGCCGGATTTTCTGGCTACACGTCCTCAAGCCTGCCTTGCACCCAACTCCACGGGAGATGCATCACCATCCTCCTGAACGTCACGTAAGGGCCCGATGCCAACCACCAACAACTTGGCACCCACTGTGCTGTGCCTGCAAGAAGGGGGTATGGTGTTTGTATCCCAATTTTCATTCTACTGAGGATTTTTGTCCCAAATCTGCGTTTAGTCTTTACACAGACTGGATCAAATCCCACCCTGAGTGAGCGAAACAAGAGCAATGACGGTTTCCTCCGGCCACGGCCCCGCGGTGCTCAATAGCCAACTTCACCGAAGAAAACAACACCCAACCTCCACTATTCCGACAGCGGCATTTTCTCCCCCTTCCCGAAGATCCAGTCCTCGCCCATTTCTAATTGGATGAGGCAACATTGACATCCAGCGGCCGATGAGATTAATCGCAGCGGAGCTGGCGGAATTTCTCTGGGGATGGCGCAAGAGCTGGCGGCGCAGTCTGAGCCGCAACACAGACACCAGCATCCCACCGCTGCCCTTCCGCCGCGGCCTCCTGCCAGGGCCACCTACCTACTTGCAGACTCCTTGAGGGACACCCACTGCCCCAGCAGCACAGCCCCTGGACATCTCTGCACACTGGATTTTTCCCAACAGCTCACCAACACCTCGTGCGATACTTCACGGAGAAGGAAACACGTTGCCTTACTCAACACAAGTCCATCCTGCAAGGGACCAGCCGCTTCCTCGGGCATTTCCACCACTGCCGACTCCCTCACGCAGCCAAAGGCTCCCAGTTCAGGATCAGGCCCTGCCCAAGAGCCTGTCTCTGCTGCCTCAAGCTCAACCTGGACCTACCTGCTCGTGCGTTCGCAGGACACACCTTCTGCCCACCACCCAACACCACCAGCTCCCAGCTCTCGGCTGCTCTGCACCGTGGCACAGTGCTGGTTATGGATAACCTGACAACTTCTCATTCTCAAAAGGCTTCCTAGACACAAGAATAGCTGGATATCGGTGAGGTCCAGCGGAATTTCTGTATTCCTTGCTTACAGCCAAGGAAACTGAGGCACCAGGAGAGAAGGAAGACCGTGGTGGAAGGAGAAAGGCGGTAAATCCCCGCGGTCCAAGCCTGCGATCAGACCATCTTGCCAACCACAGAACAATTTGCATCCCTACAGGGGCCCTGAGAAGCTGTTCCCTCCCCAGACAGCCGTGAAAAACAGAGACTCCCCCTCCTCAGATCTGCTTTAAAGGTTCTCCAGTTTCTGCGGGGCTTTCATTTTATTTTTAAAAAATACTAAGGCAAGATTACATGCTCCGCAATTAAATATTGATTGGGAATTCTCCCCAAGTATGTTTCCCCTCCACTTCTCCGCCTCCGCCGGGAGATGTCAAGTTCTGTTTCCTAAGCTGTCCCCATCCAGTGATTACGTTCATTAGGACACCAGCCTTGTGGTTAAAAGTACTTTCTTTGCTTCTGTACGTTTAATTAGACAACTCTTGCCTAGAAATTATTTATAGGCGAGCTTGGGAGCTATTGTTAGTCCGAATGTAAATAAGATTCAAAAGGGAAATCCCAGGGCACCCCTGTGGCTGGTGAGCCGCTCACTTCAATCCATTAGCACTGGTCCCAGTGCCCCTGCTTAGCACAGCCTTCCAGGGGCTTTACAGCTTCAACTCGTGCTATTTAACAAAATAATAGAGTGAGCCAGGCTAGGCAGGAGTTTCCAGCTCAGTTTTTGGTGGACAAAGAGCATTTTCATTCCTGTCAATGCAGGGAGCTGGGAACCCCCCCTCCTCGGCTTGCAGAGGGGAGCGTGGCTGGAGGAGGGCAGCAAGTGGCCTTTGTGTTCGGCGAGGAAAATATCTACTTTGATTAGAGCAATACACATCTTTGCAAAACCATCTGAGAACAACCGAACCGGGTTTTCAGTTGAAAAAGCTGAGCTTGGAAACGTGCCCGGGAAGGACACAGACCGAGCCCTGCGGTCTCAAAACCCTTTGCAGCGAGTCCATCACAAGCTACAGCATTGTAGCTTCCGGAGAAAAACCAAGTGCGTGAGTCTGATCCTCACCAAACTGATCAGACCGGCTCGCAAAGATAACCACCACCTCCGGGTGAGATGCGCAGCCAAACCTCAGCCCTCCTCCTGAGCCTGTTCACAAGCAGCGTGGTCAAATGACCAAATATCTCTGGTTTCAACCCAAATTAAGTACCGGGCTGGCCAGTCGCGCTCTTCTCACCGCCCTCCAAGAGCTTAGCTGGGAGCGTTTGCCAACCACCGCGACCAATGTGCGGCGATGGGGCGATCGGGGCTGGATGCTCCCCCTTCCCACCAGCAAAGCCCTCACAAACCAGCCGCATGTCATTCGATGGATGATTCACGGGGTTAATCTTCCATTTTCACACCTTCCCTGTCCTCCTGGCATCCGAGGGAGAAGGAAAACGCACTCAAGCGGCGTTACTTAGCAGAACAGCGCTCAGCAGCTCGGAAAGAGCTGCTCCACGCAGGGAGCAGCAGCGAGGCCATGAGCACAAACCGGCTGATAATGCAAGAAAAAGAGTAAATCTCAAAAAAACCCCTACGAATAGTGAAAAAACACAGGCTGGGGACGACTGCATCCACACACCGCGTGGCTCTGCCGGGACTGGGAGCAAACGGAGAACTACAAAGCCAAAAGCCGGGCTGCCAGTTTTGATTTCGGCCGCCACCGCGCCGAGCTCCCCGGCGCAGCGAAGCCGCCGGCGCGAGGTGTCCCAGCTCCGCCGGTGCCAACAGGGTCGGCGTCGCCGCCGCCAAGCCCAGGCAGAAGCCATCGCCGTTCCGGAGGGTAACGCCGTGGGGAGGTCTATTATTTGAAACGTATAATTGATTCTAATTCATCACTTATCGCGCGGTGACAGATTTTTATATAGTTTATTATCTCAGGCGCAGCACGGGGGCCCGGGGGGGCCGGCTCCTATTGTTCGGCAGTTCCTGCTCCTGCCTCATCTCGAGCTGCTCCCGTTATCTGTCTGATTAAGTTAGGGATTCTGGTATCTCGGGGTCCCCAGGTAACTGTCAGTGCTCGTATCCTCCCCTGGCAGGATTGAAACAGCCTTTTCTGCGCCTCTCCTCCTTGACCCAGCTGTCACACACCCTCTCTGTGCTCAGCTGAGGATTTGGGGACCGCAGATATGGCCATTGCTCCCCCCGACACACGCTCCAAGATGCTTGGCAGCAACACCAGGGAAGTCTCCGAGGACCAGGGTACCCTTGAGAACTTGCAGGATGCAAACTCCATCCCTGTCGCCTCCATCCCTCCGCGGCGCCGTCCCAACGGGAAATTACAACAGCAGCAAAAGAAAGCGGTACCCAAAAGCGCCCGGTTTAGCACAGGGATGTGCACAGGGATGTGCCAACACACCACCCAAAACCAGCTCAGCTCAGAGAGCCCCGCTCCTCCTCCCCCTCCCCCCCAGCGGTACGGGATCGGAGCTAAAATGGGTCGATTTGGAGAATTTCCACTTCACAAGGCGCTTTCAACTTCTCCACACTTTGTTTTCCTCCGGTTGCGGAACGAGAAAAACCACAAGAGCGCCCGCAAACTTTCTTCTGACGAGCTCAGCAACTCCAAAACCGCCAGAAACTAGAATTTGCTTTTGACACTTTCAAAAGAGTCGCTTTGCAATTTCAGTGTTTCATTTCAGCATTTTAGATTATTTTGCATTATTTCTACAACATTTCACGATGCTAAATGCAAGGCTGAGCATCACCCAGCACAGCTACAGGGATGCCATTATGTGACATAATATAATGATTGAAGCATTTTACAATTTGATCCCATTTTAAAATCATTAAGGGCTGCTGCTTCTCCCTCCTGATTGAAACATCGCGGGTTTATTTCCTAGATCAAAGCGTGTCGTGTTCAAAAAATGTAAGGAAACAGCCTGACACTGCTCAAAAATGGCGTCAAAACCGGTTTTTACAACACAAGCAGCAGCGACTTTCATCTGGGTGTCACACTGCTTCATTACAACAACAAACACGAGGCACTTTCATCTCCAAACGAGGATGTTTTAGTCGACTTTAAGTAGCAGCTGCCCTTAATTATTTTAAAAACAAAAGGAAACATCGCAAGGATTAATCCGCTTCCGTGCCCGGTGACGTCTCAGAGAAATTTATGAATAATAAAAACAAACCTCCAAACACAGTCAAATGCAAGCGAAACTTTCAAAGAGCGGAATTCTTTGGGATTTTTCTGCCAAGGAAAACAGGGTGAGGGGGAAATACCAGATCCTGGCAGTGATACCTGCACACCACGAACCCATCATTAGCCACCAAAAGTCCAACAAGTAATTGCAGGCCAACTTTGGCATAAAAATTAATCAATAAATAAATAAAATACCCGATTTAAGGCCAAACTGTGGTTAGGATGATCCTGTTCTCTGGCCCAGGCACTCAAACACTCTCCTCTTTTGAGGGCAAAAAAGCCACAAGAGGTATTTTCTCTCGCCTGCCTTTCCATCCAGAGGGGACACAGGTTCTGGAGCCTTGGAACCATCACACAATAACGTGACGATTATATATTTTGTCACACAGAATCTAGTGCAAAGGAAGTTGAACCGGCCAATCTCTGGCAACTGCAGGAAGTAAACAAATAGCAACGATAACGATATATACGACTTAGACTAAATAAACCGGTATTTTCCAAACCCACAAACTTGGAGCCTGCCATCTGCCTAAGCTGCATCAGGCAGCGTTGATTCCGATGGGAGCAGAGACAGCCAGAGGGGACCGCTCCAAAAAGCAGCAAGTGAAAAGCTTTGCCTGACCAGATGAGTTCCCATTGGCTTGGGGCAAAGGGACTTTTCCCCATCCTTTGGGTGCCCACCCGCGGCAGCGGGGTCCGGACGCCACGACAGGCGGCACGCCGCCGCCGTTCCCCTGAGCTCTGCATCCCTGCCGCATCCTTGGAAACCAAACCCCTTCGCTCTCGTGAGCGCAGAAGAGGCCCTTGAGGTGCTATCAGCTGCTCCCCGAGTGGCTGAATATTCCCAAGGAGGGCTGGGCAAAGAGGAGAGGGCTCATTTTCCCGCCAGCTATTGCCTTCGCCGCTGACATTTTGCTCGGCGCGTGATGAGCTTCCTCCCCCACTTCCCCTAGGAATGGCACCGCTGTTATCTCCGCTGCATCTAAAGCACACACAGACTCAGTTTAGGGACAGTTAATTTCCAATTCTTTCCAGATGGGTTGGAATAATATCCCCAGGTGGTAAATACATTATTAAGAAGGCAGTTTGGTGTGAAATTGGCTATTAAAATATAGATAAAGTTTAATATATTGAGCTCCTTGTCAGAAAAATCACTTTAGAGGGAGCTTATTATTTGTTTGATATTAAAAGAGTCACAGCTCCGCTCCAAGTGACAAATGGGGAGGGGGAGGAAATGCCACCAGTAATGAACAAAAGCTTTTTAACATTTAAATTTAGGTTTCCGCTCACCATCCCAGGCTGTTCTGGGCATGCCAGCCCGGCGCATCCATCCGCCTCGGCCGGGGACACCAGAGGCATCCCACGCCCATCTCAAATCCCGGCAACGCCGCCGGTGGACGAACCACCTTTTCCTTCCTCTTTGGGTAAGCTGAGAGCAAGCAGCTTCCTTTCTTTGCTCCCTGTTTCTTCACCCTCTGGAGCATTTAAGAGTGGAAATCAAAAACGATCCACTTCAGGGCAAACTCAACTTCACCAGCTCCGCAGCGGTCCCGCAAACCCCACGGGATGCTCTAACTGGACGTCGAGGGCTCCGTCCCATCGCTACAGCTCAAAAAGGAACCGGTTTCACAGCAAACCGAGCCCAGAGCTCTGGGATCCACTTCCCACGCAACCGGCACGTGCGGAGCATCAGGATCCCCGCCTGGGCGGGATCCACGAAGGATAATTATGCAGAACATCACCGGGCTGATATGGAATAACCAGAGACAAGCTGCATCTTCCCGCTGCTCCGCGCAGGGCTCCACTTAGGTCTCCTATTACTAAGACTTCATTAGTTTTACAAAATATACTACAGAACATTTACTAGCGGGCTATGAAGAGTCATAAATAATTAAAATTAAATTACACTTGTCAAGGAAATGAACGAACCGCTTCCCCGCGATGCATTATCCTCCCGCACTTATATATATATTTTTTTTTATTTCTAAAGCACATGCTCATGAACTTAGCAGGTTTTTATAGACCAGGGTTAGAACAATATGTTCTCTGAACAAGAAAAAAATAATACACCACGACCTGATTTTTACCCCACTGAGCCACACAGCAGAAGAAATGACAATTTAAATCGTCGGTGCTGTGGCGCATGTACCCACATTTGAAATCAACGGTGGTGTTAAAAGCATTATTAATCAGCATTATTATTATCTGGCAATTAGCAAACTTCAATAATTGGCACTTATTAGATCTTCCACTTGATGAGAATTTACTGTCAGAAGCCTTTGAGGGGAGGCACAATAACAGTGGAAAACATCTTAACTAATTAATTAAGCCTCACAACAGTCCCAGAACCCTCATGAAAGGAAAAAAAATTGAAAAAATAAGGCAGTTTGTTATTGGCATTAAGGCTCCTTACCCCCAAATTAAGAGATTGCTCCGGGCTACCAGATGGCACCTTCGCACCACCGCAGAATTCGGCTCCTCACCTACGTCCGTGGGCCTTTTATTGGTATTTATTTATTCCTTACTTTTCCTCTCCCTTGCCAGCACCTCCCAAAAATGCCTTACAAAAGTTCACACCCCGCTGAGGCACAAGTATCTCTCCTGGGACCGAGGGAGCTGAGGTGATTGCATTTTATCTCCCATTTCTGCCCGCTCTTTAATGGTTTTGATGTTTCATTAACTGTCCTGCTCTGTTCCAGGCAGTTTGGAGGCCTCCTGTCATTTGGGAGCGACAGCAAAAGTGTGGCAAGGGAGGAAGAGGAGGGAGCAGAGCCACAGGCAGGGCTCTGCCAGCCAAGCTCCGCCACTGAGCTCAGACCGATGCCTCAGTTTACCCCTTTACCACACAAATCACCCTGCGTTAGTGCTTCGTTAGTATCTTTAAAGGGATCGGATGTTTCTGGGATGGAAGGCGGGAGAGGAACCCATGGTATTAATTACCTAATCAATAGTTGATTCCTTCAGGATTTGCAAAACTAAAAGAAAGCCCCGAAAACCAACAGGGAATGTTGTTTTACACGCGCAGATCTCCATTTCCAGGGTTGCACACGCTGGTCCTGGCACTAGAAGGTGCTTTTTTGGTCTTTCGCCTATAACACAAGGAAATAGGTCCAGCAAAGGATGCAAGAAGCACCTTAAACAACCCTCCTTCTGGAGAAGACAGCAAACATGGCAGGCAGCCTACGGTGGATAAGCGCATGGGGAGTCCACCACCCCGCACCAAAACCCCTCCCAGACACCCAGAGCCTGGCATCAGGGCGAGGACAAGCCGGCGGCAACGGCATACTGGGGTTCACCATCTTTTCCCATCCAAAGGACGCTGGAAGAGGGGAGACCCCGGTCTGCAAGCACAGCCCCTGACCATAAGCCTTCAGCAGCAGAAGAGCCAGGTCTCATCTGCAGTCTCCTCCACGCCGCGCTGATTAGCCAAGCGCCAGCCTCGAGCTGCAGCTGCTCCTCCAAAGAAAACTCCCACCCCTCCGTGCCATCCCTCTCCTCCTCGTTTCTCTTCCTTTGGCAGCCAGACGCGTGCAATTATCCGCCGAGCCCGGCTCCTCGGCCTTCCCGCTCTGCCCGGCGCCTCCGCCCCCGGCTCCTCGCTCCGCAGAAGTTTGCGGCGAGTGCCTTCGCAAGTGGAGGAGGAGGAGGATCAAGGTTGCCGATGCTCCTTTCAAAGAAGACCTGGAGAGGTTTGGTGGAGAGGCGGGGCTGCCTGCAGCCTTCCCCAGAACATCTTATTAGAGTCACTTTCACACATCACTTGAAAGCCGCCTGACAACGTCCTCCTTTAGCAAAGCAAATATTGTATAAATTAATAGCCCTTCAGGGAAAGACAGAGGCAAGCGCTTCCCAAAGCAGCCCCAACGGCCACCTTCTGCAACCTGCTTCTGCAGCCCACCAGGAGCAAACCGCCGGCAGGCTGGGGAGGGGACACCAGGACAAACACCCCACCTTCACCACGACGCGCAAGCCGAGACCCCCAAGCGCCAAACACACCCCGAAACCTCCACGGAGGAGGCCGCAGAAAGCAAAACGAGCACTGAATCCTGATTGCTGCGCTCCTGAGGCAAGCCCGAGGACCTCTCTTGGATCATCATCAACATTCCGGCGCGCGCGGTCGTAATTTATGAAGGTAAAATGACGCTTCTGCGAAAGCCGTCACGTCCGCAGCTCTCCTGCTCGCAAATCTGCGGGCTGCTCCCAGTTGCAGCAAGGTGCAGGTGCAGGAGGCCCACAGAGAGGAGACAGGCTGTGGTCTGTGTTCAAAAAGACCAGAAGACACCTGGATTTGAACGGGATGGGAAGCGGTACCCAACTTGCGTTTGGCCCCCAAGATGCAACGGTGAGGACGCTGGGCTGGGATGCACGGCAGATGAGCTGCTAAGTACGGCCAGGAGTAATTTGGTT
Organism: Baryphthengus martii; assembly: GCA_013396935.1. NCBI lineage: Eukaryota > Metazoa > Chordata > Aves > Coraciiformes > Momotidae > Baryphthengus > Baryphthengus martii. Next base: position 961,833 of record VWZK01010880.1, on the reverse strand, counting down.
TCTACCTTTCCCGTCTGATTTGTGTTAAGATGGAGCTCGAAATCCTCGTAAACAGGCTCACACCCGGCTCTGCGTGGACTTTTGGTGGTGGATCCATCAACCACACAGTGCCCTGGCTTTGCTGTACCAGCCTGGGAACCTGAGCACAGTCCAGTTCGCCTCTTCCCTGCCAGGCCCCCAGGAAACACGTCCCTGGCTGCTTACTGTAAAGAGAAGACGCTGGCGACCGCTTTCTCCTTTGTCCACACCAGCACAGACAGGTCTGAGAGCAGACAGAACTTCTCATAGCCGCTTTCTAACTTCATCAGCCTCCCCGAACTGCAGCTCTCCGGGGCTTCCCAGAGTGCTCCTCTAAATATTCACCAACCAGCGCTTGTTGCTCTCCTTTCCCTTCCCTCACCTTGCTGCCTATTCCCTTTTATCATGTTTAAAACCCCTGAGCTCCCTCCTCCATCCATCCCTGCAAAGCAGCTCCCTCGGTGAGTACCCTCAGTAGAGCCCCACAGTTGATTTAACCTCCCTTATCTCAGCGATTAGCCCCCACCACCGAGCAGATAGTTGGCTCTTATCAGCCCATTAAAGAGCCAAAGAACTGCTGTTACCAGTTTTTTATCTGCAAAACGCACACAAAGCCCCGCTGATTATTCTATTAATTTGTTAATGAACCTGTCTTGCCAGACAGACTCTCTTGGCGACTTTGCAAAGTAGGGGTAGGGAATTTTAATCTTTCTGGGGGTTCAGGCCCTGGGCTCACAAGGTTTTCCGGCTCCAAACTTCTGTAGGATCTGAAACAACAAGTTCATTCCTATTAGCAGCTGCCAAACACCTCGGCAAGCGTTCTCTCAGGAGCGCCAAGAGCCAAGACTACCTCAAAATCCTAAATTACCCAGTTGAGAGTGCCAGAGAGAGCCCACACTGCCAGTACCACGAGTACTGGATTCACCTTGGGCTGGAGATACTCCTCCAGGTCCCGCTTCTAGTGACAGACAGAGCCAGGAAGGAGTGAAGTCAAAGCAGCTGCCTTGGACCTGACAAAGCAGATCTTTCTCCTCGCCAAGGTCGGCTCAAAATCTTCCGATTGACTCCGAAATAATGAGGTATTAAAAATAATAAATTCGAGGCTGTGTTGGTCGACCCTCTAAAGCCGCTGAGATTTGCAAGTGCACACTCTCTTGCTGTGCAGGAACCTTTCCACAGCACCTTAATGCCTCCCGATCTTTAACATATTTACTCTAGCAACACCCCTGAGCAGAAGCGATATTCTTATGGCTGAAGAGAGGCGCCGAGAGCCTGGGATGGCACAGAAAGGCAGCAGCAAAATGAGCGATTCGGCCCAAATCTTCTAAATGCTGGGCTGGTGCTCCCATCACCAGGCTCCTCTTTCCTCCCCTTATATTTGCTCACGGCCAGAGCTGCTTTGAACTGGGGAAGGGACGAAGTAAAGACCGAACCAAGCAGGAAAGCGTGGTTGACGTGTCAGGATTGTGCGCCACATCCCTGGTTCTCAGCATTCACTCCTCTCCTTGGCCCACCTCGCTTTCCCTCACCCTGAGCACAAAACAAACCAACAAGAAACAAAAACCAACCACTTGCTTTTCAGTTATTTTTAGGCAAGGATAGCTGGATGCTTAAGCACTTCTAAAGCTGCCAGTTGCACAACAAATTAAATGCATAACCCTGGAGCACTCAGAGGATGAATACATTACGGACAAAAGAAACATGTCATCGCACCCACACACAGCTTTGTTTACTCTGCATTCATACATGACTCTGTTGTCACCTCCATCCCTGACTCCTAATGATAAAAGACAAAAGGCAGCGAATTCCTGCTCAAACCCCCAAAGTCTCCATCTGATATGCACAAATGCAATTTGTCTCGAAGCCTCCGGAGGCCTCGGATGGCAGGGACATGCATACGGAAAAAGCTGCAGGTTGGACTCAGCTCAGCAAGGAAAAGCGTCACCACTGAGCGCGGAGCAGAAGCCCCAGAAGCCCAGCCCAGGAATCGCTCTGTCTCATCCCAGCCCTCTCCAAAAATTTGAGACCTGGCTTCCTTGATGCTCAGCCCTTCACGTGTCTGCAAGTAAACAATTTCCCACAGGGCTGCCACCGTTCCTATAGGAACCCTTCCTATTTATCATGCCGAGCAACGTGAGGTATTTGTATTCACGCTTACGGGTTCCAGCCGTACTCCAAACCAGCCGTCCTGTTTTTACACAGAACCAGAGTTTGATCGGAAAATCAGAACCGATACTACACAAAAGTTTCAAAGCCACGTCGCCTTCATTAGATCAACCACTCGGAGCCTCCTCATCGTTCATCCTTGTCTCCTCTGAAATGAGTAACCTCATTTACAGTCTACGTTTTGATGCCTCACCCCAAGTTTCCTCTGATATATGCCCAATTCCAGGGCAGGCTCAAAAATTTCTTTGAACCAAAGCTTTTCAAACCAAAGCAACCACAGCACCTGGCAGGGCATGGACCAGCTGGCCTGCAGGTCTACTCCATCTGCCACTGGCAACAGCTTTCCAGGTCAAAGCACTTTTTTTCTTTTTTTGTGGCACAGAGCAGAGACAACTCATGCTGTAAGGAGACCAGAGGATCTCGGCATTAATGAGGATGAGCATGAAAGCACAGGGTCCGTGGCTGAAAGGAAAAGGTGATGTGTGGGAGACAGGCGGGTCTTCAAAGAGACAAAATCACCCATTTTGCACCCAAACAAGCTCTCCCACAGATCCCCAGGGGAACAGCCTGGGAAAGCCTGCCTGGAAGATCATACTGTGCGAAGATCAAGCTCCACACAGTCCAGCACCAGAACACGTATTCTTGACTCTCCTGGATTCTCATACCCAACCATGTATTTCAAACCCTTCCCTCAGGAACAGGCCACAGTAATCCTTGCTTGTCACATGCTCTTGCTTCGAATCCAGAGGCTGATTTAACGGGAGACACCCAGGGATGCTGCCGACGGTCAGCGGCAGTCGCCCCGAGCAAGGCAATCCTGCGAGCATCTTAACCAAGAGATTTAGCACTGACCTCTCTGAGCCCAACACGCGGCTGGTAAAACAGGCACCCTTCAAACAACACCTTTTACTACCACTGAGTTCATCTGTAACACTCTTTTTTCCAGGCATTTTGCCTGGTTTTTTTCCCCACCACTACAAGGTAACCCTCGCAGCACAAAGGCAGACCCACCGGTGCATAGTTTGTCAGCTCGACGGCTTCCCGCAGCACCGAGCACAACTTGGTGTCAGCTCCTGACTACGGTGCTAAGCACGACAACAGCAATAAATACCAGGTAACATCTGGAACACGCTGCATGGGGATGTGGGAAAAAAACTCTGGAAAGGGGTTGTTCTGCCTTCTACAGCCTGGCAAAGAGAAACAAACCTCCAACTCTCAAGCCTTGCATTCCCGGGCAGCCTGCTGCTCCCCAGAGACTCCCAGAGTCATCCCGGCGTCTTCTCCTCGCAGGACTTTGTACAGCCCAGGATCCTCCCAAAAGGCACTGTCGTCTTCTTCCCTGCCTACACCTTTCTGTCTAACCAGTGCTTGGTATTTGAGTCTAAAGGTTAATTAAGTGTGGCTGCAAGAATGAAAGGCCACAATCAATTACCGTGCCTGCCTGTCCGTTTAAGTCAATTTTTAATCATGGTGATTTGGTATTTTGGGAGGCATGGGGTGAGGAGAAGGGTGAAATTCTCTTTCTTCCTCTCTTTTTAAAAGGTATTTATTCGAGCTGGCTAATTCCCCTGTCTCCAGGCAGACAGCATGCCTTCTCTGGCACCTGCCACCTTCTTTCGCCTCCCCTTTGTTTCTCTGCTGTGCTCCAGAAGACGGAAGGCAGCGGAGACGGGGGAACACCAGAAAAACGGGCTTCGGTACAACCCCATCGCAGCTTTCCGGACCTGCTGCCTGCCCCAAGTACTCTGGGGTTTGACTCTGGAGGGACTGGAAATGGACCCTGCACACTCAGGTGGAGCTGCACATATGCACATGTTCCCAGACCTCTGTATCTTCAGCTCTAAACTTGTTCACTCCAAGATACATCACCCACAAGCTGTCAGACGGGACCTATCCACACCACCCCCCAAAAAACCACTCCTTCCAACCACACCAACCCTCATCTCTTAACAACCGCCTGCCACCCCGAAAGCAACCCGCTCGCCCACCCCCGACCCAGCTCCCTTCGCCTGTTGTAATAATTAACTATTTAAAATTCAGGCCGTGCTAATCGCAGCGGTCCGGGCTGTGTTCTCATTACCCAGGATCAATTCCTGTTTAATATTCACCTCCAGGGGCGGATGTGGCTGGAATGAGTTGCCGATTTCTCTCTCGCTATGCCAAAGCTAATGAGTGGCTCCTGCTATTGTAGTACAGTCACTCGCCTGTAATCAGTCAAAATAACAAGCAACAGCACCTTCCAGGGACGCAAAGTCTTCTACATAAATATACATAGACAGTCGGCCACGCCAATGGACTCCACATCTCAATGAGCTACGGCCACGGCCCAGCCCTTCCTTGCGGGCACGGGGACGAGCCCACAGCCCAGGAATTAGCTCTCGTCCTTACAGGGCATCACAGAAGGGCTTGGTCACATTTGGAAGCTCCTCTGGCTCCAGAGGGCGGACAGCTATCCCTGCATTCACGCACACACACATCTGGCACGGTGGTGCTCCTTGCCCCTCGCTGGCTTCAACAGATGCACTGGTTCTCCACAAGAACTATCTGCAAAGTCACTCCTGAAGAAGTCCACGCGTGCGGCACGTGCCACGTGGTAACTCACAGCCCCGAGAGCCAATCTTCCCTTCAAATTTCTCTCCACAGCAGAACTCAGAGCTCTTGTAAAAGAGTAACAGGGAAAAACCACCAGCTCTGCTCCCTCTGAGGCATTTGCTAACGCATCTTGCATAGGACGTGATTCATTTCCATCTCCCTCCTCTCCCACCCGAGGGAAACAATGGAGATACCTTCTTTTCCCTCAGTGTAAGCTAAAACTCGTGTCTCTGGGGAAAGCAACATAACACATCGAGCTGGTGGGACCGGCAGCAAAGAACAGCACGGGCAGGGCAACCCGCCTCACTCCTGGGGATGTGCAGCTGAATCAGGACGCAAAAAAAGTCCTCCTAAGGCTGGCGTCCACTAAAGGGCTGAACTGAGAGGCACAGAGAGCACAGAGGAAGAGAGTGGCTTTTCTGAAGCAGGGCTGTAAACGTGTCACCTGCACGTCGGCCAGCTCGGCCGCGTGGAGATGCCAGCGGCGTGTCATCCAGGGATGCACAGGGAGAAGCGAGTGTCGCTTCTCATCAGCCCTCACGTGGACAGGTCACAGGACAGCAGGAAGATGGGAGTTGGCAGGAATCTTCATCAAATGACCAAACTAGCCTATTTTTGATCCTCAGCAGCAATTAAGGGCAGAAAATTAACTGAGGTGCTTCTCAGCAGGCAGCGGTCACCTCGGTGGGTGGCAGCACGCTCCTCGCTCCGCTCCGCCACGGCAGCTGATACCTGTTCCCTGCCAGCACTGAGGAGAAAGGAGATACCTTGGCCATGGGGAAACCTCCAAAGGGAGGTGAAGAGATGCCCACTAGGCTCTGCCCATCTCTAGCGATGGGCACCACTGATGGAGCAAAGGGAAATGGCCTGCCCGGTGCGTGCCCGTCGCCTCCCAACGGCTCGCAGGGGAGGAGAAAACCCACGGATGCCTGGAGGCCGTTCGCTTGCTGAAAATCAATAACCAGTATTAAAAAATGAATCCAGCTCCCACTGGAGCAGACCGCTCAGGGCTCTGCCATAATTCTGCGGAACAGTCAATATTTACTGTAAGTGTCTCAAATAAAGACCGAGCTTCGATTTAGTAAGATCGTTATTGTGCGTTAATAATATGCCAATTGATTATTAAACATATTTACTGAGGGTATGAAAAATAGGCCGGGAGATGAAAGGGCATCTGACGCAGGAACACGATGTTAACTAGGGAAGCTAATTGCGCAGAGCTGCATTAGCCAAATTATCTTTCTGTCGTTAGGAAACATTTTATAAAGGCATTAAAACGCTACAGATAGAGGAACGATACACGGACGTTCAAAGGAGCTGGCCAAGAGGACAAATTGCATTCCAACGATTCATCGCCGGCATCTACTTCTCCACTGGTCCTCGTGCCGGTGCTCAGGGCTCTCCCCGCCCCAAAAACCAGAGAGGTGAAAGGCTGGGAGCAGACCAAAAAGCGACCAACCTTTACAGCGGCACCGACTCCGAGCCGTCGGATCTCCTGCCGTCAGAGCGCTTGCAAGAGCGTCGCGGGGTTCCAAGTGACATTTGGCTGGGTGCTGAACAAGGCTCTTTGCCGTCTGAGGATTTTCGCAACGCAGCCACAAATGTCACTTCAAGTAACACTTGCGGCTCAGCAGCCAATTCTCACTTTGAAAATACAGGGGAAACGTCAACTTCAGCGTGTTTTTCCTCCTCGTCTCAATCGTCCTCCCCTTGCTGAAAACCTGGCAGAACCGAGCGGTTTTTTTCTTTCCTTGTCCTTTTTTTTCCCCCCACAACTCCTTGATGAAATGTAAATGATTTTCAACTTTGATCTTTATGCTTCCTGGCTCTTTCTGACGACGTTTCTTCCTTAACAAGTTGACTCGAGCCTGCTGCCAAGATAAGGCTCCGTCCTCCCATCTGCACCACGCAAATCACTGAGCAGCCCGGTGCAACAGCTCAGAACAGGCACCTCTCTCTTCCCTAGCAATAGAAATTATTTCCATTTGGAGTAACATATCCCCTCGCTCCCGCTCGACGCATTGCTGCTCACCAGGCATTCCGATTTCGCTCGTCTTGTGCCACAGGGCAATTTTGAACGCACCACAGCCCAGGCTGCTGAGCCTGGTCGGATTGGCGATAGAAACAGGGGCCTTTCCAAGCAAAAGAAGGACTGAGATATTTGGTCTCATACCCTCCTTGACTCCTGCAGAGGTTTAGGTGGAAGGACTTTGTTGGGAGCTACCCAAACAGCGTGGTACAGACCAGCAGCAGCGGGAACCTGCAGCGCTGGGCCTTTCACACTCTCTGCACACACACGACTTTGGCTCCACGCTGAGTCAACTCATTATGTTTGGGCTACTGGGCACATTTTACATACAGCTTGATAAAAAAAAAGTACAGAGATCTAAAGCACGAGTATTTTATAAAAAAAAAAAAAAGAAGAAGAATAGGGAGAATTAAAATTAAATTCAGACCCAAAGCACATGATGCGTTCCAGAAGGGAACACTGGGTTTCATCCCTGCACGTCCCATATACCTGAGCCTGCTCAGAGCACCTTCCCTGCCTGCTCAGCCATCGCTCTCCACACCCGGGTTTGATCCTAGAAGGCTGGATAATTCATGTCTTCTCAGAGGCAGTGAGAGAAGAAAGGTATAACTTGCCTTCAGGCTTCCCATCCCTCCTCCTGAGACGCTCCTGCCTGGCGCCGGTACAAGACTTTTTCACTTTCTGCTCTGAAAAACGGGCTTCTCAAAGTCCTTTGTCCGGGGCATCTCACAGGGATCTGCTACTGGTCCAGCCCAGCACATCAAGTCCCACCGGCGCAGGATGCAGTGCAGGATAAAACCGCTTCCTCAGCCCCCAGTGCCTTCCTACCAGGTGTCCACTGATCTATTTATTTAAAACTGGGAATGCTGGAAATCCTTGGTGCTCTGTCAGCACCTTCCCTCGCAGGATTGCAGAGCATTTCCCGGATATCGACAGAACAAACCACCCCGCTCCCCTAGGAAGAAGGCGAGTCAGGTTAAGACTAATCTAAGATTAAATGAAGGCCTGAGATGTAAAGAGAGAAGGGGAAAAAAATAAAAGCAACACAAGAAATCACACTGAGTCCCCAGTGCCTTCGATTTACCTTCCTCTGGTTGAACTACCACGTCCAGACTTTGAAACAACCTCCCTGGGTCGAACAGAGACCTCAACCCTGACTCCTTCTCCCCCGATGCCGTGGATATTGGCTCCTCTCCAGTATTTCCCTATCCAGGGAGGCCTGGGAGAGACGCAGCCATGACAAGCTCTCCTGAGATGCATGGACCAGTTTGCAGAATACGAGTCTTTTATTTTTTTTTTAATTTTTTTTTTGGCAGTGTTTGATGGAGAGGGAAAGTTCTCCTTGGAAGAGACGGCTCTGCGGCAGCCACCGCCGCTGCCGGAGGGGAGGTGACAGATAAGGTGGCGGATAGCTCTCCGTTTACCTCTCCTGTCTGCCTGACTGCTGCTGGAATAGAGATAATCTATGAGCAGCAGTGTGCATCAGCACCGCTCGCTCCCCCGTATAAATCAGGAGGGCGAAGCCGTATTGAAGGCACCGCTCCCCGAGCCTTCCTCCTGCCTGCCCGTAGCGTTATCCATCTGGTGCTGAAGGTCAAAGAAGCCTCCGAGGACAGGATAATCGCTACAGAGAAGAGGGTTGCACTCCATCACTTGCAGGGTGGAGACAACACAAGCCGTGGAAAGGGTGAGGGTGTCCCACCTTGCCGCACTCCCTTCGTTCCCACCCGCAGACGAAGCCATTCCTGCTTCCACCAGGCCTGTCAGTCATCCTGGTAGGATTGGGCAACAAGAGAGTCTTTGTAGTGTTGCTCTTAAGGGTTGGGTGGGCTTGTCAACTTTCTTGCTCTCCACTACGTCCCTGTCTTGATGTGCAGCCCTTGACCTGGAGGAGGTTTTGTGCCTCCTTTCAAGAGAAAGTAGCCTCCAGGAGTAGAGACTACTCATCAGCACATACTGGGAACCAAAGCCACTGCTGCCCAGGAAGGGGGGAGGAGAAACAAGGCATAAGAAACACTTCTGAGACTCTAAGGAAGAGCTTTGGTAGCATGAAGCATCACTACTGAGGTCTGCCTAGGACCACTGTCTCCACATCCACCCCTGGAGCTGGGCAGAGAGGATGACACCCAACCTGAGCTGTGGCGTGTCACGATGCCGGGCTCGGGAGGCTGTGATTTATCAGCCCTGTTGACACGGTCAATAACCTCATCCCTCTTTTTGACACGGCCATGATGGAAGAGGAGGTCGGAAGGTGTTTACAGGCCCTGAAGTGTGACCGAGGGCCGAGGCAGGGGAGAAGAAACCACCAGACAATCGGACAGCACCCCCCGATTCCCCTGCCCAACGCGAGCCTGGCCCTCATCCACCGCAAAGCTCCTTCTCACATCCCTCCCAGGAACTTGGCAACGGCCTTAATTTATCTGCTGCACAACTTAATTAAGTCAGTGTCAGAAACGAGCTGATTGAACCATCGAATTCGCCCTGGATCCTTCTCTCCTCACTCCAGCACGGCCACTGCCCACAGCACCCTGCACCTTTGCCAGCCCCACACTCGGGGTTCCCTTTGATTCACGGTTTTCCTGGAGAAAAGTGACTTAGTCCTCCCTCATTTCTTTGCAGGCCACAGCACAGAACTGCTCCTGCACAACGGGAAGAGAAGTGCATGCAAAAAGCAGCCCCATCTCCCTTTTTCAGGACATCACTTCTTTCTTCCAGGCAGGAGAAGGGGTGCTCAGTTTGGCACCCTGGGTTTGCAACCCCACCGTAAGGAGAAGCAAGTTGGCCCTAGGAAATCCAGGCCCGGTACTTCTGGCATTTGTCTCTGCCAGTCAAAAGCCGTAATTGGTCCCCACGTTGGGGAGGAAAAAGAAATAACCTACCTCCAAAACCACCTCTCCAATCAATAAGCGTTTGTCCTTTGCATCTGCGGCACGGTGGCCGGGGGCTCCCTGGGGCTGCTGCCAGCCTATTTTTCTTCTCCTTTCTCTGGCCCATCGTTTAAAGCTAAGGTGCTGAGCTTCACCTCTGGACCCTCTCTCCCCACCAAGCCGATCAATAACTAACCCTCTGCTAATGACCTTTCCATCCCTCTGGAGAAACAGATCCGTCAGAGAGCAGGGATGAGCCAGGAGCTTGCTCATCCCTTCTTGGACAGTGACTAATTGCTGCCATTAGATGCAGAATTACAGACAAAGAATGAAGGCAGGGAAATGACTGACCCTCTGTTTAATGCAACCGGTGTCCGAGTGTCCATCGCTCCTGCAATGCCGGGGGAATTATAATGCAGCTGGCAGGAAAAAGTCCTCTCGTGGCCATCGCTGGGCCAGTCAGGCTTCCTCTGCTCACATTGGGTGAGTTATTCCTTACTGCAGAGAAAGATGTTGCTGGCAGCAGCAAAGTTTTCCCCATCGCATAAATATGAACTCTCTCACTCAAACTGAATGTCTAAGACCAGCTAAAAATCTCCTGCAGAGCAATCGCGTGCGTTCCTCTCCTCCTCCTCCTCCGATTCAGCTTGAACATCTCCAGCACAATTCAAAGCATGACCACCACTTTCCCCCGCCCCGTAGCTGAGCCGCTCATTTAATCACCAAGAGGCGCATCTCAGGGAATGAGGAGAAATGCATGAAAACATCACTAAATAAATACCCACAACTGCCCCTTGCCACAAGGCGGCCGCTCTCCGGGCACCTCTGAGCCGAAACACATCCCCAGCCCGGCTCTCGCACCGGCCGGACACGCAGCTTCACGGTCACTGGTGACGTTGGCGGCAGTCACCCACCCTCCCTCCCCGTCAGGCTGCCAGAGCTTGTGACACATCGAGGGCGAACGGGCAGATCATTCTGACTTGGACACGGGGAAATCTGGCTCGAAAAGTCACTGGAAAGGAATAAACAAGCAATTCCCACCAGTGCGGAAAGCAGGGGGAGCTTTTTGTTGCCGCTATCGTCATCGCTGTTGTTTTCCTCCCTGCAAACCCCAGGCCAGACCATCTCTTTTTTGTAAAGCATCTCTCTGATATGGAAAATTTCAGCGGCTTTCAGCCCAGGTGAAGTAACATATTCCCACCTCAGCTTTGCCTGCCTGTCTTTATGCATCTGATTGAGCTTGAAGATCTGCACTTCTGCCAGTTGCAGCTTTGCTCTGGACTCCGAGGCAAGTTTCTGTATGCAGGTCTCTTTTGTGGGGGATTTCTAAACCCCGAACTACCAGGCACAGAGCGAAACAGTCAGCGCAATTATTCTGCGCCGGATCAAGCCCAGCCGAAAAGCGGCAGGCACCTCTCCACCCGCTCCTGTCGGGTTTAGGCCATGAGTTTACTGAGGAATCAGTGCAAATCGCCTAGCTGAGCATCGGGATCCTATCTAGCTCAAACATACTGCCTTGCCTTTCTACGCCCCGCTCATCACAAGGCAGCAGGAGCGGAGGTGGTCGGACCGATGCCTCACACAATCCCTCACTCTGGCTCAGGTTCAGCCCTCGGTGGGATCGCGACCCCCAGACCAACGACGCCCCAACGCCAGCTACACCTTGGGGCCGGCAGGCACGAGGCAGTTCAGGTCCATGACGGAGCAAGAAGAGGAGCTACTTTGGGGATTCGCTTTGCCCTCAGGATCGGAGAGCTATCATGTCTTCGTTAGGATAAGAAATGACTGGTCATTGAAGTCAAAGCAATTAAGAAGAGCGATTACCATAACACGCCGCATCCTTCTTCCCTGCCTGCTGTCTTGCTTCATTTCCCAACTCCTCACTGGAAAGCTCACAGGAGGTTCCCCCACGTGAAGCTTTTAACCCCGTTGAGTTTTTTACCCCATTTCCTGCGGAGGGGCTGGCTCTGCAGCCCCCAGCCTGCCATCCTCTCCCTGCCTCCCGCGCTCCTCCAGCAGCGGCACTTTAACTGCGCCATGAGATGAGTTACTGAATCAAAACAAATCAAAAAAAGTCTTTAGCACCGAATTCTTTCTCCAGGTACAGTAAATATTCATCAGTGCATCACCGTGCACGGCTCCGCGGCGTCACTCCTGCCTAAGGCCCTGTTCTAATAAGGCAGAAGCAAGAGAGTGAAAGGCCATATTTTGGGGTTTTTTTTGGTTTGTTTTTTCAAAACCATTTCAAGTGTCCCTTGTGCGAGAGGAACGCAGGAGACGTCTCCTAAATATACACACCCATATCTTTCTCAGGAGCGATACCATCGGCCGCAGACAGAGATGGCACAACTGCCAAGACAAAAGAGAGATTAGACAGACGGACCGACCAAGAGCAGGAGAAAAAGGCGGATTTCAAGCGTAACTCATCTCAAAAGACTTCCAAGAGCCTTGCGAACGGAGCGAAACTTCGCAGCATCGCAGTCTGAAGCGCCCCCACTTCACGCTCTCGTTTACCAGCGCACCCAGCAGAATACTAAACGCGACTCAAAAGCCGAGCTAAAAACCAGACCTCCTCACAGTCACTCCCCTCACACCAGCAGCTAAACAGCCACCAAGAGCGGGCCCTGTTTCCTGCACTCAAAGCAAACCTACGTCCCGCCCGCCCTGGCGGCGGGATGAGCATCCCAATCCTGCATCCTCCGTGACCCACCAGCTGGTTCAGGAGCTGTTTTCCCAGAGGCAGAGTAAATACTCTCAGCAAACCCAGCTCTTGGGGATGTTTCCCTTGGCCTGTGGTCGTAGCTCCACGGGTATAAACCAGCGATTTCATCTCGCAGCCTTGTTTGGGTGCTCTTTCAACAAGTGTGGATTAGGTGGAGAGAAACGGGCTCGTCGGTAGCTAAACCTGGGGATGGCTGATCTGAAGATACAGGAGCCGGTGAAGGATGCTGAAGCAAATCAGTTGCTGCCTATCCCAGGCAGCCTGAGCTGTTTCTCTCCCACTAGCCTCCTGCCGTTCGCCGACGGGTAGCACAGCGCGAGGCTTAGTCTCTGCTTGATCGACATGTGCTTAATTAACGTTAATGGAGCGCTCACATCACGATCAAGGAGAGACTCTGAACCCCAAGTATAGAGAATGTAAAGAATTACAGCAAAATTCACGGCCTAATTACAGTGTATTGTTGAAATACCACTTAAATATAGTGATTATTAAAAGCATATTATTGATTGGGGTTTAACTGCTATGTAAATAAATCCAGGCGAGGCAAACGGAGCTACAAATTCATTACTCGGTCGTAAATCCTCAATAAATATTTTTTCATGAATCAGTTGTTGTTTATTATGCAATAAATGTCTTATTAAGTCAAAATTAATTGCATATTCGGGGAAACTTCATCGAAGGCTCCCCTCCCTCCTCCACCACACGGGCGCTTTGCCAGGTGTCCTTTTAATATCCCCCTTCCCGGTTCCCTGCGCCCCCGGGACCGGCGGGGAGCAGGTGCTGCGCCCGCCTGGTGCCAAAGCAAATCCAACCGGCACGGCGGCAGAAAAGTCGCGGTCCTGCCGCCACCGCCCGGGACTTGGCAGCCTGCAAACCTTGGCAATTAGCAAAGCTCATCGGCTGCCTCCTCCTCCTCCAGCCCCAGCACCTCGGTTCCCGTGGGGAATCCCCCCCTGGTTTTTCCCGTGCTCCTCCAAGAGCACGTATGGAGCGGGCGGTCCTGGCAAAGCAAAGCCCACGGGGTCTTCGGGAGCCAGAAGACATCCCCTAGCAGAGCTGGTCAAATAAAGTAAACATTTTAAGCCAGAAACGATGAAATTTTAATGATTTTCCCTTTTCTTCCACCACGACAAGCATTCAGGCTCCATAGCTGGGTGATTTTCATAGGTCCCAGCAGCTAAGAAAGAAAGAATACGAATTCCTCTTTGGGCATGAACTATCATGATGAATAATAAATAAAATAAAAAGCAGCAATATTTTGCATCTACCAAGAGCTTTTCATCTGTAGAGCTCAAAATGATTTACAACAAAAAGTAAGTGTTAGAGGTGTTAGGAAAGCAGCATTTCCTTCCTCTGGGAAATCTCAGTAGTTCAACATTTGTTTTCATCTTGAGATAGGGTGAGAAGTTGAAAGGTTTTTCTGGAATCATCAGTTCCACAATGCTGAAATTCAGAAACGGGGACTTTTTTTTTTTTTCCCTTCCTTTTGTTTCATCAAACCGGTGCGTTGTACCAAACCGCATTTGCAAGGTTTTGATGTGCCAATTTCAAACGAAATGTCTCAGTTTGGATTTTCCCCAGGAAAGGAAAAAAAAAAATAAGAAAAGCATAAGAGATGCTCCTGTTTCCAAGTCCCTTCCTAGCATCCCACACGTAAATCTAAATGAAACCCGGGTGGCTTTCGGAAAACACCTTTTTTTCAACAAAATCCACCCGGTTCCAGGATCCCTAAAGCCCATTTTGCAGACAAGGCAGCTGGAGGGTTGCAGAAGCAGGACCAGACTCCAGTGAAGCAGGAGGACATCAAACCATAACTGTTCTCATCCTCTTCTGGCCCATCCGTCAGGGAAGGCAAGAGGAGGACTTGCTGCCCGCGCTCCGTTTCATCCCGAGCAACAAAGGCGGATGGAAAATCGAGTTTGGTTTATACGCAACACCGCCAGGACAGGGAAGGCTGAATCCATCTACCGGAGGAAAACTAATGCTCTCATTAGAAAGCTTAATTATTAACATCAGCCTCCAGTTATTTTCCCTGACACTTGTTTCATTCCCGACTTCAGAGCGATCGCTCTTCGCAAACCGGCGGCGCGCTCGGCGCACGCTCCCCATCTCCGCAGCCTCGCAGGGGTCCAGCGGCCTCACCGGTGCCTCTTGCATTCATTTCCTCTCCCGCTGGTCCTCCTACCCCTGGGGAATCGATATCCCCCCGTTCCTCACGCCTCGAACAATCAACGAGTCCCCGTTTCCGCCTCCTGGAGACGTTTGCCAAAGGTGGGTGCGGCGCGGAAGGGAAGGAGAGCGGGACAGGAAAGGATCATATCTATTTTTCTTGACATACCATTTATCGGAAACACATCAGTAGCCTTTCCAGAGCTCCTGATGGAGAATTGATCGGTAGGTCATAAAACTAAATCGTGGTGCTCGTAAGAAGAGTAAACAAGGGGGTCGGTGGAGGGAGGCGGTGGCGGGGGGGAGCAGGCGCAGAGCTGCAGAACCACCTGACTTAATACCTGCTGATGGTCACCAGGGATTTGGGAGTCGATGGGATGAACAGGATCGATGCTGAGCTCCCTCTGAGATCCCGTAAATCCCTAAATAACCAAGCGCATGGCCCTTTCTTGACACCATCAACATGGAAGTGACCAAAACATCTACCAAAGGTGCCGGTTGCAGGAGGACCCTGTCGGCGTGCACCCAGCACCCTCCCCAGCAATCACAACGTATGAGCCCACCCAGAGCCAAAAAGCATGAAAGGAGGAAGGGAAGAAGAAGGAGGAAACTGGTTTTTGCCTCCACTTTCCAGACCGCCGAAGGGGTTGCGCACGTTTTGCCCTATCCCTCCGCGAGCCGCGCGGCCCAATTACACAGCAATCAATTTTGGGAGCACTGAGGAGATAATGGAGTGATAAGAAACAGTCACCGCCGATTTGTCAATAGCAAATCATGTCAAACCAACTTAATTTCCTTTTTTGACGGTGTAATTGGTCTCATGGATCGGGGCGGGGGAGGCAGCAGACGCCATATACCTTGGCTTCATTAAAGTGCCTGACATCGTCCCACGTGACATTCCCTACGAGGGAAGCTGGGAAGAAAGCTCAGGAAACGTCATGGTAGGGAAGAGGTGCTCAGCAATTTCCCTGTTGCCCAGGAGGGCATTTCAAATGGGTTCCCCTTGTCTGCCACAGGCCAGAGTCTATTTGCTCCATATTTCAGCAGTGATGGGGACAATAAAGCAGGAAGCATCTGAGATCGATGCAAAGCATTCTATGATCTGGCAGAGAGGAGCCTGGAACGCTCCAGAAGCCAGGCTCAGAATCCAAAATACTCGTGAAAAGTTAGGCAAACAACCAAAAAAATAAAAATTGTCGAGATGAAATTCAATAAAGACCAAAGTGATACACCTGTGATGAAGAAATCAAGCGGCGGATAGACAGAGGTACCATGGTGCAGGGTGCGCAGACAGTCAGTCAGTCATGGGGTAAAGCTCCCAAGGAAGACCTGATCGCTACCAGGAATGAGTTATCTCGGGAGCAAGTGGATTATTCTCCTCTTGGAGGGTCTGAGAATAAGTTTAAAAGGTATTCTTGACCTTGGTGGTGGTGAGATGGTGGCCGATCTCTTGATCATCAGCAAAAAAAACAAGTGGCGTTCTCTCTGCTGCCTCACAGCAGGTTTGAAACCACGGAAAAACTGCGTTCTTCCTTTAACAAGCTCTCCATAAATCTATGGTGGCAGCCGGTTAGGAAGCACCCGCACGTTTAAAAGCTCCTTTTATTGCTAAATGCCATCAAAGCTTTGTTACGAGAGAGTAACAGGTGGAGAACGAACTAAGGGTTAGACAAAGTTTGGGCTGCTATTTTCAAAGTCAGCTATGAGACAGATGTCCTCTTCTTATTAAAATTAATGGGAACCGAGCATCCTAGTCTCCCAGGTGACTTTGAAAATCTCATCCTCGCTTCCCGTTCGCTGCCCAGCCCCTACACCACCACTTCCTCCCCTCACCCTGGGGCCTCCGGGAGAAACAGGGTTATGAAAAACAACATTTGCGCTGGAATGAATTCAAATTTTCATCTCCCCCCCCCTCCCCTGTAATTTACATGCGTAGAAATAATTGCACATTAGGAAACAAAGCAAAGGAGGAGAGATGAGAGCCCAGATCTCATGCACCCAGGTAGGATGGGGCACCCCGTGCACGGCAGCCAGCCGCAGAACTAATAGTTCTGCTCAGGGCATCCATCCTCAGCCTGCAAAGCAAATCACACTGGCTGGCCCTGACAGCCTCGGCCCTGGGGAATCGCATCAGCTGCAAGCCCTGGCAGCGCGCAGATTACAGCCAACATTATTCAAGAGCAAGTTAGATCCTCACCATCCAGAGCGGCTAATATACCGGTAAAAAATGCACTAGGCGGGAGGGATTTCTGACACAGCTCTTCACAACCAGGAAGAACGTGCGCTGAGAAGAAGAGGAGCAAACAAAATGATACACTTCTTCTGCGCCACGTGCCCGGAGGTACTAAAATATTCTCCACCTTGGCTAAGCTGGATGCTAAGAGACTACAAAAAAAAAAAAAAAAAAAAGCGTATTAAATGCAGCTGGCAGGACTGGAGACCTTTGCATCTGCTGCATGTGGAGCAGAAGAGGCAGGTCTCTCTGGGTCACCCGTTTGAAAAGCCTTCCCATCCCAGGGCTCCTGGAGGATGCTGAGTCTTGCACGTCTTCCTTCTTCCCAGCCCTCCCCTTCACACAGTGCAAGATTAAGCTACCTGGAGACCGGCAAACGTAGCCCACTGGTGATCTGCTCGAGTCCAGGTTCGGCAGAGAGTTGTGAGGCTCCCAGCAGAGCTGAGAGCATGAGTAAACCTCTCCCACCCATCAATCACAGCTATAGTGGGTGCTGGGTTGGTTTGGAAAGCAGCAGGACAGAGAGGAGGGACTGGTGGCCTGAAAACCAGCATGCCACCAGATATTTCTTCCCTCTGCACCTTACTAACTCCTAGACTCATAGAATTGAGTCCAACCCTCCTGCCAGAGCAAGGTCACCCAGGTCAGGCCATGCAGGAACAGATCCAGGTGAGTTCCGAAAGTCTCCAGAGAAGGAGACTCCACAACCTCTCCGGGCAGCCTGTTGCAGGCTCCGCTACCCTCCTAGCACATCTCTCCTGATCCAAGGTCAAGACGTCCCTGGCCAACGCCAGCCCCAGGCCTCTAAGAATCAGAAAAGCTGCCAAAAGCTGACCATTTCTTCCCCTTCCCTTCCCAGCCATCCCGAGACTGTGGCGAGAGGGAGAGAACGAATCACCCAGCACCCAGGTACGGTGGCGGGGGGAGGTGGGGAGCGAGCCTGCGCGTCACCCGCACAGGAGACATCCTTGTGCGACTAAATTGCATCCAGCATAATAAACTATCATCTCGAAACGAGTGCTCCGATTGAGTTTTGATGTAAACACTAATATTTTCTCCACTCCGCTATTCTCTTCCAGGGAGATCTCATGTATATTTTACTACGTGTCCTACCTACTATTGCTCTCATACATCAAAGGGTTCGAGGACAAGGAGCCTGATTTTGAAAACATTATTCTTTTAAAGATTTATTCGCTCGTCTTGACCACCTCCTCTGCCGAAAGGAAGAAGCTCCCCATAAATTATTTTAGCACCCTGTGTAAAACACACACGCTGCCCTCAGCTTAGGAAAGTTTGCAGGAAGAGATTCTCCGGCCCTTCTCCCTCCTGGTTCACATTCTTCTGAGACCATTCCCTGGATTACTCCAGTTACCATCCCATCGTGCTCCCGAACAGAGAGAAGCTGAGGGGCAGGTGTTCCAAGTGACTTGCCCGAGGCCACGTGGGGAATGTGTGGCAGAGAAGGTGTCTCCAGACACCTTGATGTCCCACCGTGCCCTGGTAAAACCAGTCCTGGGGCTCAGCTTAACACAGGCAGGGCCCAAACACCTCTAAAGCCAGCTCAGAGCCCACCCTGGTCAGCTCTAACCAGTCCAGGCAGCAGACCTAAGTGGGGAGAGACGAAGTACTCACGTCCTCGTTTTGTAGCCGCAGGGTCACAAAGGACAACTGTAAGGAACGTTCAGAACTTTCCGAAGGCCGAACAACATGCAGCTCTTGAAGGAACGGCACATGCAAAATGAAGGGCGCGTTCCCTCTGTCCCCTTCGCGGCAGATGCTGGGAGGCACTCAAAGGAAGCCACGTTTATTTAAAATTAAATAAAAGAAGCTAATTTGGGCATGCAAGAGCTAACCCACCTGGGGGACTCCTTGCTTCAGGGCACTGCCAACAGAAGAGGAGTAACAAAGTCAAGGAAGCAATTAGGAAACTGCTGCAGACACTCGGCGGGAGGCTGGCTCCGGAGCGAAGCCGCAGCGTAAGACAGGAGCAGGACCCGGGACAGGACTGTCTCCAAGCACCTCCAGGCTCACAGCACAAAAGCTCGGAGCATGGAAGTGCCCTTTCAGCCTCAGCCTCTGACCTGAAAACGGGAGCAAACACCCTCTGCCTCGACCACTCTGACTCCGTGGCTTGGAGAGCAGCTGGTGCACAGGAGCAGGATGTCCCCAGGGTCTCCAGACCCTGTAGCAATCAGAGAGCTACCGCCTAAATATCCAACTGAGCTGCAATTTCTCTTTACAGCATCCCTGGGTCACGTTCTACACTGCCCTGGTCGCAGGGTGGGCACTGCCAGCCTTTCACCAACATAGGGGTTGAAGGAAAACTACAGCAGCACACTGGAGGGCGGCAGGGACAACGGGGACATGTGGAAAAAAGCGATGATCTGGTGGCTTCTCCGTCTGCCGTGGAGCTTTGTCAGCACCGTGTGGAAGAGCCGCAGCACTGCACACAGAACTCGGCTCCTCGCCACGCAGCCCACCCTCACCCAGCTCCAACTGGGCTCCCAAGGCCTGGCACCCGGCTACCGTAGACGCTTTGGTCCCTGCTTAGTGCAAAGCAACGCGTGGCATCCCTACCGCAGGCACGGAAGAGAGCGTGGCGTCAGGATGCATAAGGATGAAGTACGTGGTGCACGAGGACGCGCCGAGGAAGGACGAGGACGCGCCGAGGATGCTCGCCCACCTGCAAGGTGCAGGCGTGAAGCCGGGATACATCAGAGGGGCTGCACAAGGGCCACTAAGCAAATCCAGGGCTGGGAATCAGACAGAGCCCTCTCTGCCTTCAATGACCCGCCACATGTGGTGTTCCAGCTCCGCAACCCCTTTGCTCCTCGGTGACTCATCGCTATTTGGAGGCTGAAGGGGATGGTTCTGACAATTTTAGTGTGGTCTCGGAAAAAATTGCAAAACACTGACTCAGAGTAAACACAGGGTATCTTGGACCATCCGTCCCTCCGCGTGCCCGGGCCGTGAAAGGAGACCACAGAGAGAAGGAGGAGCAGGAGCAGGGCTGCAGAGCATTTCCTAGTCCCTTTCAGAAGTCTCTCTCCTCTCTACTCAGCCCGGCTGGTTTCTCAGAGCGCAGAAGCCAGAATGCAAATAGAAGCGAAGTAAAAATGTTCAAAGGCTTTAAAAAAAACCTCTGTGCTTGATTCGGGCAGGCCTGGAGGCACTCCTGCTTCTGCCTCCACTCACACCCACTCAAGGTCTCAGCCCAGAGCAACCTCCCCAGTTTCTGGTGCTATTTTAAAGTGGGCGCACGCTCTGATCCCAGATGGGAGCAAACCCAGGGAAGGAACCGCATCGTCCATGAGGAATGTGCAATCTACACAGAGTGTGTGCGACGGCTCGGAGCCGAGCTGGGCTTGAGCTCACCCCTTCCCTCCCCAAACTACCTCCCCAAGAGCCAGAAGCAGAGAACATTCCCCTAAAAGCCAATTTTCAAGGCATTGCCAGTATGTCCGTACTGATGCAAAGGATTTGGAGAGCCAAGCTCTGGAGCTCTCCCTTCTGCAGCGAGGTAAAAGAAAATGCAAACACACCCCAGCGCAAGCACAAAGCCAGGCCCAGCAGAATCATAGCCAGGCTTAAACCCACTAGGACCTAAACTCTGCCCTTTACCAGCCCCTCTGCTCAGCAAGAGGAGAACAATACCCTGAGATGTTCCCTGCTCCCCTGGCTGGGTTTCTGAGGGAAAACTATAAAAGCTATAAATCCAGAAAAGCGAAAACCGCAGAAATAAGCAGCAGTACAAATAGTTTTATTCTTCTGGCACTGCTCCCGAGGAAATCTAAACACCAGCAAGGAGCGGGACCTCTCCTTTCACCCCAAACGGCGCGAGGGCGGCTTCGCTTTTTCATTCCCTGTCAGACGGCCTCAAATCAGGATTTTTTACGCACGGGTTCACGGCTGTGGAAAGAAACCTGCGCTTACAGTTTTGCTACACGGGGCACTGAGTAACAGACGGGTATTTCTGGCTCCGAAGCGGCCCAGCGGTAGCTGAAACATCAAGCGCAGCTGACTTGCATGATTTGCCATTGATTAAGATGACAAAGTTGGGCCAAAATCTTACTGAGACAGATTACAGAGGGCTGATGCCATCTAATCTAAGCCTCAGTTCACTAGCTTTAGGCCTAAATCCTAGCTTAGTCTGGAAATGATCCGTGCTTCCTTGGTTATCTCTACCAACTCAGGGAATAAGCAGTCATATAAAACCACACGCTGAAAGATGCTCCGGAATTAATGAATAAAAAAAAATACCATATGCTCTCCCCACTTCGGAAATATTCCTTAGGGGAAAAAAAAAAAAAAAAAGGCAATCGAGGGGAGATGCCAAGTCCAGAGGAGGAAGATGATGTTCTGGCCCCCCCTGCAGCTGGCAGAGCCCCCTGCCCGGCCCCTGCCAAATGCTACCTGGGCTTTGCCTCTGGCAGAAAAAAGCAGCACATCAGGATCCTCCTCTCTGCTCAGCCAGCACAGAGGAGACCGAAGCCATAAGCTCTTTGAAACGAGAGTCACAAAACTCCTGGTTCTAAAACTAGTGTGAAAGCTGGAGCCAGGGCAGGCTGCAGGGACGCAAAGCATCCCATCGTCCTCCGAGTATCGTGGCGGCCCGAGCCCCCCGGCACCGCCGGCAGGAGCTGTTTAGCGGAGGGTCTCACCCCAGTATCAACAATAAATACATCTGCAATAAATATGCAAAGTTGTAACCGATTTGCATTGACATTTGGACCGGGGGGGAGGGGAGTTGAGGGGAGAAAGAAAGAAAGTCCATTATAGCGCAGAGTAATTTAGGATATTACCACCGGCATCTGAATTACAAATCTACCTCTCATTACTGGTATGTTAACCGGGAAAGGCAGCTTCTCAACAACATGCAAGGCAGAGTTTATTAGCATGAATTTGCATAATAATTAGCTCTGCAGCAAGCAAAGGCTGTTGTGCCTTTCAAAAAAGCCAACTTTCAATGTCAATATCCAGCCCCAATTTGGCTCCCGCTCTAGGGCCCTCCGGCAGCGAAACGTCACCGAAAGCTTTCGGCAGCTCCCCGACGCTGTCACCTGCGCTAGGGGGACTCATGGACGTCCTGCCTCATCCCTCGAGCAGCTCTTGGGTGCTTGGAAGTCCAGGAGAGCTCCTGGGAAGGGTCTCTGGCAAGCAAACGTCACCGCATAGGGAGTTTCCGCGTCGCACTGAGTTTCTGCGTCGCACAGACTTTCTTTCCCTGGTGCATTAGCAGCGTTGGCTGCTGGATGGCTCCAAAGAGCACCCGAATTCCATGTTCAAAGCAGCCCTGGGCCATCCAGAGCTGCTCTCCACCCCCATCCCATCGTGCTGAACATGCCACCAGCTACAGACTCTCTGTCGCTACGTGTCCCGCAGCCCCACTGCCAATTAAGGCTTCAAACGACACGATTCCCATAACAAAATTTAGAGAAGACGCAGGAGAAAGGCATTTGCCATCTAGCGATGCTAAAAAGGGGGTAGTAAATAAAAGGAATTGTGTTTATCCTCCACCTAACCAAGCTGAACCCCACAAATATGATACTGGATTGATTGATATTCCCCAGTCTGGCATTTTCCAGGTAGCCCTGGGCCAATAACAGACTCTTTACTAGCCCAGATGGAAAAATAAAGGCAAATACATGAGACTGTTTTAGTCTTTTTGCTGAAACTACAAGTTTCACCTTCCAGGGCTCCATTTGTAAGTATATATTTTACATATATATATTTGCAGGTGCATTCAAAATGCAAATGTCTCAATTTGAACAACAAAAAAAAAACAACCCCAAAACACACTCGCTGGTGGGAAGGAGGCTGTAGTATTTTGCTTTTCCAAATGTTTTGATTTCTTTTTTTTTTTTTACAGCTTCTTAGCAAAAAACCTGCTGTTTTTAAAGACAGTGTGCCTCAGTTTCCCCTAAGAGGCTCTTATTCCCAAGCAGGGACCGAATCGATCATTTCCAGACAGCAGCATCTCAGTGTCAGCTTCAACTCAGCTGTTCCCAACACAGGATAAACCTTACGGATCGCTAAAACCCAATCCATTCCCCAGCTAAGTCTCAGCCCTGCCATCTCCAGGCCTTTGGCTGCAAATCCTGCTCTTTGCAGCCTCTCCCCACCACCACACGTGCAACTCTTGACCAGCAAGAGCTGCTCTGCACTGGCTTCTGTTTTCAGCATCTTAGAGCACTGCAAAAACTCCTCTCAGAGATGCTGATCAAAATCATCGTACTTGGACCTTATGCTGTCCAAGCAGCACTCCTGGTTTTATCAGAAACCCTTTTAACCCACCTCCTCTGGGTGTCTCCAGGGGCAGCAGCTTTATAGAGGATAAAACTCCCTTCGGGGATCTGGTACAAATTTGTTCTGGAAAGTCCGGGTCCTACGTACCCTTGAAAACAACATCTTAAAGGGAACAGCTTTCCTAAGTATATTATATGGCGTTATTATTTCAGACAGGTATAAAATAGGTTGGTATAAAAGGAGTCTGAGCAACGGCAAATAAAACCTCAGCAACTCTGCGTGTCCTGAACCAGACCCAGCCCTAACTTTCTGGGAAATAAGATGCGCTTTTGAACCACTCAACATCACCTCAGCTATCAGAAGGCTTTAGAGGTTCCTGCCCTTGAAATACAGGGTTAAAAAAAAAAAAACAATAAGAAAAAACCCAGAGGAATGTGTGCTCCAGATCCTGAGCGACCAGAATAAGGCAGCTGGGAAAAGGCTGGTGTTGGGAACTGTCAGTATTTCCCTGAGTTCCCAGGGAGGTACCGGCTGTGCCAGCTCCAGACCGACACGAGATGGTGCTGCTGGTCCAGGCACGGGCAGGGATGGGATGCAGCCAGGCAGGGATGCTCCCAAACTATCCTTCTTGCTGTTCCCCCCTCCCCTTGCACTGCACAAAGTGAGGGGTACAGGGGGAAAAAAGCAGAGGGTTGGGAAGGGGTGATACAGCCAAGAAGTTGGCAGGAGGTGGTGTAAGTGTAGCTCCTGGTTTTCAGCCCGTTTAAATTCTGTTCATAGAGAGAAGTGGGTAAATACCTCTCATCCAAAGCACTCTCCACCTCAAGTTAAGAGATTTGGAGTTGAAGGAGAAAACGCTTCGGTTCAGAGAAAAAAAACCACCAGTCTGCTTAAAAGTTACCTAAGTGAAAGGTACCATCAACCAGAGAAACACTATTTTGAGTGCAACTCAGACATTTGTTCCCCATTTGGGCTTTTAAAAAGAAGTTGGAAAAGCTTTTCCTCATTTTTTGGATAAAATTCTATTAAAAAAAAAAAAATTTCCATGCGTGTCCCATGCACATATTTCTTCTTGGAAAAAACAGGGAGCTGAGGATCCTGCAGCAATAGGGAGCTTGTATGTGCCACCCCATGATACCAAAGCCAGGCAGGGACACCGGGGAAAAGCAGGGAACGAGCATTTGGAAGAAGATGATTCTGCAGTGAATTTGAAAGGAGTTATCAGCTGCTGCTGGGTAAATCAGCTTGGCTAAGATAAGAACCAGAACAAACATTTATTCCAAATTTACACTGACCTAAACCTGAGCGCTTGAGGGTTGAATAATTTCGGTGAACTATATATTTTTTTGTCAAATCATTTCCTGGGCTTCTTGCATGGGTTGAAAGCGATTTAGCTGGGAAGGATAAATCCTGGCGGCTCATATACCATTGTCAAAAGGATGGGATGGAAACACAGATAGAAACATTGATAGATGGCAATAAAAATGATCTTTATAGTGTTTCGGTCTGTGCTGCTTCATGATGGCGAAGATTTCTCCAAGTGATTCTGAAGGCCGCCTTGTTCAAAGGGCTCCTCTGGCAAACAAAGGCCCCAGATTTTCAGAAAGCTCTTCGTAACTCCTCATACCCAGGCCCCTGTTCAGACAAGCCCCCCAAATCACCACCCCTTATCAGAAACCTCAGCTCAACTCCTCCCTAGCAGGTCATCCAGGCAATCTGGCTGAGTTTTGTAGGGCACAGGCTAATTTGGAGATGCTCAAAGACATTCCTCGGACCTTTCCTAGCAAACTGCAGACACTGATTTGCAAGCTGCACCGGACGCAAAGCACAGAAACGCCCAGCTCTCAGCTCCTGCCTCACCACCGTCGCCGTTTTCCCTTCACAGGCCACGTGGGAGAATCTGTTTCGCCGGGAAATTTTACTTGCTCTATCTACCACTCCATCCTCTTGGGAATAAGAGCACAGGCACGACACGACGGGAACAAGCAGAAACCCAGTTTGTATAAACAGCGGAGAGCAGGACGGAAAGGTTGTTTGTGCCTGCGGGCTGCTCTGGGATCCGGTGAAACGCGGAGCCCTCGGGCTGACGCAGAAAGTTCCTGTAACGCTAAAGACTGCAGCTTTTTCCAGGCCCTGAGCAGTGCAGGGGCTCAAGGGGCCACTGGAAACAAGCGTGAGGAGCTCGAGCTGGTGGTGCAACGATCTTCAGCATCACCCATCCCTTCCTTGTGCTGGGCAGCAGCCCGATGCCAACCTCAGCCCATTGGCCAAGACGCAAGAGTGGGTAAAGACACGGAAACCGGCATTCATGGGATAGTTTGCACTTAAAAGCTCTTTGTAAGGACTAATTCAAACAACACCGTGAGAGTTATCCACATTTTTGTGGGAAAACGGAGCCATGGAAGTCAGGTGACTGATTCGAAGCCGCAGACACAGCAAACAGAAGAGACAGGGTTTGAGTTAACGAAGCAGCGGAGATCTCCTCCTCCCATCCCCATGGATAAGAGCCAGGAATCCACTGGTCCTAACATCACAAAGCAAAAACAAGCCAGAAACAGGCAAACCTCGCAGGGAAGAAGCGAAGTTGTGCAAAGTCTGGTTTGTGAGACAGGTGAATAAATGGGCAGCATGAGATTGGGATCTGTGAGGAGCACGTTCAAATCTCAGCTCCAGCACGAGCTCCTCTGCGTGACCTTGGGCAAGTCACCTTCATCCCGCCTCGCCTGGTGATGGGATAGATGGGGAGAAACATCTCCCCTTCCCTAGTTTTCCTTATTCTCTATTCTTAGAGGCACAAATTGCCTCTTATCGCTTGCTCATGGACGACCCAGATTAATTAGGCAATTCTGGAAGCTACCAGAACACCCCACAACAAAGAGCAAAAAAAACCCCACCCGTCATTTCTTTACTTTTTCAAGACGCCTTTAGATTTTGGGGAGGAATTAACAATATTCCTTGAACAGCAGAAGGTCTTGCTCAAGGGAAGGCAATTGAGAGAGAGGCAGACGAGCGACAATCGGGCCGGCAGAGCTGGCAGAAAGCGGCAGCCAGCGCCTGCTCATACATAAATCCCTCTCTGCGTGTGCGTGAACGTGCGTACGGACTTCGAAGGAGCGGCGAGCGGGGGTGGAGCACATCAACTTGGGGAGAGATAAAAATCAAATCAAACCCCACCAAAATTAACAAGGGGAGAAAGCGTTTTATTCAAACAAAGAAAGTCAATTTTGCAGCCACCGATTCTTTCTTTTCTCCCCCCATCTCCCTTCTCCTTTTTTTTTGTTTAATTTTTTTTTTTTTTTTTCTTTTTGAAGCTGGCATTGTGCGGAGCGGCGTTCCTTTGCGAGATTTCAGATGTTGCCGTGTTCAAATGAATCCCATTTTGTCACAATCAATGACTTTCCCCGCTCGCTATTACCTCCAGCCCTTCGGAGCAGGCAGAGCCGCTGGCAGCCCTCCAAGCCCCAGGCAGGGAAGGCAGCGGAGCCCGCGCCTCCCCAAAACCCGCCGCGGAGGGATGCCGGAGAATGTCACCTACACCTGGGTAATTTTTAATTTTCTTTCTTTTCCCTATACTGTTAAATTACCTCCAGCTTATTTGTCTGGCTAGAGGTTAATGAAACATTAATGATGTTAATGAGCCTTTCACGCTGCAAGTTTTTTCAAGAAAGAGATATAATAGCTGTTTTCCTTCCCTTTTAATCTTTTTCATCATCCGGGAGTTGCAGGGCCAAAGCAATTAGCGACTGGCGCAGCTCCGGCTCCTCTCCCGGTCACAGCCCAGTGGGGCAAAGAGAAGAAACCTATCAAAGGCCCTTCACATGTCCACCGGTGAGGAGCTTGGGGCTGACGCAACCACGCTGCTCTAGCCAGAAGGCAAAATGCTATTTGGGGGAGAAACAAGGGGAATTAACAATCTGGAGCTGTCGGGAATGGTGAAGTGTCACCATTAGCCGCGTACCGTCCATTAGAGACAGTGACAAGACAGGTGAACTTCAAAAGGTTAGAGGAGGTTTGGGTAGAGCTCCAGCAGTCTGGGGGGTTGCTTTCCATGTGAAAGTGGAGAAGTACACCCCATTTTGGTTGTCCTCTCAGTGAGCTCTGATTGCAGGTGTGTGACATCCCTCTGGACCACAGCCAGCCGAAAATCCGCCCTTCCTTACCAGCTCATTTTGTTCAAATATAAAAAACAAGGGTCGGTGGAGACGCAGCAAGAGAAAAACCAAAAAAAAATCAGAGAAATGGCTGCTCAGGAAACCTGAGCTGCTCTGCACCCTGCTCATCTCCACCCTGCTGCCTCAGATACCAGGAGGCATTTCTTTATCGTTCCCTAATCCCCTCAACACGGTAAAAAAAAACCCACCCCACCGGCCTCAGCCCATTTTACAAATGGCTCGTCCAGCACCGTGCAAAAGAGGACACGGGCCGGGGGCCCCCCTCGGCACGACCGAGCCCCCCGCCACCAACCGCGCTCCCTGGCGCGCCGGGAGGTGCCGCCGCCTCCGCTCTCCTTGATGGATGCGTTGGTGCCAAAGGGCACACAACTAAATTACGAGCTGGCACTTACAAGGAGTGAGGGCTCTGGCTTGTGCTTCCATTAGAGGGTATCTATCTGCATTTAAAGCTGTGCCACTCTGATAAGAAGAAGGGAGGAAGCTAGAGAGACCTCAAAAAATTGCCTGGACGAACTCCGAGATAAGACTTTTCAGACAGACAAAAAAGCCTGTCCTGATTTATGGAGCTTCGTCCGTCCTTGACAGTACCTCTGGAGCTCCTGATCTAGGCTGTAAAAAAAGGAAAGTTCCATCAGAAATGTATGTTCTGCCCCCAAACTATTTATCCAGACAACCTGTCAACCTACCACAGCCGGATCCTCTCTTGACACGGACAAGGCAGCGACACAATCGGCCGCCTTTTATTTCCAGCCTCTCCTCTCCCCTGTTCTTACTAATCACAGATGCTTTGTCCGCTCAATAATAAAGATCCCGGGTGCCTCAGTTTCCATTTTTCCGTTATCGTGCCTTTCAGCCGGCATGTTTATTTATGACTGCTACAAAGCGCTTTCACCGAGAGATGCCATTAGGCTGGAATGATGCTCCCCTGACATTGAGATCAGGATCTGCACAGACGCCACGCAACAACTCATCTTTATGGCTGCCTACTTGCCTTAATCCCTTTTCTTTTATTATTATTATTATTATTATTATTTCCATTGCAAGGGCTGCCAGGGAGGGAGAGGCAGAGGGGCACCGGCAGCACAAAGACACGAAGCGGCTCCGGCGGAGGCCACAGATGGCAGAGGCTGGCTCGGCTCCCTCTGCCCTCTTCGAGGGCAGCCGCTGGCACGCACGTTCCCAACAAGCCCATTAAGAGGACAGGACCCCAGACTGACAAGGGCACGGGCACAGATTTATTCTCGCTCACGACGTGGAGACAGCTCTCCGGCAAACCACGGCAGCAGACACAGAGACCTGGCTAAAGAACGATTCTGGGGGGGTAAGGAGCACGGCAGTGCCTGCTTGCCCCTCGTCGAGGGCTCTGCTGGGGAGCAGCTGACGGCAGCTGTGGGTTAAGACCTCAAATCCTTCTCTCTCTCCCTGTAAACTCCTCGCAGACCTCATGCCTGAGCCCAGGACGCAGTAGAGCTCTCCAAAGGCATGCAAAGACCGACGAGGTCTTCTCAAGCTGCTTAGTAGAAGAGAACAGGGTGGAGGGAAAACCTCTGTCGGCCGGCCCCTCTGCTTCCCAGCCCTGATCCCCGCTGGAAGGCGAGCCCAGGGACACGGGACACGCTCTCTTTTCCAGCGCTGCTCCCTAAATGATGACGTGTCCCGCTCGCCACGCTCAGGCGAGACGCCGGGGCAGACAAAGGGAGGTTTTTGTGTGCTCTGGCATCTCTTTCAGCTGCCAGCCAAGGCGCGTCCTTCCCCAGCACCGGCTCTCTAATTAGTTCTATTGGATTCAACAGTTCGGCGGGCTCGGGGAATGTAATATTTAACACCCTAGAGGGAAGCCTTTCACACCGATGCCTCTTTCATCATCTCTGCCCATCTGGTGCTCACTCGAAGCTCGCGGAGCACCACCTGCTTGCAAAACAATGAAGTCGTGCAGTTCCCCGGCTCCTCCGGACCAGCCGGATTCTCCGTGCAAGACGTGAGGGAGCGAGGCTCCCCCCGGGCAAGCGGCCTCGACGCCCAACGTCCGTGTCCTCAAAAAGCAATCGATTATTAGTGCGCGGTTATACCACTGCCCGGCAAGGAGGCCGATGCAAAGTGAGCGATACAATCCTTCCCCTCCGTGACTCGCTCCTGAAACGCGCACCACGTCCGCAGGGACTCTTGCGCTCCTCCCTTCCTCAACTACAGCCCCCAACTCGCCATCGCCACCTTTCCCAGATGAATCAAGGACGGGTACCCAGGTAAGGACGGTCAGCAGAGCAAGGAATGAAGGGATCCACAAGAGCAACAGGTAGCGGGGGGTTGTACACGTGTTACGGTGACGCCCGGGAGCAGGGTGCGGTGTGGCCACAGCCATCTGCAACCGTTACAGCTTCTCTAACAGCTCTGAGCAGAAATGGGAATCGAGCCCGTAACACCCATTTGCTTTCCACAGCCACAGAGCCACGGCCGACGTTCGGAGACATCACCGCGTCTGGAAATGATTAGATTCCTTCCAGTGACTGACACCTGCTAATAACCTAGAAGACGGGTAGAGGATACTCACATTGTCATCTCCAGCTATCTACAACTTCATTTTCCATCATCTTTGTCACTCAAGGACAGCAGCAAAGGATATTATTGCTACTGGTATTGTTATTGTTATTATTTAAGCCACGCAGTCGCAAATCTGTGGGTATCTGGGCCGGGTTGGGCGGACGCATTACGCCGGTAGATTCTCCTCCAGATCGGAGGGAAATTTATTGCAAGGATTATGTATAATGTATTTTTCTATTAAATTACAATCAGCTTCCCTTTACAAAGTCCGGCGCGGTTGCCGAAAGCTGGAAGGACGCTGCTTTTAACCTCACGCTTTGCCGCAGAGTCAGCTGCACAGGGAAGGCGGATGGATGGATGGATGGATGGATGGATGGATGGATGGATGGATGGATGGATGGATGCTCACTCCCAGGGCAATACAATAATCTCCTCTGCTCGCAATGCTGAGCTGTATTTCTGGGCCTCCTGCCTCTCTGCATAAAGCCTATTAGGCAGTCATCAGCGCTTTAAAAATAAATAAATAAATAAAGACGCCAGTGCACAAAAGTGCCAAGGGCAGGGAAGTTAAAGGACATTATAACTCTTTAATTACATCAGTCTTGGAAAGAAAAGAGCTGTCATTTCCTCCTCCTTCCCTCCAGGGAACACTTGGTATCTACCTTGGCCAGAACCCCCTTAGGAAAGTTGTTGCAACATATGTCTTCCCTGTGATTCATGCCAGGGATGGGTTTAGTCCTGTATTAATATTCCCCACCCACTATTTACCGTGCTTGCACACACACAGATACACACAAACATGCCTTTCATCTCCTGCCTCGAAAGGAGGAGGGGGAAGAAACCTTAGTTAAGCTTTCAAGATAAGAGAGGCATGTGGCAAGTCATCGGGTTTAGCTTACAGGGAGGATTTTCTTCTGAGAGCGCCTTAAAGGAGCGTTGTGATGGCTGACTGCGAAGAAACAACCCCTTGAGGGGCTGAGGACCCGGCCCTGGGGACAGCCACCAACTAAGCACAAGTCATAGGGCCAGGCACAGCCCCTCCTGGACCGCCCCGAGCTGCCCAGCATGCAGGGAGCTGTCAAAGAGCATCCCCAGAGCTCAGGGTGGTTTTTTCAAATAAGTCTGTTTTCAAATATATTTCTCCCTGACAAAAACATCCTTTTGTAGCCACGAAAACGGCTGTCAAAACCCTGTCGCCCACCTCCTAAAATATCCCATTACATTTCTGGATTGAACTTCTTTTTTTTTTTTTTTTTCCCCATCAAGGAAGTTATTGAAATAGTGACGGAAACAGCCAATAGCGCTTTCGATTAAAAATGTATCACAGCGTTTTGTGATTTAAAAGCAAACAAATAAGAAAGGCGACATGAAATGTTAATGCGCACGTGAGGGGGTTTGATTTCTGTTTGTTTGCTCTTTGTTTGTCAAACATTTTTCACTATCAATTAATTATCAAAACCGGCTCAGGAAGCTGGAGCCTGATCCACGCACTCACCGTGACAACGATCGGGGGAGGCTCTCCAACCAGCATCGCTGTTCCCACAGCGACTCAGGTTGTCACAGTTGGGGTGGCCGGGGTGGCCACCACTGGCCACGGCAAGTTCCCCCCAGGGAGGCTACGGGATGGCGTCCGCGTGGTCTAATTTGGCTGCGCGGAGGAGCGGCGAGCGGTCGTCCTTTTGTCCCTTTAGCGCCAGAGACTGATGGAGCTGCTGCCCATCAACAGCTCCTGGTCACCTTGGAGGCGAGGTCATCACTCTGTGTTGTCATGAAGCCTGAGACATCTCTGATGCTAAAGGACGCACCACTAAAGCTTGGGTCAGCCCCACAGCCTTCCCTCCCGCTGCGTTTTCCAAAGCCCTTGCAACACACCAGCGTTTCCTCCAACAGAGAGCGGAAAAAAAAATAAAATAAAATAAAATAAAGAAACCATAGGAGCTGAGGCGGGTGAATAAGGAGATATGGCAGAGTCAGGAGGCAATGGCCCAAGGGACCCATTAACAAGATTCCTCCCACACAACCTCCAGAAGCCCAGACCATCAATAAAACCTGCTCTCCTCCCCAGCCAGCCTTGCGTGGCTCTGAACTTTCCGGCTACAGGCTGCAGATTGGATTCTTCCGTCATCACCATAAAAACAGATGAATTGTCCACGGCTGAGGGACCTGTGATAAGCCAGGACCCTCTAGGCAGGAAGGCACACTTCATAAAACCAGCGCTGCCGCTCAGCCAGGGCCAGCCTCACGCTGCTGGGGCGGGCGCCTGGTCCCACACACTGCAGCAACTCCCTCCTACGTTTTTCAGACCCAAAAAAAAGAAGGGCTTGAGATCACCTCCTGCAAGCCAGCAGCTCAACGTGCCCATCTGCTGACACAGCACATCCCAGGGCGATGCCCGAGTCGCACGCTGCCTCCAGCCCTCCTTCGCAAGGAGCCACTCCCCCCAAATTCCTCAGGAACAGCCACAGACCTTACTCTGCTCCGCTGCAGGAGCCCGAAGCACCGGCCAAAACCATTTCACCGCTGGCTCTCAACTTTAGCAGCAGGCAACTCGTTCTGCATGAGCTAGGAAAGGGGCACTACTCATCCCGGTCGTGGGTAACGTGTCTCCTGCTGTGAACTCCAGTCCCAGGAGCTCGCACCCTCCCTGCGATGCTGGGGCTCCCCTGCCAAACTGGGGTTGGAGCCAGCGAGGCCCCAAAGGGGACGTTTCTCTCCTCTCACAACTCTGGAACAAAGAGCACCGCTGGAAACTGGTCCTGGCCACGAAGAAAGTCTTTGAAAATCAGCAAGAAGCCCGAGCAGATAGAGCTCTGCGACGAAAGCATTCCTCCCTGGTTTGTTTTGCTTTGCATTCTCATTGCCAGGTTCATTATCAGGGCCCTTATTCCTGCGCACGCTTCCCATTTTTCTCCCTCCTATCTCTCCGTGTCCGACGCAGCAGCCTGTATTAGTTTATGTTAACAAGCTGTGGCAGCAGTAATCCCGGCCTCGCCGACTCTGCCGCCTGTTTTGCTGACCAGGCACACGGGTTGTCTCCGCTCTGCCTCAGAACAACCACCTCAGAGCAGCTCCTGGTCCCCTGAGCCTTCCCCCACCTCCAATCCAAGCATTCCTGCAGGAACGACGCCGGGATAAAACCCGATGCCGTGACCACGCCGTCACCAGTTGGCGACGGAGCGCGAGTTGCCAGAACATTTTGTCCGCCCCGCTGACAAGCGAATGGCAAAGCTGCTTTTCCTCCCCCAAAATAGAGAGACCTTCTCGTCTCTGCTGCTTCGCTGCAGAAACCAAGCGTCACCCCCGTGGCCCCAGCGTGACGGGGGCTGCCGTGGGCCAGGCAGCACCTCCTCCCGCTGCCGGCAGGGTGGGAGGACCCGCTGCCCTCTCCTTCCCACCCCACCCCTGCCATCTGACAGCCGGCATTTGTCTTCTCAGCTTGGACTTCTCCCTGGGCCCAGGTTGACAGCAAACAACGCTTGGAAAAAGAAGAAGGGGAAGAAGAAAAAAAAAAACAGAAAAACAAAAAAAACCCAAATAAAAGGCAAGAGGCAGCTGCGGTGGTGGGGGCGGTGAGGAACAAAGAGAGATTTCAATCGCCGCTCCCCTCCAAGGGCCCGGCAGCACCATTGAGCTGCCCGACGCATCCGGGAGAAGAAAGGCCAAAGGCAGGGGAGCTTGGCCCCAAAAGCAGGATGCCTGGGCTCGGCCCTTCTGCCGATGGCGCCGCTTTGCTCTCCGGCACATCAAAGTCCGTCTTCCCACACAAGCTCTGCTGGCAGGGGCTGGGTGCTGGACCCTCTTTACCTCCCCTCGCTCCCCAAGCAGGAGCCGCCGGCCAGCCCGAGGCGATCGAACGAAGCTCGGCTGTGCCGCTCCCGCCCGNGGGTCTGGGGTTAGCGCGAGCGTTTAACGAGCGGCGTGCGCGCCGCTGATTAACAGCGCGGTTCGCCGAGGCCGAAGAAGAAAAGAAATCCAGTGTAAGTTGCAAACAATTACTCCTTTTAGATAATGACTGTTTTACAGTCCAGACGCAGGCATAAATATTGCATAATGCTGGGGCTCAGCACGTAATTGTCAGATATTATTCAGCCCGAGTCACTACTTTATTGGCAAGAGCTGTGAGCTTGTCACATCTCAGGGTCAGCGAGCGGACGGCTGAAGGATTTTCAGGGAAAGCTCAGGTATTGCGAGCGGCGGATCAGCCGTTCCCTAAACCGCTCGGCACCGGCGCTCGCAAAGCCACCTCACGTTCACGAGCCCGAGGCGGCAGGAGCCCATGTGGAGCAGCGGCTGTGCTCCGTACAGGGACGGGGAAGCAAGGCAGGGGGCACGAGCAGCACACAACCAGCTCTCTGGGGCGGTATTTGCGACCGAACCCCTCGCGGAGCAGCCGTGAGCTGGTTTGCAGGGGCACAAACGCACACAGGAACCACAGGCAGACACCTGCACATCACGGAGGGAAGACGCTCCCGAAAAAGCTCTGTGCTCCCAGTGCTGGGGGCTGAGCTCCAGCCTCACACCGCTTCGGACAGGTCTCCTTCCCTCTCAGAGCCGAAGCTGTTTTGTTCGCAAACCATCTGCTTGGCGCCCCGCCGCGCCGGCAAGGGGGCCCAGATGGATGGGTTCTTTGATAATTCTTTAAAACGAAGCACCCGAGCACGACGGCACCATATGCCGAAGGGCCGGCCGGCTCCGAGAGCCATCGCACGACCCTCCCTCCTTGGCTCGGCCGCGCCGGCAGCGTCCTGCCCCGGACCCCAACGCCTTCCCTCACCTGCCGAGAGCTTGCAAGCGCTTCCAGAGGCTGCTTTGTCTTTGCTGAAGGCAAAGAGGCCAGAGGGAGAGTGAAGCTCCTGAGCAGTCTCCATCCTGCACACCTTGCACCCCGAGTCCTGATCTCCCACGGGCTGGGGGGGACCAGGCATCGCCCTGCTCTTGCGCTTTCCGAGGCAGACTACGGGGTAAAAAAAGAGGAGGGTGGAGAAGATGAGGCTGCTTCCTTTGCAGAGTTACTTTTTGTCCCTGGTTCACAGCCAGTTTAAATGCAGACACCTACATGATTACTCTGCACAACAGCCGGAGCCGGGCTTGGCTCAGAGCATCCCACAGAGGAGCTCGGTGGCAGAGGAGAAAGCCAGTTGCTTACAGGCAATAAACCCCTGCCTGGAAACGCAGCTTCTCTCCCCAGGAAAGCATCATTTCCAAAGGCTCCCCTCTCCCAGTTTTGCTCTGGTGCTCTGAGAAACTTTCTCGTTAGAAGGAAAGTCAGCCTGAGATTCTTGCGCCATTGCAGGAACTGGGGCTCTAAGGAAAAACAAAACCACCACCTTGCAAACCCCACACCACCATCAGACGAATTTTGATTCAAGCTGCACTGAAGGGTGGCTCTGGGGGATCTCAGATAAATAAAGGCACAAAAGCCAGTGACATTGGAGTGACACCTTTCAGGCTACGCTTTCCTGCCCCCACGCCTTGAATATCAAATCCTCCCCATCGCCAGCAGCCCTGAACCTCAAAGCTCTGGAGAGTTGGTTGGAAGGGGCTGATTCCCAGCAGAGAGATAAAAGCAGCTCTTCAAAACCTCCACTGGTGCTAGAATGGGGATTCCAGAGTAAGGGAAACGCCTTCCCGAGCAATTCACATTTCCAGGATCCCTGCTGTGGCCCCACACCGCGGTCCTAGCACAGGGCCCAGCTCATGAGCAGGCAGGAATCACAACAGCAAATAATGGGGCTTCAGTAACCTGGTGGCCCGGCTCCTGAGCTGCCAGCATCGCCCCTGGACCGTATCTGCAGCGAGTGTCAATAAGGAGAGAGATTATATCGACTTCCAGAGAGAGAGGGTGAAAAAAAAAAAAAAAGAGTCAGAGCAAAGCAAAGCTGCTTTAGAGTACGAGCGACCGGCGGGCTCCGGTGGCCAGCTAAGCAGGGTCTGCCAGAGCTGCTTTCCCAGAGGAAAAGGGATGTCCTCAAGGACAGCACCAGCGAGAGATTCACAGGGTTCAGGGCATCCTTTCTCTGCCTTTAGCCCTCTGCCTGGCTGGCCCGAGAGGAGCCAGAGCTGGAGCACAGGGTGATGGGGAGAGGACCTCCCACGTCTCCCTCCTAAGCTCCTGCTCTCGAGACACCAGACTGGCATCTGTGCGGTAGGTAAGCGCTTCTGTTCACACAAATAACACACAGCGTCTCCGACAAAGCCTGAACCGGGGCTCGCAACTGAAGCAAAGCAACGTCGGTAACTTTATGACCCGACAGGACACACGTGAAAGGGTTCTCTTTGGCTAATGACACGCCGGAGAGGAGCTGAGCAGAGGCGGGACAAAGCGCCCAGCCGGCTGGTAATGAAGAACAATAAACAGCGCGCAAAATCAGCCCTCGGTTCCTTTCAGCGGCCCTTGATCAAGCAGCACCCCGTCAAAGAATGAAAACCTCGCTCTATTGTACCCACGCAAATCGCAGGCGCCGCTCGGAAGCGCCCGCGTTAATAACTTCTCTGTTGGGCCAATAAGGGAAAAAAAGTATCCCATTATCCCGGCCACTTAACCATTAGAGCAGCTCTGAAGTACATTCAGTCGCCTTCTACGGCGCTCGCAGCTTCCAGCTCTGCTCCCAAGCACAGCATTTGCCACCGGCCCTGACGGCTGCTCTCCCGGACAGACAGACGCTGGACCCATTCCGGAGCCACGCGCTGAGTGAAGGGGGTCTGAAGCTTTTAGGGATAACTACCAGGAGTGCTCTGGGGGAGTTCTGGGCATCGGGACACTCACATTTACACCCCGAAGGCAGAGGGATCCGTCAGCCCTCCTGCTGCGGGTGTTTCTGTAAGGCCAGCCGAAGAAGGGTACCGTGGATCCAGCCGGAATCGCCCGGGGGATTTCAGGTAAGCAGACTGTAATTAACGGAGCTGGCACGATGCCGCAGTCAGCAGATGCAGAGATGCACCTTGGGAGGAGGAAGAGGAGGAGGGAGAGAAGAGCAGAAGAAGGGCGACGGCTACACAGGGCTGCTCCCTACCCGCGCACCCCAGGGATGCAGCGAGTGTGAAGCAGCGGCCGTGTCTTCTTCCTCCTCCTCCTCCTCCTCCCAGCTGGCGGGCAAGAGCAAAAGCCCCTAGAAAACGCAGGTAGAGAGTTTCCAAAGCACTGATGGCAGTTAGGAGCTGGAGTTTGGGCAGCCAGCATCCTTGGGCAGAGATGGCCAACAGCTCAGGCACGTCGAGGAGGAAGTGAGGAAATTTGTGCTCCTTGGCTTAGGAGGCTCAAGCCCTGGCTTTGCTGCCAGGCACATCACACCAGGCTTTCGGGAAGCAACCAGAAAGCAGGATTTGTGCGACTGACCCGAAGCAAAGCAGCAGTAATCTCCATCCAGCCCAACTAACTCCCATGTCAGCCCCACTCCTCCAGAAACGGCTTAGAAGCAGCAATTTGCCCAAGCAAACGCCCGCGAGCGCGCATCCTTGATTTGTTCCGCTTGGGCTTCTCTCCCGCCGACACCCACACCTCCAAATCCTGCAGAGATCATCCCACTGTGCCCAAGGTGATGGACCTTCAAACCTCAGCCTGGACACATCTCTTGAGCGTGGCAAGGACGCAAGAGCAGCACTGCCTCCCGTCCTGCCCCGGCAGGCAACCCGACCTCGAACGGCGAGGCACGACTCTCTCCCTTTCTTTTTCTGCTTTGTTTGCTAATTTGACTTTTCCCTGCTCTCTGCTTTGTAATCAGATTGGCAATGATTCGCAGCAAGGGTGGCTCCGCTCGTTTCAGATGTCAGAGCCTGCAGTAATTGTGGCACCCGCTTACATTTATGTCAACGGGAGGAAGCCTTTGTACGAAGGGAGCTGACGCTGCCAGCGCTCAGCCCGGGAGAGCCTTCGCTCATCTCCAGGGGCTCGCTCCTGCCTTCCCCCTGGGCAAACCAGCAGCATGCTCCCCTTCGAAGGGGAACATGTTCCCCAGCACTGTCCTGCTCCAGGAGCTCATCCAAGAAGCAGAGCAGCTCTGGCCACACTGTCCTGCCTGCCTGGAGAGGCTCCCCACGCCCTGCATCACTCAAACGGGAAAACCAGGTGCTTGCTCTGCACACACACTCCTGAAATCATAGAATCCTAGAATGGTAGGGGTTGGAAAGGACCTCGAGAGATCATCTAGTCCAACCCCCTCGTCCAAGCAGGAGCACTCAGGGCAGGCCACACAGGAACGCATCCAGGTGGGTCTTGAAAGTCTCCAGAGAAGGAGACTCCACAGCCTCTCTTCTGGAACAACTTCACCGCATGCCTCCCTCACCCTCTCCTCTCACACAAACAGCCTCAGCTCAGCATTTCCGTGCGGGAACATTTGCCTCTGCAGGGATGTGCCAGGAGAGTGAAGGAAGCCAGCGGGGGAGCAGAAGCCGTCCTGACTTCAGGGAATTCTGCTCTCCAGGTGGGAGCTGCGCCCATCTGCAGCAGCAGCGGGTACGGTGGGGCCAGGAGCAGGAGCGCGGTGTCTCGCAGGTGGGAATTCTGTGCTACAGGTGCCGCGCCGAGCCCAAGGGCACCCAGATGCTAGAAATGCTCCGACGGAGCTGCCAGCAGCTGGTTTTCCTGTAGGAGCAGGGCTAGGGCTGGGAAAAATAGGCTCAGAAGCAAGATGGTCCTAGAGCTTCCCAGGAAGTTGCCTACCCCCTGTCACCTCACTCTTCAAGCAGAGTGACACGAGAGGAGACCGGGCGCAGGAGGAGGATGAGAAGCCTTCTTAGCATCCTGGCCACACAAGAGGTTTTGCACATGAGCGGGAGCTCTGTGAACAGAGGCAGGACGGGGCTCATCGCACCCTGGCACCTGGGCAGGGGTGGTCTCGTGTGGATCCCTCGCCTCCTTTTGCACGTGGGAAGGATGCAACCGCCTCTCTCCAGCTGGAAGGGTGGATGGAGGAGGATGGGGACAAGCAGCAAGAACCTCACAGGTCAGGCAGAGTTTCCAACCACTCCAGTGTCACATTTTCTGTCACCCTTCCCTTCCCCGGCTTCTCCAGTGGCTTCCAGCCATGCTGCAAAGCAGCAGCTGTTTCTGAGGAGTAGTTCAGGTTAAAAAAAACAAAACACCAAAAAACAAACCAAAAAGAAAAAACAACAACAAAGCCAAAACCCACAAGGCCAAAAACAAACATGGCAAAAGACAGAACACATCAAATATTAAAGGAATCAAACTCCTCTTGTCAGCAAGGAGGACACAGAAACTGTTCCCAGATGTGGCAGGGCTGTCACCTTCTCTGATCAGCTCGGCTTCAAACAGCTTGTCAAAGGGATGTTTGTGCTTTCGGGGCTTCTAACCTCGGTGCCTCTCCCACCCTCAGCTCCCTTGGAGGGCTGGATCCTTCACTGGTGTAAACCAGCCTGGAGCTGCTGCAGAGAGAGCTCACGGCAGGTTCTGCCGCCAGCAGCAAGTGCTGGGCGCTGAAGGGGAAGGGGGTGACAGATTCACCGAGGGGACAACCCCTGAAACGCCACATTGGGCCAAAACAGCACGAAGGGGAGGGCACAGCACCCCCTCACCCCAGGAGAGGACCTTCCGGAAGGAGACGCTCGCACCCACAGGGTGCATCTGAGGGACCGCAGCCCACGCCGGGCAGAGACACCAAGGGA
The DNA here is from genome assembly GCA_013396935.1 of Baryphthengus martii. Classification (NCBI taxonomy): domain Eukaryota; kingdom Metazoa; phylum Chordata; class Aves; order Coraciiformes; family Momotidae; genus Baryphthengus; species Baryphthengus martii. The sequence continues at coordinate 922,460 of VWZK01010880.1, read as the reverse complement.
CAGCCCCTTCTAGTGGTCATAGCCCATGGGTAAAGGTAGGTGGGCACTGCACTCACTCTAGGGAGTCCTCTGAGGAGCAGGATTTAGGTTCTTACTAGGGAAGCAGGAGATGCCAGAGCTGGATCTCACTTTTTCCAGCAGCCCCTTTCCCAGTGTATCCATCCCAGGCAGCTCCCACCCCCCTAGTCTGTACAGCTCCAAGCACAGCAGCAGCTCAGAGGCTGGATCCCGTCCCATCGCCGCCCCAGCACGGGGATGGGGCCGTCCCTCCCACCCCATCCCTGGCACTTGCACCACGGCTGCAATGGCTTTGATAAGAGGTGGCACAGCCCAGCCGTAAAACAACCCTCGTTCTGCAAGGGAAAAAAGGATGAGCTGTCTGGGACCAGTCCCAGTAGCTGGAGCAATGCTCCCAGCATCTGATCTCACCTTCCCCAGGCAAATATTAAACATTCCAGCCCCAAACAGGGACTTTCACATAGAGCACTCCTCTGTTTGGACAGAAGAGAGTCAAAGCCCTGTGGCCACCTCCCAAGGATGCTAACTCAGTGTCCCAGCTCAGGGTGACCTCCGGTAACACCTAATTCCAGTCACAGTCTGGATTTGGCAACTCAGTATTTTGCCGCCTGAGATTCAGCCTCCCAGTCTGGGCTTTCCAAGCCTAGGAAGTTCATCTTCGCTCGTGCTTCACTCCAGGAATATTAAACCAAAAAAATCACGACAAGCTTTGCAAGGTGGCCACATGACAGGTTCGTCTGCTCCCAAACTTACTGAAAGTCGCCTGAAATCCCTCCCTCCCTCTCTCCACGGCACACAACCTGCCCTCCCCTCCTTCCCAGACCCCACCACCGGCCTCACTGACCTTCCCCCTCCGGACGAAGCCGTCCGAGGGTGCAAAACAAAGCAGCGTTGGGTTGGACCGTCGCCTGCGCCTCGTCTCACCCCGTGGCCTCTGCCTGTGCCACAACCTTTTACCGCAGCAGCAAATTGCTACCGGCCCAGTGGTTCAGCCTGGAGATGATATTGGTTTTCCCATCGAAAAGCCGCTTTGCAGCCCTTCCCCAGGTCTCTGCCGAGTGGCGGCAGGTTCCATTAAGCAGCCACGTGAGCAGACACCAGGGGAACCATGGTCCGGGAGTTCCTTCCAGCGCTAATTTAGGTACATGAAATATTCAATAACCCCCAGAATAAACACGCAGAATATTTCACAGCCTTCTGGGATTCCCTGGCAAGGGGTTCACGCAGGGATCTCATCGGCTCAGGGATGCGGTGCCAAGATGGGGTGAGAGGTGCCAACAAGGACAGGGAGAACCGGTGTTTCCCTGCCGCCCGGCCCCAAGCCATGGGCTCCGTCAAGGTCTAACGAACAATTTTCCAAGTGTGCAAAGCCCACACATCCCAAAGCAGCTCTTCTGAAGGGAACACCAACCCTGAGTGGATGCTCTTGAGGGCGTGCTCGCCCACAGAGTCAGCCCCAGGACCAACCTCCCTCCCTCTGCACCCCCTAATTCAACTTTTCCCAGAGCACGGAGCGAGCTGCTCTCTAATCAAGGGAGCTCTAATGTGGTAACGCCAGTAAATTGTAATTAATTTTCCCCCTAATTGATGCGTGGGAATATCTGGGACCCTCATTCTCCTGCCTTCAATTCCTTTATAAATATATGATTTGACAGGTTAATTTGAAAGTAAAAGTTTGGTTCTTTACAGCAATCCAAGCAGAAGCCCCAGAACACAGCCTGCTATCTCGCTACGTGAGGCGTAATGAAAAGGGTTGAAGTTAGGTTACAGTCGTCGTCATCATCATCTTTTTAATTTCACTAATTTAATTTCTGTAGCCCCCCCTCCCTCCACCCCCCACCCCTTTCTCGGAAGATAATAAAAGCTTCATTTCACAGTCCAGGAAATTTGGCAGCAAAAGGTGAGAGACGGCCAAGGAAAGATGGGAAAGGCGCGTTAAGAAGGGTGCGCTTCCTTCAAAGTGAAAACACAGGTGCTCAGCAGCCCGGAGAAGGGCAGAGGAGGGCACACAGGACATGGAGACATTAAGAACCATCTTTCCCAAGGTGGCAAAGTGAAATCAGGCAACACTAATGGTGGGGCTCGGTGCCAGAGGGTGTAAAAGCCCCCAGCACCGGCAGGCAAGCAGACCGACAGCTCATTCCGTTGCTCTCTGCCGCAGAAGGGCTGGGTCACCTTCCAGGAGCTGACAGGAGTTTGTGAAGCTTTTTCTTTTGGGTTGAAATTCAGCAAGTCCGAGGCTATTTTCTCTCACTGCTCCCACCCTTGCACACAAGTGCAGTTAAAGTTGTCGAAGATGTCCCTGCTCACTGCAGGGAATGGGGCGGCTGGACTAGATGACCTTTAAAGGTCCCTTCCAACCCAAACCAGCCTGTGATTCTAAATGCAAACAGCTCCCCAGGTCAGCAAGGGAATCATCTCAAATGCAACCACACGCAAAGTTTCAAAATCTGTTCCCAGTTACGAAGGAAGTATCAAGACCAGCCCTTTTGATAAGAAAAAAAACCAACCCCATTTGATAGATTTAACCTTTCTAATGACAAATTGCACCGAAATGTCCCCTTCCCCACACTTCTTGCACAAGCTTCAGGACTATTTCTCACTCGACAGCCCGTTCTCTGAAATTTCGATGGGGCTCCAGCCCGAAGCTTTCAGGTCTGGCATCGAGTCAAGCTGGAAACACCATCCCCATCCCCTGCATCCCCCAGCACCAGAGGACAGGGGCTCCTCGCCTCGCCATTCCCATCAGGGTTATCATCAAAGCTCAAGGAATGGAGAAAGAAAGGACTGAAGTCACCCTGGACGTCTCACAAAGGATAAATAAAAGCCAGTGTTAGATGAGGACGACTGGCAAAGAGTCGAACTTCAGTACCGGCTGCCGAGGATTTTTACTGGAAGCAAATCTGGACCAAACAGAGCATATGGGAATACTCTTCCTCCAGAATCAACACCAGTGATGTCTGTCAGCAAGCTGCATTTGGGGGCACAGGGGACTTTTTTTTTTTTCTGTGGATATCTGCAAGAAAATGCTACGGGGAATATGAAAAAGATGCCTGGATTTAGGTCCCTACCCTGCCAAAGTAGCGACCAAGCAGTACATTTTGCAAAATCCCTGCTTCCCTTTGCTGTTTTCCGACCACATCTCTCCTTCCTGGTCACAAACTGCCCTTTTCATCCACGCAGCCAATTGCTGTGGCTAAACACCAACAAAACCCAACCAGCAACAAAGGAATAATTCAGAGATTTGGGGGAGTTCCAGGAATCAAGGCAGAACCACCCACTTTCAGTTCTTCTAAGGGCAGCTGAGTTAATCCTCGTCCACGTCTGCCCCCCAAAAACACTTGTACCAACTGGTGTTGACGGCCTAAATTGCAGGTGGAGGATCTGCTCAGCCCTGTTGCACCAGTAAGGAGCTGGGAAGCGTTCTGAGCCCTGGTGAGATGCAGCAGGGACCTGCTTCTTCTATCATACACATCTCCCTCTCCCTCCTGCCGGCTCTCATAAAGGCGAGAGATGTCAACTGACAATTTCTCAGCGAGAGAAGACATAAAAAAAAAAAAAAAAAAAAAGAAAAAGAAAAAAAAAAGGGGGTGTATTTTCT
>VWZK01010880.1:844726-918369 GCA_013396935.1 Baryphthengus martii | reverse complement strand
AATTTTCTAGAAGAAAAAAAAAAAAAAAAAAAAAAAAAAAAAAGAGTAAGAGAAGAAAAAGAGGGTTTGTATCTACTTGAGGTTATATTTTTATAGCCAGCCGTTACTGTAACATTTGCTCTGATTACCAGATTAATCACCAGATTGCAAAGCCCATTAAAGAAAATCAAGTCGGACAGCTGAGGTGTTCCAAGAGCGATGCCTCTCGGTGCACGTCCCAGCCTGCTTCTCCCTCATCCTCTCTCTCCCTCTCACTCAGCTCAAGAGGAAAAACCTTTCCCCAGCCAGGCTAGAAGAGGAAACACAACATTTCCCTCTCTCCTGGGGACGTGAACTGTTGGGAAACACCAGCACCGCTCTATAGCAGCCTCGCCAGCATCCCTCCACCCCCGATCCCAGCACTGTTTGGCAGCCCTGCACACCATCAGCGAGGGTGATGGACAACCAGGGGAAGGGATGTTTGACAACCCTGGGCTCAGGTCTCTGCAAACGAGCGCCGTAGATCTCCCCTTCTCCTAATGTCACCTGTCAAAGCCTCCGCTCTTCCCAGGAAGAGGATCCCGCATCAAAGCGCAGTTAAATGGGGTGTAAATGCCTCTTTCACGCACAGAAAATGGGCCGGTTGGCAGTAATAGGGGGAACTGTAAATGCTGTCAGCGGCTACATTTCGTTTATTGATTTACGCCGTGTAACGGGAGGACTCGATGTGAATCGTACGCGCAGGTGTCACGTCCCATTCATCGCCACCGGATTTAATAAGGGGAGCGTTGTGCCGCCGAGCTCAGCGGCGCAGTGGGGCACAGCGACTCCCGAGGGCTCGCGTGGGTCCTGAACTCATCGGCAAAGTCAGAGTTTGGAAGCTGGTATCCTGGGGCTGGAGCCAGCCCATACACACAGTCCTTGGGATGCTCACTGTGGCACGGGGCAGTTTTTCAGTTTGCTGTAGGTTTTGGGTTGTGTAATTCCTTGGTAGATTATTCCACCTGCCACCCTGAAACACCTTCCGCAATTACCCATCTCTGCTAGTACGAGCCAAGCACGGCTCCTCCGCTTTTTCACAGCCTTCCCAAAGCCCAGGAGCCCACAGCACCCAGGGAGGCAGGAAAGGACAAACGTCCTTCGTCCTTAATCTTTCCCTGCACCATCCAAATCCCAGGCTGAGTTTGTCCTAACACGGAAAAACCAAGGGATTTCTCGTTCCTGCATCCCCTGCCTCACGCAACACAGAGGAATTAAATCCCATTGCGTTATTTCTGCGACATCTGCCAAGGCCCCCCTCCCCGCAACTCCAAAACCAAGGAATCCAATCAAGAACCTCCGAGTGCATCACCCCAGTGGTTACGATGCCAATTAGGAGAGAGTCAACCATTGAAATGGCCAAGCAAAACAAGGCAAATGACAAGTTGTTGAAAGCCTGCTGGGCCCTCGCCGGCCGAAGGCAGGCTGCCGCGTTGCAGCGAGCTGCCGCAGCCGCTAATTAATAACCGCTCCAAAGCCGGCAAACCGCCTTAAAATCACGTTCCAGCTACAGCGTTGCACGATGCACGGCAACGGGGAGGCAGGTTTAGCTCTGTCTCCCGTCACCCAAGGGTCCCAGAGCCACCTTTGCGACTCAGATACGCAACGAGCCGGCGTGTCCCGTGCCAATGTGCGGCACAGCCCGTGTCCTGCGACTGCCGGCATCGCTTCCCATTCCCAAACCTCCAAAGAACCCCGCAGCTGCCTCTGTGGGAGGAAGCAGGGTCGCTCCCAAGCCCAGCATCCCAGCCCCAAGCCTCCCTACTCGCCCAGTGAGCAGAGACAGGCCAGGATGGCAGCGTTTCCTATTTTTTTTTCTTTCCCCCGGTCACGCTTCCCCTCGAAACACCGTCACTCGGAGCAATGAAGCTGTCACTTTTTGTATTTTTAGTTTTTCAAACCTTATATTTCATTCCACCGCCAGCTGCTGAAAAGGACGAGCAAAAGGCCAGAGCAGGGAGTAAAAAATCAATACGCTGCAGGAAGACAGAAGATCTGTTTCTACGCTTCATCTCTGATTCCGAATACCCAGGGAACACCGCTGCAAACAAAGCCCGGGGCTCCTGCCCTGCTGCTGAAGTCAAGTCCTCTGGTTCCCCACCCTGGCCACCATCCAGAGGGACACTCACTGGCTCTTTGGAAAATGTTTTTCCTACAGGGGATTAAAGAAGTCAAATGAATCCAACACAGACGGTGGGCAAACACGGCAGCCCTCGGGTAGGTAGCACCTTGCTCATTTCTCTCCAAAGCTCTGTCCTCGCCTGCTCCATAGACCCTCAACATTTCTCCTCAGCCTCCTTGCCCTCCAACTCATTCCACACAAACCACAGATTTCTGTCTCCCACACCTCCTGTGGCCCTTTCCTGCTCATCAACTTTCTGTCCCTCGCTCGCCCATTGTGCTCGATCTTGACCTCAGCCCTTCCTCTTCTCCTCCACCCTGTGCACAGGGAGCGAGGTCCCCAGGAACTATCTCATCACACTCCTTCCAGCCACCCTGGGCTCCTCTACGGACACAAAGGACGAGGAGCTGATCGTGCGCAGCCCGTTTCATGCTCTGACGACCTGCTGCCTGCGCCCGAGCGTATTGGACACATCCAGACAAATCATGCTCTCCTCTACGGGCAACCTAAGGACACCAGTAGCTACAGGAGCTCTCAGAGAGAAATAGAAATGAAGGGATTTGGATCCCAGGCAGTAGAAACATGTTGCAGAAGAGAAACCAGACTCTCTCACAAACCAACTCAGCCTGAAAGGGTTGGAAAGACCCTGGGGGCAGCCGGTTACAGGAGGGTGCTTAGTGGGGGCTTTCTTGGTGACGCTGAGGAGGCAGAGGATGAACAAGATGCGGGGCTAACGGCATCACTCGAGAGCTATGCAATGCATCTAAAACACCTAGAAACTGAGCTTATACAGCAGGTAAAGTCCTGTGGAACAACAGGATGGTACGAGTCCAGCCGGTAACACCATCCATCCAGTCATCCAGCCACCCACTCTTTCCATGGGGCCCTTTCTCAGCAGTAGCCTCCCCATAAATCGGAGCAGGGTGGGGGGGTAAGGAAAAAGCAGGGAGCACAGGAACTGCAGAAGCAGCAGCACTGCAGTCATAAATCAGGATCTAATTCAATCTTGCGAGATGCCTCGTTTGATTAATTTATGTCAGCATTTTCCGTTCCGGCGGCGGCTGCTGTCCCTCCCCGCACCGCCTCAGCCTCTCGCTCTCCTTCGCAGCCCCACGATGGACAAGCTGATGGGTTCCGTGCGGGAAGGTTGGCCATGAGGGGATCCACCAGGCTCTGAAGCCCTCGGACCACGGATACAGTGGGATATACCCCCAGATCAGTAGATGTCAGGGCCACCAACTTCCTCGGGAGATGGGCTTGTTTGATAGAAGAAACTTTTTCTAATACCTTCCCAAGGTGGCAGAGGCTGCCTCTCCGATCCTGCCCTTTTCCCATGTATCTCCCACTGGCAGCATCCAGCACCACTATACACAGAAAACTTGCCCTTTTAAATGTGTGTTGTTTTTCACAGCTGGAAAACCCAATGCCTGTTGCAACCGCCAAATAAAGATGGACCTCATTGAAAACCCAGATGCTGCATCTGAGCCAGAGTTTCCTGAGGGAAAGAAATTACCGAACTAAATGAACATGGAGCAAGGAAAGAAAAATAAACCCCATGCTAGCTGTCCCTGATGAATCTCCCGATAATGAGAGTCTGATCAAGAGCTGCATATGTTACCTGGTATCTCAAGATAAGAGGGTGTAAGAGTAACAGCCACACTGACCCCAGCAGCCTCGGACAGCCCAGTCTTGCCTGGAAAGTGCACGTTCTGAGAGCACATTACACCTCCCAAAATTTCTTTCTGCACTGCTCATTTATTTAGGAAGGAGGTAAGAGAGAGTGAGATTGGTACGTCGGGCCATCTGTTTGAGCTCTCCCTCCTCGTTCCCCGCACAAAAATGAGTGAGAGCCGGCAAGAAGCAACAGCACATGTTTAATTCAGCCCTGCAGATTTGCTGGAGCCATCTTTTGGGCACGACTTATGGAAGGGCGAACTCTATAAACGAGGGTTTAAATAAATCCCCAGGTCAGAGGGGCTGCTGGGCCAGGCACCGATGCACGGGCACCGCATTCCTCTCAGGAAAGCTCTCGCTCTCCGTGAGCATTCCCCTCTGCCAAAGCCCGGAGCCAAGAGTTAACAGGGGCTCTCCGATAGCTTAACCCCATCTAGCTCGGTCAGCATCAAAGGCAGCTCAGATAAAGCCGCCCGTGAGACCCGTCACCTTGTTTCAGAGCAACCAAATCCTGCCTAAGATCAGCGCCAGGTCCCAGGGGGAGGTTCTCGGGCTCAGCACTCCCCTAAGGGCTGGCAGGAGTTTACTGGGGCACTGAAGGATCAAGCTGCCCTGACGCAGAACCAGTAGAGAGCAGACCGTTCAAACCGTGCCTGCTGAAGCCGAGGAGCTCTGGGCATCTCCAGCCAAGCACCAGAAGGCTGCAGACGGCAGGGGCTGGGGGTTGACACGCTGCCCAGGCAGCTCCCTGCTGGCACCTTGCAGCTCGTGCACTGGAGGAGGCGGCAAGACAGCTCGGTGGCCTAGGGACAGCTGTGCCTGCTGGGTCTTTGTGTTCAGGAAAAAAAAAACCTGTGGCTTCCCCTACGTGCTCCATATCCCTCAAGGCAGTGAGGGAGAGGCCCTGCTAGGGACACTGTGCCAGGCTGCTGTTCTCTGCTGTCAGCCCAAAAGTCTAAACACACTCACGGACCATCGCTAAAGAGGCACCAACACTGGAGATGTTCCTACATCTCTCCTACTCCTGTCTCAGAGAGCCTTTGGCACACGATGCCCAGCTAAACACTGGCTCTACAGTGGACTACCAGCCTGGGGACAAGGCCACCTGACCACGCAGCCAACGCAGACACAGCTCCACCATCCCACCTGCCCTCCTCAGCCCTCACCCCACTCCCAAAGATTAGGATTGCAAGGAAGGAGGCAACGCTGCACTTCTTTCTCTGCTCTGGTCTGACACCCTCCTGCTTCAGCCTCTTCCCTCTTGGCCTCCACCCCCACCAGCTTCAGCCCTCTCCTCCCAGCACATCGCCCTGGGACTCGGCTCCCACCGGCACCCTGCGCACAGGGGACTCCCTCGCCCTTCACCAGGCAGCGGGAAAAGCTCCCCGCCGGCTGCTCTTCAGATGAAACTCCACTCGACCGATTTGTATTCGTAGCAGCAACAACTTACAAGGTTTGGAGCGATTTCAGAACATCTTCACTGGCAATTTTCTCAAAGGCCGGTCTTCAAACGGCGACAAACCTGCCTTGATCTTCTCCGCTGAGCAGCAGGAGATGGACTGAGCCTGTCCCCTTAATTGGTGTTACTCTCCCATTATTTCCAGGCTGGTAGAAATCCCGCAGACTCCTTTTTCTGGCTGGTGGGCAGAATGGGATTTCCTTGGGACTTAGCGGAGAGCAGTACTCTGAGTCAGTGATAGCTCAGTACATACCTCCCCGGGGAAGGAACCCGCAGCCAAGGGCTTACAGGCACTGTCATTTCACGCCTGCCTTGAAGTGCAGCAGAGACTTCCTCTGCCGCTCCGCAGCGAGCCGAAGGACGCGGACGCCTTCAGCAGCCTCTGCGCACCGATCGGGAATGTCACCCAACACCTGAGATGGAGACGGGTCTACTGCACCCGTACAGGGTCAGGGCACGCTCTCAGACTAAGGTTTCTCAGAAACCCAACCCGTTTTCCTATATATATATTATTCAAACGTCAGTCTCGGCTCCCAGCCATTGGAGCTGCCACGGCGGATAACTTCGAGCAGGCTGCAGATCACAGCTCTAACGTCCTCATCGCTCCCCAGGCCTCTAGATCACAGCTGTAACATCCCCATCACTCTCCAGGCCTCTCTCCATCCTTCCCAGGCTTGCACAGGACAATATCAGCATCTAACAGCCACCATCAATCACTGAACATGCCTTGGCACAACCGGGCACTGAGTGCCAGCGTTGCTTTTTCCAGAGGCGAGGGAAACTGCCGTTTCGGTATCAGAGAGCTGGCCGCAGTAGCCAGGAGCCCACGGCGTGGGTCTGCCAGCCCCCTCCAGCCAGCCCCCGGAAAGAAAAATCCTCTGAGTTTGAGTAAAACTGTGGGGAAGGAAAATCCCTTTTGTTACCAAACCACCAGCGTTCAGCTAGAGCTCTATCCGCGTGGGCAGCAAGGACAAATGGGAAGAGGGTTTCCAAAGGTTGTGCTATTTATACCGAAAGCGCAGCCAAGTTTAAGACAGGCCTCTTCATTTTAAATCAACGTAATATTTATGATAGATCACAAAAGATTATGGGCCAGAACCCCAGCCAGTGTAAATCAGCGCCGCTCTGAGCACTCGCGCTTGACCCAGCTGAGGACCCAGTTCTGCCTGTCGGTTTGAACACTATTTTTCTTCAGCACTGGTGTAGCTTACACAGCGTTTGCCAGCCAAGCCCAGGCAAGAAAACCCCAGAGACACGTTCACATGGTCAAGGCTGCAGGACAATCTCAGTGAGCAGGAAGAGGAGGAGGAGGAGAAGTTGAGTTTACATATCTCAACAATCTCCAGAGTTGTTTATGTTGCTCCAGCGTCTCCCGTTACCTCAGCGCCCTTGAGACAGGAATTCTGATGAGGTCCACCCAATCATCCTCACTAAGTACCGCTAACCAAACATGGAGGGAAGAGCAATTAGAGCAGGATGCTTTGCTTCCACAGGCGTTACCCAACACCTTACTATGAAAAGACACCCTGATGGATATCAACTACATATTATATTAACCACCTAATATGGCTGTAACGGTTCTGTTTACTGAAGAGTGTTAATCTTAATGAAAACAATATTTGAGGCAGACTGGCAGGATAATTCTCTACCCTTTTATCCAGGGATCTCAGAATACAGGAAGAGTAATTGATCCACGCAGCCTCTCGGTGGGTATTACACCTTTTTAAAAGGGTAAACAGAGGCACTCGGAGGTTAAACGGTTTGTACAGAGCGCACTCGCTTCTCTAGGAGCCTTGGTAGCGCAGTCCCTGAGCCCTCAGGAAACCCACAGAGCATGTCTCTAACAAGAGAGGTCTGAGATTTTTTATTCCTCTCGCCTCTGACAAGCCTGGTTTGAGCTCTGCGGTGACGGAGCAGAAGAAATAGCACTTCACAGAAATTAGAGACGGAGAAAGACCCATAAGGAAACTCATCTTTTTATGAGAAGAGATAAAAACATGCTGGGGATCTAAATCCTTCTATTTTAGCACAGAAGTCAATCACTAACTGACTGAGATTTGCAGAGAAAATCCTTCCCAGGCAAATGAACACATTAAGCTCTGTGCACCTTTCTGTGAGGTACCTGGTACTGGGAGCCATGGGGTACACCTGACTGGACCAGTATCCCTCATGCTCAGGGCTGCCAGGGCATCTAAGCCGCTCCGGTACCCTGGAGCATGAGCCCTGCTCCTGCTGCCCACACCAAGGACCACAGGCAGAGCTGACAGGGAAGGGAGGACGCTCCCTTAGCCCAGAAAATTCATTTTTCCCTCCTTTACAGACGGCCTTTGCAGCCCTGCCAAGCCAGGAGAGGGTGTAAAAGAGGAGGCACAACAGATCAGAGGAAACAGCGCCCTGTGGCACGTTCTCCGAGTGATGTTCCAGCACTACGAGTTCACAGGCTGCCTCTGCAGTGGGAGAGATGTCAAGGTTTGTAATATTTCCCTTTTCTTCAAGAGAAACACCTTTTATCATCTCAGAGCCTTCATTATAGCTACTTGGGTCCATCTTGGACAATTCCTAAACCTTTCCCTAAACATCCCCCAGCCAGAAAAAGTGCAGCTTAACACAGGTATCTGGTGTCAATCTCTCAATCCATGGACATCCATACCCACTGGCACACAGACACCCAGCCATACGGGTACATAGAAACACCCAGTTCCTCAGCGAGGGGTTAATTTCACCCAGGCGAAATCTCCCGGCCTCGGAAGGATTTATTCTTTTTAATCACACCTTAATGCCTTAGCAGGTGCTTACGCATCCGCAGAGCGAGCCTGCGTATTTACAAGTCTTTTAGCTGCTTTAGTGCAATCCCCGTCCCCAAGGCCACAAGCACGCCCGGGCAAAACAGCAGCTGCAAAAAAACCCCCACCCAAATTGGTATTTAAAATGGGTGCATGAAGAGCAGGTCTGGCAAATCTGGACGTTTCCAGCGCGGGTATCTCGGGACACGCAGACCGAAACAAATTGTTCTTACCCCCGGAGTAATTTCACAAGATTTTATCCGTACAGCAAAGTCACTTTCCAGCACTGAAAATGATTTTCTGCCGTGCCCGCAGATCTCACCAGAGCACTCTCTCGGCTACTGCAAATCTTTGCAGCTTCCGAGGAGATCTGCGGACGTGCGAGTCACGTCCATCTGGATTTACCTACCGCAGCCTGGGAAGAGCATCCTCTTACAGCCACGGAGCTGCCAACCTGTTAGCACCACCCATTAGCCCCAGCCCCGGCTCGCTGCGATCGAACCTGCTGCAGCTCGAGGGTCTATCAGCTCGGGAGAGACGAGGGGTAAGCAGAGAGAGCAGCTCGGGGACTGCGACGCAGCAGGAACGCATCGAGCAAGCAGCAGAGTATTTACGTGAGCGCGGCCTCGTTAACGGCCTTGCGGCTTGGCGCTCATCTGCCCCAGGTCCTGAGGAGACACGCACAGCACCAGCGACGCCGGCTCAGCCAGCTTCTCTGAGAAATCACCCCCCATCCCTTCGCTAATGCAGTCAGAAGCCTAAGTAAGTGCTTTCCACGCACTTTGGACTTGTTTACGTGCGGTTTCACTACTGGCTCAGCAAGAAAACGGCACGGCCCGAGCCAACGGATATAGTTATTGTGCCAGAAAGCTGCTGTGTCAGGGAGGGCTTGTTTGCACACACATGGAGAAAGGTGCTGGGCAGCCCTGCCTGCGGGCAGCGGCCAGGGCTATCCATCCATCATCAACCAGCCTGCACTGGCTCCCGTGGGAAATGAGCAAGCACCTATCACCGAAGCCAAAAAGATTTGCGTCCCCAGGGGCAAACCCCGTTTTTATCTCACCTCTTGCCGCAACGCAAAGCTCCCAGCACCCTCCCAGCGTGGTGCTGGTACCCACAGCCCTCATCATTCCCGGCACAGAAGCTGCATCTCTTCCCTTCCCCCCCGCAGACGCTGCCCTGTCGCCCAGGCTGCCGTGGAGAGACGGACGGCAGCATCCTCCTCCTTGTAGGTATTTTGCTGGGGAACTTGTAGGGCTTGTCTGGCTAATGAAAAGCTGCTTTAGATCCCCCTTTGGGCTTTTCAGGAAGGATTAGCAAGGTTTCTCCAAAGCAGACACGGCAAGACAGCGCGTTTCTCTAAATACATCAGGGACTCCTCCCGCGCTTGGCGCTGGCAGGGGCTAAGTGCGGCTGTCTCGCAGGTTGTCTCCTTGCTTGGCTATCCAAACAGGAAGGTGCTGTCAGGCATCGATCCGGGGCTGCTGGGGCTCTACCTCTCCAGGGTGCCTGCACAAATCCAGCCCGGGCTAATAGCAAGTGAAAGCTGTTACCTCCTGACAGCTCTGCCGAGGTCTAGCCGCGCAAGCTCCGACCAACGGGGGCTGCGGAGAAGCTTCTTCCCTGCAGGAGACGCTGACCCTTGCACGGCTGACACCCAGGCCGGTGGCCCTGCAGGGAGGGCAGCAGAGGCCAAATGATCCATCGCACTCCACAGAGCCACCGTCTCATCCTGCTAGACGTGCCTGAGCTGTGAGACTCAAGAAAGGCCACTCAGTGCTAATGGCCAGGGAGCAGAGACTTTACGGGCTTTACTTGCCATCTCCTCACCCTGCTAGCCAACAGCCATGGCCTTTCACTCAAACTCCGCCACAAAACAATGTGACTTGCCCACGGTCAAGCAGCAAAGCCATGGTGGAGCAGGGGCTGAGGCGGACCTCCAGCTCCACGACCTCCTCAAGACATCAGGTCTTTAGGGGACCACTGCAGAGTCCTAAAACTGGTGCCTGTCCCACTGATCCTCTCAGTCCCAGACAGGCTGGTAGCTGACTTGTATTTCTCATGTGGAGTAACTGGGGTAGGTTATTAGCTGTCACAACAACCCTTATGGGAAGCTGCTCTTGGCAGGGGTAATTGAATGTTATCCCAGTAAAACAAGGGGAACAAGATGTGATAGCCGTATCATCTCAAAATAGGCTACACACAGGCCATTCATCCCTCTCTCTAGGGGCCTGGCTTTGTTTGAGCAAGATTATGAACTCCCCTTCAGAAGAGCTTCATCATTTCCACATATTTCCCATTGGTCATGGGCAGGCAGGATCAATAAAGATACAATCCGAGAGACAGCTGCAAACACAAAAGTTCCTAATGAATTCCTGACCAGCCAGCCAGCCCAAACACACATCCTATCAGCTGGGAATTTGTGCAAAGCCATCACTCTGACACGCTTAAAATTTCCCCGCGGAGGGCAGGACCAGAGGCGAGGCAGTGTCAGATGGATCCCAGTCCATCTCAGAGTCCGGTGTAATCCCCGGAGCAATTATTCCACCAGACATCATCACCTCTGACCAAGGGAGAGAGAGGAAGCAGAGGAAAGTGTATTTGATGAAAGGATGGTGGAAAGGACCTGGAAGCCTGGCCCTGGGGACCTGGTGGGGAAGGCAAGTTGATGTGTCTATCATAAGGACGAGCCGGTAGCCCAGGCTGAGCTCACAGCCCACATCTCTTTGCTCCAGCAAAGCTAATTCATAGGCTGTACCACTGCTACCACCTTGGCTTTCCCTTCCTTCTTTTTCCTAACTCCTCCTAAATGCAATTCAGTGTCTCTAGAAGTACATGTTGTCCCACCATCTAAGTAGTTTTACTACAGACATAGCAAGAAAAAAAACAACAAAAAAACAAGCACATGGCTTTATATGTTCTTAAACGGTACTGGACAAATGAACCCCTCCATTGCAGCTCCAAGTGGCACTGAAGGGAAGAGCTACACCTTCATTTCACAACTGCATCCTCTGTTAAGTCACAGCCTCCCACAGCTGCTAGTAAGTTAAAAGCCAGTCAGCCCAAATTCACTGTTATTCTGGCAAAACACGTTTACTGGGGGGTTTTCCAGGTTTCTGTAAAACCTGCTCTGGGAAAACACACCACGAAACTTTCTAAGCCACCGGGGGGAACTGGGGTATTACACTCCCAGTCAAACGAAGCACGCGCCCACAGACCCTGGGGAGGGTTTGTAAATCCCAGCTAAACTGTCCTGACTTTGTATTAAGCCCATTGCTCCCCCAGAGTACCCAGCGGATCTACTGCCAGTACTTAGCCAAGAAACTCCTTCAAGCGATAGAGATCTGTCATTTTCAAAAGCTAAAGGAACAAGATGCTTATCCCAGCTGCCTAGAAGTCCTGTTTGTGCACAAGATGCTTCTGTCTACGAAGAGCCCCCAAACGCTCACACCCACAATAGCCAAAGAGGGGAAGCTCTTCCCCGATGGTGCTGTGGGGTCACAGCTGGTCAACGAAATACGCTTAAGGGACTGCAGAAGAGCAGCTCTGCTCGATACAGCGGTCTGCTCGGAGCAGATTGATATCCAATATATATGCATAAATACAGAGAGAGGCAGCCACAGCACAATTACAGGGGGCTGCCAGGAGCACGCATAAGTAGAGGGGAATCTGAGCAACGCCCTGCAGCTAAAGCTCCACAGATCTTTAATTTCACTTATCGAGAGCACACGAAGACATCTCCAGACGGCGTTAGTTCAAGGCAGGGCAGATAGAAACGTAAGAGATCCGGCCTTTTCCCACGTGATGCGGAGGTTAAGCACCACGTGCGCGGCCTCCAGCCCAGCAAACCCCCGTGGCTGGGGCTGTCGACAGCGACCGGGTTTGTAGCTCTTCATGACCCACCGGCAAAGCCCGAAGTCGAGTCCTGGAGAGAGTAAATACTCCCCTCGATAAAGTTAATTTGAATGTCCAACCGCCTCGGCTCGTAGAGCAGGTTTTGCTACCACTCCGGCTTCCCCAAAAGTTTACAAATGTTGTTACTGATGGCCATGGATCACCGGAATCAATAAGTGCTCTGCTGCAGTTTGTACTGGGCTAATAAAAACACTCGGCACAAGGCGCCGGCCCCGCTCGCAAAGGCTGCTGCTCTGATCGACTTCATCAGCTCCTTGGTTAAACGGTGCCGGGATTAGGGGAGCGGGAGGTCACGCCGGCACAGGAGCCGAGCTCCTGTGGCTGGTCCGCCAGCTTCAAACCACAGAGCCAGGGAGAAGATCAGTTCTAAACCAGCACCAGTTATCTGCCGCTTTCTACTCCCAACTCTCCCAGGCTGCCTGAGAACTTCATTAACACTTATTAGCCGAGGTAGGTGACAGATTTCCCAGCTCTGGCCGACGGGCATCGCTCCTCCTTGCAGCGAGGAAGCAAAGCTGTTCAGAGACCTGCCACAGACCCTTTATTGGTACGAGGTGGGAAGGCTTCAAGTGGCAGGACGGGACACTTTGATATCAAACACCTTCTCTTCTATTATAGGTGTTGCTGTGATTTTTTGAATGGCCACAGTGCGCCTGCAGTGCGAGCTCGTGTACCTAGCGGGACTCAATTTAGCTGTATGAATAGAATTAATTACCCAGCGATTAAACGACTTGCTCAAAGTCAAAACGAATCAGAGGCGGGCACCAGAAAAACAGTCCAGCAGTCCTGGCTCCCAGTCCTTCACACCTGACATCAGATCACACCGCTCCAGTCGCCCGCTCCGTTGATATTTAGTGCCTTAATTGCACACGACCACCAGTCTCCCTGCCCTGGGTCGCGAGACTCGAGCAAAGCGGATCACCGAGGATCCGCAGAAACAAGGGAGTCTCACCCGGTTGATGAAAAGGCTGCTTTGTCTCCAAAGTCAGCCGTCAACAGCATCTGGGCGTTTGGCTGGATCGCTCCCTGATAGATGAGGAGCATGCTGAACATGTGCCGCCCGCAGTTGGTACAAGGTTCTTTGTCAACCCAAGCATCGCTTAAGTGCCCATAATGGGGAACAGGTTGCCCAACGGTTCCTCCTCCCCGATATTGATTACGGGGATATAATACTCCATCGAGCAGCAGCAGCTGTCTTTCACCGGCTGGATATTACGCACAATAAAGCGCTGCGAGTTCCTTCTCTCGTGCGGTTATTACTGGATACACCACCACGACTCCTGCAAACAAGCTGTGCTGGCTCAGACTTGCCGTGAGCATCCCGAACTTAAAACCAGTACACAGCAGGGAGCGGCTCTGCGCCGCAGGCGCTCGTAGGGCGAGAGTCCATCACATCCAGCATCCTGCTTAATCCCCGTGGAGTGGGAGGAACACGCAGGAAGCTGTAGAAAAGAGTCTACCCATCCAAAAAGGCAAATGGAACCGGCAAGATCCTTCACTCACCCTCATCTTAATTAAGGTTACAACAACTCTGCAGTCATCAGTGTCACAGCAACCGAATCGACTCCCATGTTACACGAGGCTCACACCCCATCAGTTTTGAAACCTACGAAATTCTTAATGCCACACAGATGCCTCCATCTGACTTAAGCAAGCCCTTGGGTTCAGCCTTCCAAACACAGACCAGCGCACGTGAAAACCAAGCCGAAGGCTTCAGCTCCTGCCTTATTCCAGAACGCTCCCTTTTCTTACAAAGCAGGGTACGCGTATTACCGCAACAGCTGGAACGAGAGGCTTTTGTGCAAAGTTCAATACACACAAAGGGGAACAAAATCTTTTACCAACCCTGCCTGCAATCAGAGAAGAGCAGTGAGCAAAACGACGCGCTGCTGGGGAAGAGAGAGGCAGACTGTGAAACGATTTGCTGAAGGTCACGGAGTCAGGGCTGCGGCAGAGCAGGGACTATTCCTGCCTCTCAGGTCAATTCCTAAGCCACGTCGCTTTCCAGCTCCTGCATACCTCTGGTTTGACATCTTTTTGTATTTTAAGCGGTCTTTCCAAAGCTCCCTCCTCGCTCTCAGGTGGCTCTGCCCGAACCCCACCAGCCTGGAAGCAGAGACCTTCAAACAAATGAAACCAGGAGAGCCTAAAGGGAAACGCTTGAGCACCTTTACCCATCTCTGCTGCTCCCATTTTTCTCCACAAACGGTTTCCATCATAACTATGATCCGGCCAAGGAGGCAACGGGTGCCGCCATGAGCTGGAGTATCCCATGGGAAGACTCTGCAGTCCCACCCCTCCATCTACAGACATAACCCTTCCCAACTACTCCGCATCCCTATGTTTGCCCCGGGATGAAAGTGGCTCCAAGGCACGGCTCGTTTTGCCAGGCTGTCACTCACTGCCTTCTTCATTACAGGGAAACAAACTCCGTTCCCAAGTGGCCGGGGGACAGAGAGTAATTGGGTTCTTTGCAGCCTTTTCACTTAATTTACTCAAGTTGTATTTATTTCTTGTAGAATTAGGTTTTAGCGGCTGATGGACAAGACATCAGCAAAAGACAGAGGCAAATGGATGGGATAATAAACTTGGAGAGAGAAAAATGATGTCTCCTCGTCTATCCTTTTTTCTTCCTCTCACTGCCTCAGTCATCTCTACCAGTCTTTCATCCTTTTACCGAGGAACGCGGCGGGCTGTTGTTCAGAAGCTCTGCTTCATCCCCGTGTGGCTTTGTAAAAGGTAACCTTGTTATCTAAGTTCATCCCAATATGGAAAAAAAGAATATTTAGCGTGGGTTAAGACAAGCCAGCAGAACAATCTGCTGAATTTAATGAAATCAAAACATTTGCAAGAACCTATTGATTGTGTTGACATTTGCAGCAAAAAATTATCAAAATGTTATTTTTGATAAGGTTGAAGTACTTGATTTCAACGTATTATAATTATATCTGATATCCTTACGGAGAGAAATTCTGAATATAATATAGAAGTCAGAAGAAATTGCCTTCACTTGCCAAAAGGAACCATGCTAACTAACACCAGGACTCTAGAAGACTTTCTCACACTGACACTCGGGGCAAAGTAAGATCCAAAAACTGAGCAGCCCACCCCTGCCACCTGCTTTTAAAACCTCTTCCAGCAGCACAGTCCCGCTCTAGAAAGGCAGGAGGAGAGGGAATGTCATGAGCTGACTAATTAAACCCCGTTAGCTCTGCCCCAGCAGGCAGGGACCAGCTTTGAAGGACTGAACATCGGCATCTCGCATCTCCGATGGTCACAACACCCGCGTGTGCACAGAATCCTGTGATGTCAAATCCCTTCTCTGAGTTAATACGGGATCTAAAGAGTGGCCACCAGTAAACCTGCTGTTGCCACCTCCTTGGTTTGCCAGCAGAAAGGGGATGGGATGGCACCGGGGGCAAGAAGCAGAGGAAGAGCACACATGGCTTCACGTCACCCCGTGGCACCATAAATTATTCAGCTGCCTTCATCCATTATTCAGCATAATTTATTTTGAACATTTAGATCAGCAGTTTGTGAGAGAGGGAAAAAAAAAAAATAAAAAAGAAATGGAGAGAAAAGTGGAGGGAAAAAAAGGGAATTAAGTGAAGGAGAGAGGGAAGTACTGGAACGGACGGTCCGGTCATTAATCAAAGATGGGCAGCAAGATGACAGGATGAGAAGGAGCAGCTGGAAAGCCACTTAAATAATAACAGGAGCTGCAATTCCCCCGGCCTTTGAGGAGCAGAGGGTGAATGAAAAGCCCTGTGCATATAGTGTCTTAAGGCTACGAACAGCTTTAGCCTCTCTCTTCCTCCCAAAGCCCAGAGTCCCTCACACAGCCAGCTCCAAAAGCAAGAGGTTGATCAGCAGACGCTTCCCCCCGTTGGCAACACCTCCAGCGAACCCCTGGGTAAATAAAGCCTGTAGATGGCCGGTGTTTGTCCACCCAAGGGATGTTTTCTCCTGAAAATTCAGGGTAGGACATCAGCCCACGTCTGCCATCCCGAGCTCGCCAGCCAGCCCAGCTTTCTGCACAACAACTACTTCCCAACGCATCCGTTTCAATGTCTACTAGCATATTACTCCACGACTAATATACCGAAGGAAATCGCAGCCTGCCCAGGAGACATACTCCAAACTTGAGACTGAGGAATTCAATGAATATATCACTTACAAGAATCATTCCCTGAAATCTAACGTGGACAGCACCGCTCAAGAGCAGCTGCCCCAAAGCCACTGTGGTATCAGCAGCTCCGTGGCACTCAGGGGAAAGAGGGAAACTTGCGACCAAGATAAGCTGGGACAAGTTTTCACCATGAGATACCACTTACTGCGAAGGAGAGGCGCCCTTGCTTTGCAGGAGACTCCTTCTGCTGAGGAACCGGGAGGTTCCCTTGGAGGCACCTCCATCTGCACCTCAAGGGGCTTCTCAGACACACTCATTCCTAGTCCTTCAGAGAGCAAGGAGTCACTGTATCCTGGTGCTGCAGATCCCTCAGAGGTGGATTTGGGTTAAGGGTGTTTGAAAACAACGCACAGGGGGTTGCAAGAGCATTTCCAGAGGAAAAGCAAGCTATGCTGTGAAAGAAATGAATACAAGATTTTGTTTTGTGCCTTTTAAATCGGCAGGAGGCCGTCAGATCCAGCCAGGAAGAGCAAGTTTTGTTTGCAGCCGAAAGAAAAATGTTTTCTATTGCAGAATTATGATGATACCTGAGGTGTTTGCTTAAAACTACTCACAAATTCCTTTCCCATCACCACACGTACTGGGAACACACTGAAAAGCAGACAATTTGCACGGTAACTGCCTCATATCCCAAGTCAGCACAGAGGGGCTATGTCCCAGCCAAACACGCCGGGACAGCTACCGATGCTCAGTGTGAACCAGGTCAGGCTGGAAAAGCCACCAGCGCTGTCGAGCAGAAGGCCATTCAGCCCATGCACACCCCTCCACTCCTGATTTTCTGGGCCATGGCCCTGGAAAGGCAACATGCAGGATAGGGAAGGGACCCGAGGCTCCAAGAGCCTTCCCCAAGCAAGCAAACACCGAAACGAGACGGGGAAAGCTCCAAGTTTCGATGACTCCGCAGCTGCTCGGCTCTCAGGGTTAGCATCGCCGCAGCACAAGAGCAACGACCCCAGCAGCCAGCCCGCCCACGTTCGGGCTGCAGCTCCTCTCCGGCCAGCTTCGGAAAAGCTGATGAGAGAGAGGAAGCAAGAGTGGCAGCTGGACCGCTCTGTGCATCCCACTGGGATGGGGCATCGATGGGACCTAGATGGAGATGTTCATGTCCTGGAGCAACTCATCAGAGAGTCTGCCTGGGAAGGGCATTCACCTTCGGGATGAGCCTTTTTTCAAGCTGCCACCGCTGCTTTCACAAAGAGTTCCCAAGGCCTCCTCCTCTCTGAGTAACCCCGGAGGAGAAGATGCTGATGGTGTGTCCCTGGACAGAACAACACAGCTAGAAACCCAGCTGCCTCCAGGGGAGACGCAGCACTGGGCCCCATTACCACTCAAGATTTAAATGCTACACTCGGAATCTTGATCATTCCTCTGACCCTGATGGTCCGTCAAGTCTATCAGTGCTCGGTTTGCAACGAGACATGCCTCATTCCCACACCCCACCTATTCCCGCTCCGCTCCTTCTCAGTTCCTGGGAAACTCAACACAACCTAAGCCAACTTTCAAAGCTTTAATGGGACCAGATGGTTCCATAAAATATAAATGCAGCGATAAAAATACCAAGATACCTCCCAGCAATTAACTTTGGATCTACTCTGACTGGGATGGATTCAAACTGGGCTTCGTTGAACCAGCAAACTTGCCGCCTTCCTGCTGCAGGTGGGTCCATAAAACCTCTCTGTGCTTTTCATCTGCCTCGGAGCAATGCCAGAGGTCTCTCAACATCATTATGGTCCTCCAAGCCTTTTCTGAAGGTCTGGTCTCGCCAACCAGCTAATGTACTGTCCAGTTCCTCCTCAAAGAGGTGTTATGAAGGGAGAAAACAGGTTTCTCATAACTGCCACGTTACCAAACGGTTTCCTTTGCTGCAGCAGAGGATTTTGGGCAACACAGAACAGAGAAGATTCTTTCCTGTCATTTAAAAACAAGAAACTTTCGTAGATTGAAAACTAAATTAAGACTAAAATTACCCCACGATTTCACGCGGTAATTTTTGCTGGCATGGAAATGATCGCTCCTTACTTCAGTAGTGAACAGATAATTTCAGACTTCAAAAGCTTATTTCAGTATTAGGTAAACTTGTTAAATTAGTGGTTTGAAAGTTGTAATAAACTACCTAGATGAACATGACATGGCAAACAGCACGGCTTTTAGAAAATAGAGTCACACCTCTCTAATCTATTAGAGCTCTTTGAGAACTAATAATACCTTCAAGAAAAGCAGGGATAATTTATCGGACTTCCAAAAATGTCTTAATTAATAATACCCAGCACCCCTGAAGAAGCAGCGGGCGATGGAGTTGAAACCCATCCTCCTGCAGATGCCTGCTGAAGGGCTGTCATTTGAACACGGAATTTGGAGCGCCGAAGCACACAAACCAGACGGCAGCTGGAGAAGAACAGCAGCTTGTCAAAAGCTGTACAAAGCGGGGATGTGGGAGAATGAAAAATAAAAGCCACATCTCCTGAGTCACGGCTCTGCCACCCCTGCACCGGGCAGATCCCAAGCACAGCGTCGACGTGGCAAGGAGGACGCAAGCCGACAGGCGCGTGAGCTACATCCAAGCCACCGTGGCTGAAAAAAATCAGGGTTTAACAATTCGAACTCATGTCCCAGAGCTCCTTCGGGGAAACCAGAGCTTTCCTTACCCATCCCAGGTGTGCATAACACCTCCCACCACGGCAAAAACTCTCCCCGAGGGTGGCAGGCAGAGGAAGAAAAAAAACTGGACAGAGAGGCGGAAAGGCAAGAAAGCGATGACTGAAAAGATGAGAAATTGATAGCAGATTAAATCAGCCGAGCCGGGGTGAAGTTTTAAATGGCAGGGGGAAAAAAGGTGTCAAGTTTGAAGCATCTGTGATACAAATGCTATTCATTTTAGGCAGGAGGAGAGGACTGTGGGAAATTCAACATTATCTAACACAGGCAATTAAGAAAACAATGACAGTTGAAATTTAATACAGACAAGTAGAAGGTAATGCCTATCAAAAGCAACATTCCCAACAACTCATACACATTGATGGATTGTAACTTAATTGTAACCACTCAGGGAAAGGGAAAAAAAAACAAAAGCCTACACATCACTCTGGACAACTTAACAAAAACATCTGCACAACAGACAACGGTGGCCAAGAAAACAAGACATAGTGGGAAAGGGAAAGAGAGAGAACAATAACTGAAAATATTGTGATGCTATCACAGAAGAAAACAACAGGCTCAACTTGCAAGATCTTCTTGGCATCGGGCGGGGAGATGTACGCAAAAGGAACGGGAAGAAACAACAACATAAAAAAAATCTGATCCTAAACACATTCCCACAGCAAATGAAGAAGCCGGGGGTGTATCATTCAAGAAGAGGATCAGAAAGGAGAAACATAGATTGCAGAACAAAAAAACCAAGGTGAAGTGGTGCCTTTTATCTGTCCTGCCGTAATGAAAAGCACCTATTCCCTGACACCGAACGCCAACAAATTTGGAAGCGATAGACGATGTCTCAGCAGAAACACCCAGTCGCTCTGGGAGCCTTCGCTACCAGGGACGCACAGAGACGATCAGATTTTGCAGTAGCATGAGACACCAGGATGGATATTGCAGCCCAAAGACCTGCTGGTAGGATAAAAACCTAACAGGATCCAAATGGAAAACCCTGGAAGTCTTTCCCATTGGTAGTTCTGGGAAGTCCGGTCTTTATTCGACGACAGCTCCCTGTAGAGGTCCAAATGGCTGGAGTCTGGGAAGAAAACATTCCCTTAGCCGTCTCTGGGGAGGACTTTTCCCCTTAGCTCAAGAAGGCCAAGCATCAGAGGCATCCCCACAACGACCGCTGCTGGAGGCAGGTCAAGCGATGCCGAGAGCGACGGAGGTGCTTGGCGCAGGGGATTTACTCGGGGAAGGAGGTAAATCGCAGAGAACAATGTGGCCTTTTGCCGGGGAGCACGCTCCTCCAGCAGCAATAGCAAGGCTCAGCAGCATGAGGCACTATTGACTCAGCTTTGACCGACGGCGAAAAGAAAAGCGCCGCTGGCCTGATCTGACCCGGAGGGAGCCATGACGCAGCTGAAAACGGACTGGGATATTGAGACGAAGGAGGTCAGCATCTCGGCCGCCGAGTCCAAAGAGCAATCAGGAGGATGAGGAAGATCCACAGGAAGAGGGCACCACGGGAACTCTCCCATCCATCCCTTTAACACCCCGGTCAGGAAGAAGAAAACTCTTCCCTTTTCCAATCGGGCACTTTATTAATTCCTAAAGCGTTGACAACCTCAGGCGAGAGGCGGGGAGGGGAGGAGGCAGCTCGGCGCGCGTTTACGGGGCGCCGCGATGCGCAGCCACGCGCTGCCACCGCTCATAACCAGGGGTGGATGTGAAGGGCGATCTGAGCACATTTGCAAACAGATTTAATAATAAGGGGCTGTCCGCCTCGATGTGTCAAGCCATCTGCAAGTACTGCAAAAGAATATCATCGAGTGTGACATAATGCAAAGCAGGATAAGGTCATTTGCCTCTGTTTTAAAGCATCGGAAAAATTCTTTGCAAAACACAGCTTTCACAGAAACACGACCAGATGCCTGAGGAACGGCTCGAGATCAAGCGTCTGATATTCAAAATTAATCCCAGGAGGATGAGGTGTGATACGTTCCCTTTCCCTTCATCCATTTCCAGGCTGGAGAGATCTCTCTTCCATTAACTCAGCTCTCCCCCTCCTCTCTCACACCCCGACCAGGTCCTCTTCATAGGCTCAGAGTTCATCTCTCTTTTATTTTTTTTTTCCCTTTTCTTCTCCTTTTTTTTTCTTTTTCCTCAACCATTGATCTAAATGAGAGGTCTGATTCCATGTCCCTCGCTCAACAGAGACTTTCAGCTGAGTGAAACCTTCACGAGTGAAATCTTTGATTTTTACCATCTCCGCAAAGCCAAACGTCACAAGTTTCCAGCCAAAAACAACACTCAAGGTGAAATTAAAGTAACTAAAGACTCTCGCAGCTTTCACCTTCGGGAAGGGACATGCCTCCCTCTGACACTCTCTGGTCCTAAACCACCACTCAGATGCCCAAAACAGAGCCACCGAGCACGGCTGGATGCTCCCAGCGCATCCCAGTGCCCCACCACAGGGAAGCAGCCGCTGGAACACACGAGTACGTGCCCCAGAGAGGCCCCAGGGAAGAGCTGCGTTTAGGGAGGGAAGTTAACTTTGCAAAACACGACTGCTCTGCCTTGAAATGAGGCATGAGAAATGGAACCCTGGCGACGACATCTCAAGACGTGTAAACATCTGGTAACGCTTATCGCTGGGGACACCCAGTAACTCACCCAGCGCTGACGGCGGCCGAGTCGCTCGGGGAAGCGTCGAGGACGGGGTAACGCGTAGCTGAGAGGCAAGGCTGTTTAGCAGATGCCGGAGCGGGCTCGGGAAGTCAGGACGCATAAATCCAAGCTTCCTCAGCACGGCACCGCAGCGGGGAAGTCCTGCCGGGAACCCGCCGGGGTGCGTCGCGGGCTGCAGGTGAGGTGCGGTGCAGAAGCACAGCTGCAAACAGCTGCAAACAGCTGCAAACAGCTGCAAACAGCTGCAAACAGCTGCGCTGCAGCGCCAGAACCACAAAGGGAAAAGAGGCAGACTGGTTCCAGATGAAGACTCTCCAAGTTTCTCTGTGCTGTCAAACCCTTGGCTAGCTCCTAATATCATCAATAACTGCTGTGCAAAGCTGAACTGAGAGGAAAGCAAAAAAACAACCCCAAGCAAGCTGACGTTCCACAAAAAAAATCCAGTTGCTTTCTCCTCCCATGATATCGGCAATGCTGCTGAGTTGAAACTTGCCGATGGTGACCAGCTTTCAAAGCTTCCAGCTCAAGAAAGGCCTCAAGTCACCAGCACAGCGCTGGGCCCAGCAGGATGCTTGCACCCACCTGCCCAGGCTGCAGAATTGAGCTCGAGCCTCAGCCCAAAGGACCGGTAAGGTCACAACAGGCACCTGGATGGGCTGGATCCTCACCCATAAACAACAAAACTCTGAGGCGGCTGAGAGTTCACCAAACTGAATGGCTAAACGCAATCAGAGGAACACAGACCCACACCCAGGCTGGGAGGATGATTTAAACCCTTGAATGATGCGGGAAGCTTTGCGGCGCACGCAGCCTGAGGACTCAGGATAACCAGGAACGGGAGAGCCGGGACATTCGGCATCCACCAGCTCCCCCCAAATTCAGTACCGGTCATGAAGGAGACTCACCCTACCAGATGACACGGGGGCAAGGCTCTCTGTGGCCACCTGAGCTCACTGTTCACACCCAAAACCAAGGGCCCTGACCTCCTCTCCTCCTCACACCGCACTGGAAAATACCTGCAGACCCTCCCGCACGCCCAAATCCATCCCACACTCGCGCTTCCCAAAGGTCCTCCAACATTACAGCCGTCCCAGCCGGTATCTGAGCTCTGTTTAGCTCTGCTGAGGAGACCCATCCTTCTTAACAAGCCTGTTAACATAACATACAAAACCCTCCAGCTCTCAAATTTCTCCAGAGCCCCAGAGGAGTACAGGAAATTCTTCTTAATTACAATATGCGTGTTAAATAAGGACACTAGAAAGCAGCATTTTAAAATACCTGGAAAAGGTTGTGCAGCCATCTCCACTGCTCCTGTTTGGGTTTAAAAGGTGGCCACCACATCTAAGGGTTGTATCATCCTCAGGGCTTCAAAGGGGTTGGATGCTACAGCAAGGCCACCAAGACTCCCATCAGAGGGGGCTTCAAACACAGTAGGAAATTGGAAGCTGTGGCGGCAGAGAGATGTGTGACGCTGCAGAAACAGCAGCAGCCCCCAATACTGAACTTTTAACTAAATAATTCCAATCGAGTCACTATTTCCTTAACAACAGACCGAGCCCTTGAAAATCTGGTTGCAATGCCACCGCCTGGGCTCCTTTGTCATCTGGTGAGTCACCACTCACCAGCACAGGAGTTTAACCCTGTCACAGGGGACAGCGGCTCTGTCACTCCTGGCAAGCGGGATGGCTGCACGGGGATGTGTTTGTGCAGATCCACGCCTAATTCCTGCAAAAACTGGCTTTTTATTTTCTAGAAGGCACAGGTGCAAATCCCCACCTTACACCCGTCCGGCTGGTGGGATGTTCACCATGACCTGGATGGGTCCAGCCCTCTCCCCCCCCTGCAGTGCTGCCACTTAGAATTCGCTAATTAAGCCCCGTTAATGAATTCCCTCGGATGCCTAATGACAGCACATTTGCGCTCCTCCTCTGCCGGTGCTCTCACCCATCACTTGGCTGTTGGGAACTTGTCTGAACTCGGGGGGGAATCGTGCCAAGGCAGCCCATTTCAGCTTCACGGTCACGAACGCTCACGCCAGGAGCACAACTTCACGTTGCATTCATCCAAGGAGGGAACAATCACAGCCTGCCTGTGCCTCTCTCTGTGGCAGGAGAACAAGATTATGACACATCATCCATTTTTTATCAGGTCATTTTATGGCTCCAAAAAGCCTCTACTCTCGAGCAACTACCTACAAACAAGCTACAGATCAAATCCCACTGGCAAAAATTACCCGGCCACAGCAACCGGCTCTGAAGAAACCGCAGTCCATCCACCCGTGGAAGAAAAACAAGCAGGGAAGGTGAATTATTTGTACAGACCTTCTCATGCTCCCCAGGCCTGATCCCCACGTAGAGCTAACGCAGAAGCAAACACGAGTAATTCAGATTTATGCTCAGTCGACACTAAATATGCTCGTTCCTTCGACACTTCTTTTCATCCCCAGGATGTCTCAACATCTGAGCACGGTAATTCCCTAGTGATTAACTTCTTTATTTATTTAAAAAGAGCAGAGAGGTTTTCGCAAGCACGACTGTCACTCAGCATCTCTCGCCGACAGCGAGATGGGGATGATGTGTGACAAACGCTCCGGGCCCACGGTGGGTGTCTCCTCCAAAGGGGAGTAATCCCCTGACTGGGGCACTGCTTTCTGGGGGGGACTTGCAACCAGTGACTGCGGAAACAGCTCCCACTTCAACGATACGCAGCGTCTGGGCTCTTTCCTCCAAACACGTACCAAAAAGGGGCAAGAGCATGAGACAAAGTGCATTAGACGCAGCCCACGTGCAAGCAGATGAGACACAAGCCCCTGGTGGCCAACCCACAGAGCATCCCTCTGAGACAACCCTCCACGGACCCACCAGGAAAGCACCTGCTGGCAGCCGACGCGACAGGCAGAAGAGAAAAATCCTTAAAGGCTGACAGAAATGGCACAGAGTCAGTGGTAAAGCTTTGCAGCTGGTTTCCCGGCCTTCCCAGAGGGTGGCCAGGGCTTCTCCTAGAGAGAAAGAGGAGGAATGAGAAATGCTCCTGCTTAAAATGAATAAAATATGTCACTCCTGATCTTGTAGCTATTAAATCACTGGCTATACAATTACTTAATTATGTAGCAGCAAAAGAAAGGGGAAGGGGGGGGGAGAGGTGGTATTTTTCCTCCTGAAAACTTCAATTTGCTACCTCAAGAAAATAATTACTCGATTCAAACATTAAATAATTGAGACATTCATTAGCAGGCCTATTGTACGATTAGCACAAGGACGGTACCATTTAAAGACTGAGGAATTGATTCACCAGGGAAAAAGAAAGCAAGCCTTAATGGGCTGAACACCAGGGTGGCTCCGAGGGCTGGATTCAGACAGGGTGCTGCACCCCAAGGGCGTCAGCAGCTCAATGCAAAGCCCAGTGGCCTTCTGTCTCTGAAGGTACATGTGGGTCCTCCCTGTCTGTACATAAAGAGTCCAAATGGCACGACCAGAGTCAGGTTCGTGCACTCCCTCGCCGTGCTCCACCTCTGCAAACCACTGCCCAGGTTGCACGGGTCCTAGAAGGGCTGTGGTTGAAAGAGACCTTCAAGACCGCCCAGTCCAACCGCTGACCCAGCACTGCCAGGTTACCACTAAACCACATCCCTCAGCACCACATCTCTGCGGCTTTTAAACCCTCTCCAGGGATGGGGACTCCACCACTTCCCCGGAGTCTCTCCAGAAAGCCCTCTGAGCTCCCCTCAGACACATCATTTAGCACCTTTATTCACCTCCTGGATCAAAAAAAAAAAAAGGCTGCTGGTCCCAGCACCTCAGACCCGAGCTCCACCTCAACGTGAACCCCGTGTGAATTCACTGCCGCTGCAATAAGCAGCTGCCAAACAATGCGATGCGGGAGACGGGAGGCAGGAACCCTTTATCCCTCTGGATGCAATCGAGCGGTTTACAGTGTCTGCAAAAAAAAAAAAAAAAAATCCCAACCCTGCTGCAAACGCGCTCCCGCTCAGCATGAGGTGGGGAGAAAACCAAGCGGGGTGACCAGAGGGCAGCAGCTCCTGTAAAAGAGAGAGGGCAAAGGCGGCACCGAAGGGGAAGCAATTACAAGCAATTACTGGCAGAGGCTGCCATGCGGAAACACTCCCGTTGTTTAAAATTTGACCCACTGCGAATATCTTTCTTAAAATGGTTATTGCCTTATCCTCTCCGATCTAAATAGGCCTCTCCACACTCGGCTGCTCTAAGGAAGACAGAGCAGCCTGGAGCAGCGGCCGGGGAACGCAGAGGACTTTGGGTCAGTTGCTGTTCCCCTCCTGACCATCCTTGTGGGGTCTCGAGGCAAAGTGGAGGCACAGCGCTGCCTGAAACCCAGGCAAACCGTTCCCGCTCCATCCCACCCACTGCCCAAGAGGGTTCCCGTTCACACCGCGCTGCACAGCTTCCTTCCAGGCAGCATTTTTGGGAAAAAACAAACCAAACCAACACAGACAGGACAAGCAGCCCTTCGGGGACCCTCCTATGGAGGAGGCACATGGGAAGGGGAGAGCGCAGAGCAAGCTGAGTTGCTGCAAAAGTCCCCTCCGGCAGGACAGTCAGCTGCCATCCTTCAGCCCTGTTTATTCCCCTTTAACAAGCAGGGAAACTGGGGAGTTGGAAGTCCGAGACAAATTATTTATCCCCAGTTTATGTCTGGAGTTGAAAACGGCAAAGACGCAGCTTAGCACCGAGCGGTTTTATACCTTAGATCATGAGATTGCTCCTTTTACGAGCTGACACCTTGCAAACACGATTTTTTTTTTTTCTTGGAAAATACCATTACCTGCACAAAGATGGGCTTTCCTAGTGAGGGAAAGGAGAGATTTGTTTTCATCTCACCCAGAGGAATCCAAAACCCCACCTTTCAGCCAAGACTTGTTTTTTTTCCAGCAGCGTATCAGGCAGCTGAGAGACTCTTTTGGTGGAGCAGGAGCTCCTGTTGCTGCCTTAGCAACCCTCCCCAAAGCTGCATCAATGTCACCTCCAAGCGATGCCACCGTGGCACGAGAGCGGAGAGATCTCGGCGCCGTATTGAACCGAAACGGGCGCGGAACAAAAGCGGCCACGTTAAACTCGTTCCCATTAAAAAATAATAAGGGATCAAAGTTTGCCAAATAGAAAAGGACAGAATCAGCAGAGAATTACTTTAATTATTACCTTTGAGCTCACCAAAAAAAAAAGAAAGAGTAATACAACCAAGAGCACACACGAAAGAAAAACTCTAAAGGAAGTACTTGACAGTGCCCCTTTAATTAAACCGCTCTGAATATCATTAGCAATGGACCTTTGGAATTTAAAGCCAATTACGGTCTAAATACAAAAGTTACTTGCTCGCCAAGAAGCTTACACAACATCTTTCAGAAGTGGGCTTGGTGCACAGGGAAGAGCTTTTTCCTCCACGAAGCACTTTTATGGAAGCTGGGCACCTCAGTGCGGAGAGACCAAAAAAGCCCAGGAACCCTGTTAGGCTGGAGTTATGGGTCTGAATGAGCCCATTGGAGCCGTCAATCCACACAAGGGTCATCAGATAACAGATGACAGACCTTTGCCCCATCCTGGGGGAGCTCTGGACTTGAGGGAAGTCATCTGGAGCTGCTGAAAAGTTGAACATCTGGATTATAGAGGCCGGCACCTTGGTTAGTGTCTAGCACAACTCGTGTCGTGCCACTTGGTGCTCCTGGAGCCCAAGCATTGAACACCAGCTCAGGAGAAGCTCAAGCCTCCGGAATGAGCTTCCCATCACAGTGTTTCCAAATGAGACTCTCCACTGCTCCCCAGTCCAAAGAGGTACAAGAAATCCTTTCCCCTGCATCCACCACAGAAGCTGCCGAGCTTCAGCATCACCGCAAGCCCTGGGATAGTGCAAAATCACGGGCTGTGCCCTCGGCTCCCGCACATCCCTCCCACCCTCTCTCCACAGGCAGAAGTACGTGGTTACCGAGAGGATAACGGAGAAAAAGACGGAGCCCTCCACACCCTGGGGTCAAAGGCAGGCAGCCTGTCTGTGCGTGAAGGATCCCTCGGTCTTCCTAAGGTTTAGATCAGCCCCTGATTACGGTGCAGCAAAACTCCGCAGTTTATCTTCTGGACAAAAGAATTATGACTGCAATGACAAGAGACAGCGGCTGTTTGCATGGAAACAGCTCTCCCCGAGCCGCGCCGGCACAACAGGGCAAGCCCCGCTGCGCTGGCGGTTCTGCTCTGCGCTGGGGTTTGGAGGGAAAGAGTAAAAACAGATGGCACATGGAATGATTCGTCCCAAAAATCAGACCGTGGCAAGGCCAAAACTATCCCTCGGATGAGTTGTGACGTGGCAGCTCTGAAAATGAGAGAGGACCCCACGCTCACTTATTAGAGGTTTGGGAGGGGACCAGGAGGCAAAGACTTTGTTCTTCGGTGGCCAAGGCTTCTTGTCATTAAAGCAAAGCGGCAACTAAAGTTCTTTCCTCTCACACTTTTCATCTTTATGGAAAAATCTTCCAGACACATTACAGACTGTGCAAGCGTTTGACTTTCAAAGCAACACGGGGAAACATCTCCCCATCGCAGCATTCGGCGGGACGGCGACGGCGAGCCCAACAGAAATACTCATCGCCATATGTTGCAGGAACGATTCCCACAGACATTCATTAGTATCACCGCCACGGAACTCCACAAGACTTTCCTGCAAGGGAAGCGGCGCGGTCGCTAATTAAGCCAGAGACGTCACCCGGAGCGAGGAAGGTGAGGCTCGACTCCTCCAGCTGAAAGACCGAGGAAGGGGAGAGGGGTGGAGAACGCTGCAAGTGGCCAGCTCTGCCCCCCCTGGCTCTAAGCCCAGCTCTTCCTACCCCTTTGAAAAACAGGGAGAATGACAATTTCTACAAGCTCCACATATTTATGATCACAAGTGAACAAACCAGAGCATGGAGACACACTCTTGCACAACTTTGCTCAGGCAAAAAAATAATTAAAAAAAAAAAAATTAAAAAAATCAAACAATAAAAAACACCCCAACAAACCAAAGCACCAACCTTATAATTCAAATAAAAGTAGCTGGTGGTTTGGGAAGTCAAGGCTCCTCGTGATATTTAATATTAACATTTCCAGATGATTTATTACCTAATTGTGGAGCAGCTGAACGTCTCCAGGGCCTTGCGTGTAGCAGAGCTTGAGGAGCGCTGCTCCTCTATCATCTGCTTTATGCTTCATCCCAGCTCTGGTCTCCAGCAGTTGAAGTTGCTGCCAACCAGGAGCTGCTCTGGGGAAGCAACAGGAAAGCGGAGGCAGCCAGCAGTGGGCAACCCCACGTCTCAACACCTGGAAAAGCTTCTTCAGACAACCTAAAGGACAAATCTAGTTCAAACCTGGGAGACAGCTGGACCTAGGAGCGCCACAAGAAGCTGGAAGACCTTATGACGGAAAACAGAACTGTTATTCCAAAGTTGCAGGCTTAATACAAAACTCTCAGAGCCTGAAACAGCAATTCCAAAGGGAATCAGAAGTGGGCTGATGGCGTTTCCAGGCAATTTCTTCCATCCTTAGCCGGACTCCCAGAGGGGTAGCACAAACAAGAGAAACGTAGCACGAGGAGGAGGACGGAGCCAACATCACTGCTCAGGCACGACGACTGCTTTTGTCATCTTGCAGCTTCCAGCCTCCCTCCAGGGCCCACCCCACGCCTCTTCCACCTCCTCCGAAGCACGCTTTGCTCTTCCCAGTCCTAGAATGGAGCACGACTCCAGCACGGGAGAACCGCTGGCCTCCACTGCCACACCGCTCCCGACGCGCTGCACCTCGTGCCGAAAGGGGACCTCGGCAAATTGCTCCGAGACCCTCAGGAGGAACAAGCGATGCAAACGCCGCTTTTAATCGTTTAATCCTCGCGGTCCCGCAGCTATCCCGCCCAAGGATCTCCCCGCGGAGCCGGCCGAGCACGTGTGCGAGGGGACTGCGGAACACAGTTATTTCGAGAAGATGGATAGACAGGCAAAAAGACGGGGCTTGACAGCAAGCAGAACACTTCAAAGGATCTCAGCTGCTCGGTAGCTATCCATCATCCCCTGAAGACACCAGCGAGCCCGGGCGGGGCGATCACAAGAAAGTATTTAACATCTATGTTCATCCAGGGTCCTAAATCGCATCTCTCGGGCTGGGGGCCCCAAATCGGGTTCATTGCCACAGGAACATCACCAGGGACGTCCTCTTGGATTTAACAGGTACCAGAAAAGGAAATCCTGTTACTCCCCAACACCCATATTACGCATTTCAGTCACATTTCTACCTACGCGTTCATCCCCAGGTACAAAGCACCGTACGGCATGTGAGGTGAGCGCTGGATGAACACATCAGGCTTTGCTGACGGGGAAATCAAGGCAGGCTAAGAGCAAAGTGACCTGTCTGGTGTCCAGAGACTCAAAACCACGGCTTATATCCACAGTCTGGTCACTCAGTCAGGAGATCGCATTGTTTTTTCTTTCCCCTCTGACCCCAGCCAGGAAAGTAATTTATTTTTTTGAACCCAGGCTGAGCAGATGCCCTTTTTGGTGGACCCTGCTGATGAAGTGCTCTTCCCTGCCAGCGCTGCGGACAGCACAGGGCAAAGCCCTGCCATGCTGGGGAGCAAACAAAGACCTGGGCTTTGCTCTCTCCTTCCACCTAATGAAGCACAAGATCACTCGAGGATTTTTGTCAGTTTTAATCAATATAGAAAGAAAATGGTCATGTCTGTTCCCTTTCAAGAGAGGAAAACAACCCCTTTCTGCTAAGTCAAAGGAGCAAGCTGGAGAATGGGAAGAATTACATTTCCAAATTCCTAAATCTACCTCCAAAATAAAAGGGAGAGTAATGAAAAGTACCCTCCCTCCTCCCTCCCCTTTTTTCCTCTCATGACAGCATCACTCACAGCCTCCCAGCCTGCAATGTCCCAAGTAACATCCAGGAGAAATTACTGGTGAGTCATCCTCACCCCAGCCCTGACAGGACCCCCATGAGCCAGGGGTCCAGACAACCTCTGCTCGGGGCAGCTCATCATCCATATGGCTTTCTGCAGCCAAACAAGCCCTCAGCTACCAGCAGAGCCCCTGGTGGGACAAAGAGGTGTCCCAGAGGTGACCCACAGCCCCGAGACCCACCCGACCTGGAGCTGTTCCTGCACCTTTGCAGCAGCAGCAGCCGTGCAAACCTCCTGTGAAAAGAAGGAGCTGCCACACTGGCTTTAAGGAACAAACTGGAAGGGAACAGAAGGACCTGGCAGGCAGGCGAGGGTTTGGGCTTTGCAATCTGGATAATCCATCTGAAACTCAGAAAGCAACTAGCAGAATGGAGGGAGGGAGAGAGAGAGAAGGAGTAATGAATAAAATAGAACAGAGCACAAATCTGTCTGCAGCCCTTCCGAGCAGCAGTTCTACTTCCAGTGCTCCAGCAGACCTGGGAGCTTCCCTAGCAATTGGCAATACATCCCTGGGAGCCAGGGGATGGTTGGGCTCTGAATAATCCCCTGCAAACTCACGACCTACCAATGGGCACTGGGAAGGAGTCAGGCCAAGGGAAACCTGCCCAGGATTTTGGTCCTGCTTCGGTGCTCCCTGCAGAGCCACAGCTCCAGGCGACAGACCAAGCCCAGTAACCTGTGACCCCCCCAGCTCCTGAGCACTCCAAAAGATCCCGCTCTCAACCCCAGCCCTCTTGCTGGCCGAGGAGGGAAGGAAAGGGAACGGGCACGCCTGGAAGCGGAGCCGGACGGCAAGGAGACACAGCAGGAGACCTGCTAACAGATCCCCACGTCTCATTTAAAGAGGATGAATCTGCAGCACAGGCATGGCACGAAAATACAGAAAAAGCACATCAGTGTAAGAAATCTCTAACAGATGGGACTGTGAGCCTGCAAGAGAAGACGGGGATGGAGGCTGGGAAATGCACGTACAGCAAAACCTCGGCTTTTGCTCTTCTGTGAGAAACCCAGAACAAACATTAGCTGCATTGCTTTTCTAAACACCTTTCCCCTGGAGTTAAACACAGTGGAGGCTGGAGGAATTCAGAGCAATTTCCCACACGCATGCCACTGTCAAGGCTCCACGCAGCGCGCTTAAAATGGACACCTCGGCTGGAATTTACTGTCTGCGGAGACGGCACAATTACCTGTCGCTCTCCTCCTGCTCCTCTGCTGCAGAGAGGAGGAGGAGGAGGAGGAAGGAGAAGGTGAAGCAGCCAGCTCCTCAGGGTGCCCGAGTGCCTCTGAGGGGGCAGCTCCCAGAGATGCCAGGGCAAAGGCTGGAAAACAGAGACCACCCGAGTCATGGGGATACGTGAGCACTGGGAGCCTTCCGGCAATCCAAGCCCCGTATTTTTTAGGGAAATTATTAAATTAGGAAAAAGTTGTTGTCCCCCTGCGTGCCTTACACACGTAGATGCTCCATCTCCACCCCAACCTCAGGATAAAGAGCCCAGCGCTGTTTCATAGCTCAAGAGATCGGCAGAGGGCTCCAAGTCTTGCAGACCCACTGGAGTGCGAGTCAGTTGGTCGCTCTTTCCCGTCCCCGTTAGCACAGCCGCACGGCAAACGCCTCTGGGTGTACTCCAGCTGCCGAGCTGCCTTCATCCAAAACGGGGTCTCCGAGCGGCGCTCGCTATCCACCCCAGCAGGTCTAAATCCACCCAACAGAAGCCAAAGGACGGGCTCCGCGCT
Source organism: Baryphthengus martii (assembly GCA_013396935.1). Lineage (NCBI taxonomy): Eukaryota > Metazoa > Chordata > Aves > Coraciiformes > Momotidae > Baryphthengus > Baryphthengus martii. The sequence goes on along the minus strand of VWZK01010880.1, from coordinate 886,204 downwards.
CCCCAGGGGGGCCGCGGTTTTTAAAAAGAGAACCAGGCGACGGCAAGAACTCGGACGAGGCTTAAAAGCACGTCTGGTGGGGCTGGAAAAGCGGAGTTTCTCCTCTCAGCCCGCGGAGCCGGTGAGGTACGACGCGCTCCCTTTGTACTTTCGAAAGGAGGAGGTGATAGCAGAGCCCAGACTTAAGAGGGGAACGCCCCGCGGTGCAATACGGCGCGTAAAACGCCATCATTAAGTGAGGCCTTTTTGAAGATGCCTGCGAGGGGTGCTTCCCAACACACCAAGGTGAGGGAGCTTTCAGAAGTGGTTTTGTTTTCCCTGCGAGAGGGGCCTGTGAAGCTGTTGGCGGCTCCTCTACGGAAAAGATAACTGATCTCCTCAGATCACAGTATATTCAAGTTCACAATTAATTTAGATAACTCCAGACAATCTGGGTTATTAGGAAAAAAAAAAAAATTAAGAGAAACCTGGAGATTAAGACTTATAAATCTGCAGGCATTAGGGACAATTGAATTCTTTCTTATATGGATGTAAAATCAAGCCTTTTTTTTATACGATTCAATTATAGATTGATGGGAAGGCTTGGAAACACAGATTAATGATCTTTTCTTAAAGTAAAAATTATATAAGAAAAAATAAAAAGGGAGTCATATAACAGAAAGAATTACTACTCCCCAAACCATGATTAAGGTTTAGTAGGTTACGTTCAGAACAGCGTAAAAGGGAATTTGTGGATTCTCAACCACATTAAACGAGTATAAACGGAGATAAAGGAAGCGGGACGGTACCGTAAATTATCGGCCCTGCAAGGTGGCAAAGGTGGGGGGAGCACATCTCCAAGCGCACGGGACCGACAGCGAGCTGGTGACCTAACATCAGGAAGAAGGATGTGGTTTGAGGGACCCCGAAGCCTTCCAAAAATATCTACGAGAGTTTTACAGACCTGGGGCGATTCCCTCGATGGCAACGGAGCCGGGCTCCGTTGATCCGGACATCAGCTTTTCCCAGCAACGGGCAAATTGCTCGGATGGGGTCTGAAGGGCGGGGGGACAGCACAAACCAGTCCTGATGTGAACACCCCACGGGCCCCTCACTAAGCGCTTCACCCTTCATCCCAGCAAACTACTTAAAATTAAACGCAACCCTATTCTAGCTGCTCCAGCCCCCGTGCCTAGAGCTTTCCTTGCGCTCCTGCTACTTCAGCCTCCAGCCTTTCAATGAAAGAGGGTAACACCGCAGGGTTAACGCAGAAATAAACGCCTTCAAAAGCTGCAAGGCGCGCTCGGATACTATGGTAATAAGGGGCATCCGAGTCCCTGAGAGAACCTGGCTCCGAGTGAGTATTTCTCAGAAGGCTAAATCCAAGCCCTACTCAGCGTGAATTAGCAGCCGGGCACATTGTTAGCGAGGCTATTGTTTATCGCTTTGTCCAAAAAGAAAGCGCTATCTAGGTCACTCATTACAGGGGAGAGCCGTGTATGAAAATGCAGCCCGGGTGCCTATGGAAATGAAGGCAAGAAAGGCGAGAAGAATAGCGGCGAAGGAGGTGAGATGTGCTCGACGGCAGCTCTGCAAGGATCGCATTGAAAAGGGGAAGGAGGCGTCGCCGGAGCTCCTGCGCGGCCACACCGAAATCTAATTCGCACCTCTTTGCCGACTGCCCTTTCGGTTCACAAGCACCGGGGGGGAAAAAAAAGCAGCGGAGAGGAAACCATGGTTTAGGTTTAAAAATCAGCCTCAGCTGGGAAACGGGAATTTGCAATAAAATAAGTACATGTATCGTTCAAGATATAAAAGGCCCGTGGCCGATTCGGAGGTTTGGCACGGGGCTGGGGCTCCGCGCAAAGTAATTAAAAGGAGAACGGATTCCAGCGGGAAAAAGAACAGCTCCTCCCTCTCCGAAAGACATCTTTCTGATGAGACAAAACCTTGACTTCACTCATTCTGGAGCAGAGTTAAAGGCCACGGCAGTATTTAAGCTTGCAATTAATTTCCAGTCATTCTGGAAGGCGGTGATCAAGTTAACATTTCGACGGCAGCGGTTTAACAACACGAGCCTCAAGGACCCGGGGCACTGGGAACACGGAGTTAAATCCAGACTCCGCAGAAGTAGAGTAGAGCTACAAAGCATGGGTCACTGTAGCTGGGGGGAATTTCACTTGGATTTTCTATCCAGTTCCAGGGGTTTTGGTGTGGGTTTTTTCCCTCTTTCCGATGCCGTTATCCACAGACAGGCCTAATGGCAACTCTTTTGTCTTTAATCCCAGGGAGTTTGCTCCAGCGCTTTCCCCCGCGAACGCCCACGCAGCCCCCTGCTCTCCACCCCGACTTCCATTAATTGATTTGTACGGAGGCTCTCGTCAAAGAAAATTGCCTGAGAAGTCCAAACCCCAAAGACAGCCACAAACTTCAGAAGCTGAAGATTTCGTGAAATGGTAACAGCCAGTGGGAGTCAGGAAACATTATCGCTTCGCCTTCTTGTTTGAAAATTAAGGGTCTCGGGTTAAATCAAAGTTTCTCTCTCCCTCTAATAAGATGACAGCCCAGACCGTTCGACTGACTGCTGAGACACCGGCTCCTCGCTGGCTTTAGATTACTCAAGTGCTCCGAATTTAATCTCAAATGGTTGTTATTGGATTTCCGCTCGGACTAGCTGGCTGGTGAGCGCAGCGAGAGAAGCCGGCCCCTACGCAACCGTGCGGCCTCTCAGCTTCTGGAGTTTGAAGACCTGCTGCTACGCGATGGTTTTGCAGGAGCTTTTGCTCCAGCACCTTCCAGGAGGGAAACAAGCGTGGTTCAAGAGGAGAGGAAACACCCGCTATCATTTGCTCGCGACAAGGATGCTTCTCCGCGCGCCTCTTCTCCCGCTCAGAGGTATTAATCGCAAGGAACGGTGCAAGAAGCGATCCCTCCAGATGCGTCTAAGCTCACGGCGAGGCCAGGCAATTCTCCAATGTACACACGGATCTCAGAAGGGTAAATGTTTCCTGGCTTCTACCGGCATCTTCATGTCATTTACACAGCGCCGTCAATCACTGCTCTCCCAAGAAGGGGAGCAGTGTAAACTCATGTTTAATGCCAGATTTACACACACTTCTATTCGCTGGTAAATGAGTCCGCTACATATGTTGTGTCAATCGGTCTTGACAGTCTTCGCTTAGTGCCCCTTCGCACGAGGGAAGCGCAAAGGAACGCAGGCACTTCCAGCCGGACCTGACTTCTGGTCCCTACGCGCCGCCCCGTCAAAAGGCACATCCTGACCTTTACCTCATGGCATTAAATTTCTGCTGGCCGTGGACCTTCTCCGCTTTACCAGCTGATCTCACCTCCGCTACGCAAACTTTTCTCCCTGACCGGTTGCTGCCCCAGCAAGGGATGTATCTCTCTCCCGAGTTTCACGCCCAGACCAAAAGCCCAGAATCTACCCCAGACTTTTCTCGTGCGCATCCTGGGCGTAAACCCTCAACTTGGGTGCACGTAATCAAACCCGGCCCCTCACCATCCCTTTGCACAGGGCTGGTTGCACTTTGCTGAGGGCTGATGGACGCCGGCCAGCACGACCACGACGTAGAATCCCGCCCCTCACTCCGCGACGGCACCAAGGTGGCCGGCGTTCAGCTGACAAGATGATTTGCCGTCCTTTTAAGAAAGTCCTTCTCGTTGCATCGTGCCAAAATGAAGTCACCTTCCTCGCTGAAATTATCCTCTGTAAATACCCCCCGAGGAGTCAGTAATTCCTTTCTCCAGGATGACTCATCCTCCTACACAACGGACCATGAAAAGAGCAATCGTGCTGCCCTGTCAGTCTGCCGCAGAGACGGGCGCTCCCCTCTCTGATTCAGCCCTCGAGAGCCGATGGGGATGGGCACAGCTCTACCTGCTCCCCACAGCATCATCCGCCCACCCTGCCCGTGCCCACGCTGCTCACATCCCCACCTTTGAGCAAGCTCCCTCTTTCTAGGGCGCAGGACTCAAGCGGTGCCCCGAGACGCCACCCGGACACAGCAGAAGATCCGCAGGAAGTATTTTCCTAACGCTCCTATGACTTGGGTGCTTTGCCTTCATCAAAATGCACAGCAGCACCTTCCAAGGCTGGAGGAAAGGAAGATGATCCTTTCAGGGGTGGCTTTTCACCCCCCTCCTCAGCCAAGCGGAGCTTTCTCTCCGTAATTAACTGCTCCGGCCCGTGCGCTGGCCGAGCTCCACCAGCATCGCGGCCGAGGCAGCGACCTCTGAAAGCAAAGCCCTGGATTTCGGCGGAGCCGACGCTCCGCACCACCCAGGCCGCACCGCGAAAACCAGACTGCGGATGCGGGAGGCGCCGGAGCCATTCAAACCAGCCACGGGCAGTTGAACAGAAACAGAGCTTCAATCCAAAATTAATTTGCAGCATCCTGGGCTGAACGCTTCAGATAAGCGGCGCCGGAGCCGGAGAGACGACAGGGAGAAGCGGCTCGCGGCCGTGGCGCGCGCCCAACGTCCCGCGCTACGTAACAGCGGCGGGTCCTGCGGAACCCTTCTCTAAATCACCAGCAACATTTTTTTTTCCTCCCTGCAGGGCTTAAAGCCTCATCCTGCTCCAGTTACTCTGAAAGGGAATTTAGTGCCTCGCCATAAATTATACGAGCGTTGGACACAAGCATCATTTATGCACAAATCACCGCTCCCTAGAACAAAGCGAGTATCAGCCTCCTGACAAAACACTTTTTAGCAGGATTGGCAAATGAATAAAACCTCCCAATGAATACCGACGTGCCGATGAAAAAGTCCTACCGATTTTAATAGAAAATGATCATTTTCCTATAGGATTTTTTGAACCGTCTTGTTGAATTTAATGGAGATTTTCTATTCTGGTCCACAATTATGCAAGAGTTAAAATACCTCCAGAGACAAGGAGATTATCTATTACATTCTATAGGATTGCAGGGTAATTTCCATAGAATCCTGTTATGTTTCTATAAAGCCTGACAAATTTAATCCCCATTGAACTTTACAGGGACTTTTCCATAAGGGACAAATAGACCCTGACATCTGTTAGCCGCAAAATGCATAATACTCAGAAAATAGAGGCCTTACACACCAGAGCTGTACTCAAAATGGTCGAAAGATGTCTTGAACAAGCAGCTTAATGGGGAAAATGCATTAAATTGGTGTCACATGGCTGCATTAGTCCGCTTGTGTTGCAACATTTCTTTTATACACAATGTCATTTATACAACCAACCCTTTACAAATTGCATTTGCTACCAACGCGCGCCTGATCTCATCATCCCGCGCGGGGACTTTCCTGTGTCGGCACAGAAAGCGCGAGAGCGATGGGAATCGAGGGGAGGGAAAAAATAAAAATGCCGGTTGAAAAGCGTGGCGCTGGTGATGCATCTGTGCACAGCCCTCTGCCCTGATGCTACTAAGAAATGCATCGACTCCAAATCTCTCTCTCTCTCTCTCTCCAAACTCTACTGTGGAGCTGGGAGAAGGGCTGCACTTCTCTTTCCTGAGCACTACTAAAGAAGAAAACGTTCGGCTGAGCGATCTGGAGCCTGAAGTCTTTTGAATTCCCCCAGAAGGTGGTTCTAACAAAGAACAAAACAAGCAGGGACAGCCTAAGGTTTCCTGCGCCAGCACACCAATTTGTCAATTAGAAGACACAACAGCCCCCGTGGGTCTTTTCCCACCTTTCCTCGGGCAAGTTGGCGTCAAACACGACGTACGCTCACGACGTGGCCGTACCAGCGTCACCCGCTCATCCCTCACAGCCAGTTACTCCTCGAGAGCCCAAAAGGCACTTCAGGAGGTCCTGGTTTTGGGTGCAGCACTTCTGTGGAGTTGCTCTGGTTCTCGCCTGGCTGTTCCCACCCCTACCTTTCCTGAGGTTGTGGATGCTTTAAGCTTAGCCAGGATAAAACAGAGCTCGAGTGCTCCTAAGCCAGGCTGAAAGTCCCTCTTTGGGACAACGATCTACCTAAAGAAGTATCCACCACAGCAGTGACTGTAGTAAGCCTTTGTAATAACATCATAGCAATAGTAACAGTGCAGGGATAGCCAAATTAACCTTCATATTACACAGCAGACAGGGAAAAATATCTTAAACCAGTACAAAAAGCCTATTGGAAAGGGAAGGCACCAGCAATACAGACCTCCCTCCCCCGGTAGCCATGCGGCAGCGCTGGAGTGAGGGGATCAAACCAACACTGGGCTCCGAGAGCCGCGCGTCTGAGGACACCGCAGACATACCCATGGCAACAAGAAGAACAAGCACCTCCATATGTCTCCCCAACTGCATTTCCTTTCCAAAGAAAAGGACAACGTGGTAGCTGAGCACGGCAGAGAAAATACAGCCTTAATATTTTCTAAATCCTAGCGGGGCGTGGACGGTGGGTGCAGGGAAGGGTGGCACAACGGCACAGAGAGATGCAGCTTGAGAAGGGTCCTGTGCTGGGTAAGATCCCGATCCCCTATGAGTGGGAGCCCCAGGGCACGTCCAGATCTATAAGAAACTCCTTGCAATACTTCACCCAACGCAAAATTGAGCATGGAGCCTTTGCAGCTCTGGGCACGGGGCATCTTGGCCCTAGAATCACACTTCAAATATCCATCCCTCAGCACCATTTCATCCACACAAGGCAGAAGGTGCCGTCAGCAAAATTTTGCTTTGTTAATAACACCCTCGTGTTGCCACGACAGGCTCCAGGTAGGCTAAGAAAAAAAGCTCTCCAAAGTGCCGGAACCAGCCCCACAGGCAGGGCTGAGAGCAACGCTGCTCTAACCCAACACCGAGCTGGCTGCTCCATGAGCCACTGCTGGGGGAAAAAGTCATCGTTTGGGACTCTTTTTTTCTTTGGTGCCAGAAAAAGGTTTGCTTTGGTTTCATTCCTCCCTCCCCACGACGTGCCGTGGTGTGCCCGGGGCGGTGGCGGTAGGGAGGCTCGGCATGGCCGGGACGGTGATTTGCAGTCCGCTCAGATGCAGCTGTAGATCACTTGGGAGAATGAACCTACAGTTTTATAAACTATTTATTAGGCCTGTCCTGTAGCGCTACATCAATATGGCCATCGGTGAAGCAAGGCAGGAGCTATAAAAATACCATCTATCCAAAATAAGCTTCATAAAATCAAACAGAGGCCAGTACAGCCTAGGATGGGATTGTGGCTTGACATATAAAGGGCCTCTCAATCTTGGAGATAGACCATTAAAATCCTCAAGCCCTTTTGGTTCACAGAAGTCTAAAACAAAAGGGGAAAAATAATGCCACCTTCCCTGGCGGAGCAGGAGAAAGCAGCACGGTCATTGTGCAGCATCAGGTATTTCCGCAGAATTCAGATGACTCCCTCCTCCCAGCAAGACAACCAGCGGGTGGAAAAAAACGAAAAAGTAAAATAAAATATAAATGAAATGAAACCTTCCTTTCCCTCTGCCTCCCCCAGCCACAAGCTGCAGAAAGTTTCTGCTGCCTCTGCTCGCGGTGCCGCGTTCCGGTCCGCGTGGGAGAGGCGGTGCGGAGGGTGGGAGCGAGGAAAGGCACGGCTGAAAGACGACGATAGCCCGGTCCGGTGCCTCGAGGCAGCGGGGTAAGGCAGAAGGCAGGTCAATCCATTGTCAGAGATGATGATTAACATTTCCAGCCAGCGCTCCCTCCAACCGCCTCGAAACCACGTCTTAATAAACTGCATTGCAAATAGCCTTGTATTTCTACCTTGCTGCATCTGCCGGGGCGAGATAATGCGCCGACCTCAGAAAAAGTGACACGCTGGGAACGAGGTGCCGAGAATGACACGACACGGTGAAACCTTGCTCAGCACGTCGCTCCCGGCCCCGGGCGCCTCACGGGGGACGCCAGCGTCTCGCTCGGGCTCTGTACCAAACAGGGGTGCGGCTTCGAGGCGAGGGAACGGCAGCTCAGCTGGGGTTCGGGGCGAAAAGGGCTCGAGGGAGAAAACCTCTCCGAATTGTTATCGATTGTGAAAAATCGCCATGCAATGGAAATATCGGAAAGGTACGCACATGATGGTTGTTTTTGCAGAGGCAGGCACCGCGCTTTAAAAGGTCAGAGGGAGGTGAGAGAAAGTCTCAGCCGAAACTTTGCAGAACTTCACCTCTCTGGAGAAGCCACCCAGCCCAGTGCAATCACATCCAACCCCGACTTTGGCACATACAACCCCCCCACGTTTAAATAACAGCATCAGGCTCTGTGACAGTTTGCAGTGTTGCTGAAAAACATGGCTGGGTCAAGCACATTGTGTCTCAGCACCACCTTTTCGGGGGATTTTGAACCTCCCCTTTCCCACATCGCGATGCCCAACCCCAAGTAGAAGACGGGCAGCGCTGCCCGGCCAAACCACAACTCAGCTCCTCAAAGCAGTGAACTGTAAATGAAGCTTTCACCCCTTCACACCCTTCCCCAGCAGCACCGACCCGCTTCAGTAACAGCAGAAGAGAGAAAAGACAACTTGGGTTGTACACAGATTTAAAAAACAAAAAGATTTGGGTTTACCTGGAAAGGAACCTCCAACTGGGCAAGGATGTTTTACAACCCCCACTCTGGACCTCCAAGTAGTTCAACATTAAGCAAATGCCACTTACCTAAAAGGTAAAAGAAAGAATAAAAGTTAAAGTTCACCAAGTCTTATAACACTAAGCGCTCTAAAGGCAATGGAATTTGTAATTCACTTGTAGACCGGAGAAAACACAAAGGGAAAAACTCAAGTTTAAAATACACTTTGGTAAAGGTCAGCGTGAATGGCACATGGTCACAGAGTTCTTATTTATTTCTCGCAGGCTCATTTAGCTGCTTTTCCCACCTCCCTTTCCAAGACTGAAGAACAAGAGGTTGCAGCTTCAGAGGCAAGAGCCGCCTCTTCCCACCCCAAAACTTCAATCAACCCAGAGAGCTCTTTCCAGTTTTTTCCTTCCATGTCTGTGGGTTTTTTTTTTCCCCTAACAGCAACATTGCACACCCTAGGCCACGGGACAAACACAAGCAGCGCTTCACCCTTTGCTTGCCAAAAGACCACTTTGACCTTGCCTAGGACAACGGAAAGCTCCACTCTTGCTCATCCCCATCAAAAAACCTGCCTCGTAGACGCAATAAATACGAAGACATCCCTTCGAGATACACGGGAAGCCCTTCCATTTTTTTTCCCCAGGCACCTGGGGACATGGAAAAAAAAAATCGAGCTGTACCCATCGGGCTGTTGCTCCGCAAGGCTGATGTAGGAGTTGAGGATGCCGTGACGGGGCACGTCGCGACCGCGTGTACTCTGAATTACTTAAAGGGTGCCCGGGGCTATGGACAGATGCTGCTAAAACATACAATTGAATAAATAAATGGAAGGTAACGGGAGAGGGGAGGGGAGGGATGCAATGGGAGAGCGATTGGCAGAGTTGTGTGCCAAGGTGTTAAAAAAAACCCTCCCACAGAGCTGCCTAAACCTCTTCTGAGACTCCGCTGCTACGTGTTTCAGATGCTGAGAAGATTGAACTAATAAAAAAGAAATGAGAGAACTGTCACTGCAGATTACATGGTATTTATTCCGAAATCTGCTCATTATAGAAATTTGCAAGACAAATGGGTTTTTAGCAGGAAATGGCAGCTTTTCCTTAAGTGTATAACAAGGAGCCGAATCGGTCGGCAGTGACTCCGGCTCCAAGTCTTACCAACCACCCAAGAAACACTCTCCAGGCTGAAAAAAAGCCACCACAAAACCCCCCCACTTTTTTAACATTCTCCACCAGCCTCTTCGTAATCCTATAAGAAACTACGATTAAGAAATATTTGAAGCAAGAAAAGCTCATTTGGCCTAGAGAGTTTCCAGGCGGCGAGAGCTTCTCTTGCTCCTCAACGGCACGCAAGCGGCATCGCTAACTCTCCGGATCCTTCCTTCCTCGCAGGGAAAGCCCTTCACGAAGAAGAGTATTTGTGGTCAGGCTTTAATCCCCCTGCCTTGATAAATGTTTAATTCCTGGGCCTGCCTTCGTATCTGAATATAGACTGGAGGTGGTTTGCATTCTGCCGTATCCGAGTGCTTCTAATGACATTTTGGCTTCTTTCCCAGTTAATTCCAAGTGCCTGAAACCCAAGCAGCTCCTCTCTCCCCCTCCCCACCGTGGATGCACATGCGGATATTTGACTGATAATGTACAAAGCCATAATATGCGGTTTTAAAACGAGTCTCTGCAGCGGAGTCTCAAGAAGGAAGAAGCAGCAGGAGAAGAAGGGGGAAAATGCGCCTTGAAATATTACAGAGTAGGAGCTGTCAAGTTGAAAAAGCTTCTACAAGGTTTTCAACGCCCTAACTGTGTTATTTAGCTGGGGATGAGAATTTTCAGAAACACATCAACAGGAAAAAGGGAGTTTGGGGAGGGGGGAAATAAAAAAAAAAAAGGAAAAAAAAAGAGAGAGAGGTGGCCTGTCTTATTTGCAGCTCTCCTTTGTTGGAAAGCAATTACAGCCTTACTCAATTTATGACCCAGAATGCACCCTAATCTACTTGTAAATGCGTCTTATTCACCACACAGCACTCGCAGATAGAGCCAGGGTAAATAAACGGGAGATTGTTCCTACCTACGTTGCGGCACAACTGTTAATTGTAACGCCCCATGAAACTTAATTATGCAAAGCAGAGTGGCGACACTGCAGCCATTAATGAGATGTTTGATTCAAGAATAATTTGTTGTTTAGAGCCTCGGACTTGTTTTGCCTGTCCCTTCCACTGTGCTGCACTAATTCTCAATTCGTGCTCCTTTTAATAGGGTGGCAGCGGGGCACAGAACGGCTCAGCCGAGGAGGCAGCGGGAGAGCTCCCAGGCGGGGTCCCGGTTTGCAAGCGTGCGGCACGGTCCCACCAGCACCGCAGCGGTCCCCAGCTCAGCCTGACTTCTCCAGAGAAGCCAGGGAAAGCCAACGGTGGGACATGCAACATCCGGCCGGGTAAAACGCCGGGGATGCTACGGAGCACTTTTAGACACGGGAGCGGTTAAAAGGAGAAGGACTTGGCTCTCTCTAGACCCCAGAAACTCCTGTAGCCACACCGAGACGTACACAGGCCTGCATCCCTACGTGCACAAAGACCCACACTTTGCCTCCAGCTCCTTCGCAACGGTTGAAGCCGAGCAACGGTTTGGGCTGAGCCTTCGCGTTGCCTGCCTGTGAGGAGCATTTCAGAAACCACAAATTAAAGTACAGGAGAGGATGAAGAGACCAAGAAAAAGATGATGACTTAGTACAGGAACTTGTAGTACACCCACTGATAAGGAGTGTGATAGATAGAGCTACAAGCTGTTGCGTGGAGACTTTCCTCGCTGCTCTAAGAGACTTTCCCCCTAAATGGGGAAAGGAGATTGGTAGTCAGACCAAAGTCTATTATTTAAGCCTCTGGTTATTGATAGAAACACGCTATCTTTTTAAATTTACAAGCAAGCAAGCAATTCAATTTCACCCATTTACAAGAGTGCAAGAGGTTTGCTCATATCTGTCGTGGAGATACCAGCACCTTTCTCCTCTCGGCTCACTTCCAGCCTCTGATGCAGAAATCCCCCCCCTCCAACATCACCTCCGAGCTTTCCACTCGTTTTTCTTTCCGGTGACACCCGCTCCTTCTAACTCAGGCCGAGCGCTGACCCACTTCCCCAGTTGGCTCTGTAACTACCAGTGATTAGTAGGCTTTGGAGACAACAACAGCCACTCTCAGCCCATGAATCAAGAGGATTTCTCCCCTTGCGTGGCCCCAGCAAAAGGAGGGAGAAAAGGTATTTCATGTCAGAAATATCTCCTGTTGATGGGAAAGACATCGTTGGTCTACGGCGACTGTCTCTTTTCTGTTGCCTTATAAATGCAACTCTTAAAATAGCAAGTCACGAAGAAGGTTTCAGACATATTCAAGGCTCTTGGGAACAAGCCCATGAGGACTTCGCGATTGCAGCGTGATATTGATGGCGCCCGAGATGAAGAGCAACCCGCGATCCGACACACCGAATCCCGTCGACACCTCTAACAAGATCAGGACAGATGACGAGGCACTCAACTGTGCCCCGGCAAGGTCATTACAGAGCATTAACAAAGGAGTCTTATTATCAACAGATCACTCAGAAGCATTGCATTTCCCACCGTCGCTGTTAGGAGACCACGAGAGCTGTAGTTCCTCGCATCCCAGACCTGCGGGGTTTGGGTTTTTCTGCGCAGCCGGGCTAAATATGGCCAAAGGGATCACGTCGCTCCAGGCAAACCCCCAGAAGCAAGCCAGTCCTCCTAAGAAATGCTAAAATCACAATCAGCTCTGCGCATCAAACCAATTTCTAATATTCTCCTTCCCCTTGCCTCGCCTGACCTCCTTACAGCCCTCCTGCGAAGACACCGCTCCCACCCAAGCAGCAGCCGGCCCTGCTCTTCTCTGCCCCAGCATCCGGCAACTCCACTCTCTTTTCATCTTGCAGAGAAAGAGGTTTAGGTTCCTTTCATCCTCCAGCCAGCCCTTTTTTCAGTGTAGTTTGGAGTCCAGGACAGGGAGAACTGGCTCCACCAGAAATTTCACACTCGGCTCTGTCAAAACTCTGAGTGAATTTATGCCAATCCCGCTGAAAGGGTTTGGGCTTCCAGAAAAATATAAACCATGCGTGGAGAAGGGCACCATTTGTTAAAAACATTTTGGTTTACTTTTTCTTCCCACTGTCTTATATTTCATTTTGGGTGTTACTTTGATTTTATAGAAAAAAAAATCAAAAACAATCTGACCCCAATTGCTCAGAAGTGCTACAAAAAAAACCCCTCACTGATATTCACTGAGCTCTGGTCCCGTTGGCCTAATTCTCACCTTCTCCTATTCTGTAATTTCCTTCTTGGTAACACGGTGGCTGGAGCTGTGTACGGTGTCTCAGACGTGCGCTCGGCGAGGGCTGAGATATTACTGGTGATTTATAGGGGCTGGCTCTGCTTGGGGAGCGGTGATTTACCTCGCCGTGTTTTCACAACGCCGCTATCTCTTTGGAGTCAGCTCATCTTCCCCTCATCTTCCCCTCAGCCAAGCGCCCGGTGCTAAGCGCTCGGCCACAGATTGCCGAGACATTTCCACATCTTCCCTCTTCTCTCAAGCTTCGTTCCAAGGAAGGTCGTTACCGGGCTTTTGCTCCCAAAAGCTTTAACAGCCCAATTAAGAGCAACAGCAGCACTCCAGCAGGTGCTGGCCAGAGCGTGACCTTATCCCTGGAAAGCAATTCTCTCTCAGACTTAAATACGGACCCAATTTTATACTTCGCTTATCTCCACAATGGAACAGGTCAGGAGTTATTCTTCCCAGCCTTATCTCGGTACTGTAACTCTGTCTTTTCTCGGTCCCCTTCCCTTGATGCTGCAAAACAAGCAGACCTTGTACGCAGAGGTCTCCAGGCCTCCAAAAGTACTTCTTTTTCTCCTATGTGAGCAGACATGCCCTAGTCTCTGGCAAATCCACAGTGAGCATGTCCAGCTAAGTGACCACGCTGCTCCCAGGATTGGTTGTGCAAGGACAGAGGTCTCGGAGAACTGTGTCTGCCGGACGCTCCTCACAGACAGAAAGAGGAATGGGAATGATGATACAGCAGAACCTGACCATAAATACCTACTGAAGGGATCTGTTAGGGATTTGCCTTCTGCAGCGGTTTTGTACGCACATATATCAGTAAATACTGATACACTTTCCATGCCAGAGCTGTGGATCAAGCCTCTTACGGACCAGCTCTCCTACGGACCGCGCCTCCCACCGCCCATTCAGATGCTGGAACCGGAGGATCACCGCTTTGTTTTCCATCTCCCTTCTCATCCTGCCTTTGCCTCTGTTCCCTCCACCAGAGGACACCTCCAACGCCAGCTCCCTAACAGAGATATTGAGAAGCTTAACAACTGAGCAGCGTTTTAAGAGCCTTTGAACGAGCGGCGTTATGTCGGTACAATGGCTCGCGCCGAACAATAACGTGTTCTCGCTCTCGGTGCCGGCGATGACTGTCCTCAGCACAACTGTCAACTCGACTCCCCTTGAAGGATCTTTATTAGTAATGATGAGCTAAGCAGCAGGGTGAATGCAGCCTGATTTTGCAGCTCCAGCAGTTAAGGAAAAGAATAAATCCTGTAAACACGTAATGGGTGTTGAAACCACGGAGTAAGAATAAATGCGGAATCCCACCAGGTGAAATCTTGCTTTCAAGTCCACGTTTTCCCTTCCTTGCCGCTCCCGACGTGCCTCCTGCGAGAGGAGCACAGGCCAGACACCAGCTTGTCTCCTCTCCCACAGCCCTCACTCTATAATTTGTACCATTTATATCCCCGAACGACTTCCGACACACTTTGCAAACTCTAATATGCTCTTCAGGAGTTTTGCGCAGTTCCTCTCTGATGCTCCTAAGTACAAAACCTTCCAGTGACAGTCGCAAAAAGCGAGATCAAATGACAGGTTGATTTAGAGTGGCTCTTTCTAACAGCTTGAAGGAATTAGAAGTAAATAGGAGGTCAAACAGCTCGCCAGCAATTTGACATTGGTAAACGCGGCTTAGTTAGGCTCCTCTTTTAATAAAGGACAACCACATCTTGCCCTCACCTGACTGCTCAGCAGAAGTAGAAAGGTCATTACCAGCTCAAGATACTCCAACAATAACACTTAAAACCTCTATTATTTTTAATAAGACATAGGTATTCTAAATAGTGTCCGAACAATAAACGGGCGCCATGCTACAGTGCCTGGAAATGGCTCAAAATAATAATCAAAAAATCCTCAACAAATTGGGAACACAGTATGTAACCATCCATGGCTCTTAAAGCTATGTCAGACAGTTAAGCAAAAACTATGCCTGGGCATAAGCGAGCATGAAATTCAATATAAACAGCCCCTGCTCATTCCTACTAGTGATAGAGAAAGAGATGAAACGTATACAGAACGCTAAAGTAAAATATACAATGAGCTTTGTATAAATAAACAAAAGAAACAAGATTAAAAAATAAAAGCTCTTCTATTTATATATACATATATATGTATTGCTGGGAATGAACCCATTCTGCAACTGTCTGACTTCAGAAGCTTTGGGGATGTTGATTAGGCCTTAATTCTCTTTCATCAAAAAGAGAGGTAATTAGGGACAAAATAATTCCAGTAAATGTCAACTGCCTAAGACTTGGGGAAACTCAAAGGAGGCAAAGTCATACAGGAATGTTTTGAAGCCAGCTCGAAATGAACTACGGGCTCCAAACAATTATTTGTTAAAGTATCCCTGACATAAACCGACCAGAGGCCCTGGATGAAAAGGGTGAGAAATTGCCTTGACGGGTCGCTAATTCCCGAGCTGCGGATCCCTCCTGTGAAAAGGGGATTATCAAATAAATAAATAAACAGAAGAAAGTAAACTCAAGAGCCAGGACGCTGCTCAAAAAGCCAGAGCAGGCCGCTGTGATTATTACAAACGAGCGCAACCATCAAAATCTCTCTGAAGTAGTTCCTAGTTGAACAACGTTCCAGATTTCAGATGGGAAAAGCACGGTCCGGGGTTTTAAGATCCCCACGAGCACCCAGCTCTCCCAAGCCCCTCATTTAGAGCTGCGGTTTCCACTCAGGATCTGTTTTCCCAAAATAGTGACAGCATCGCTGAAGCCCAAGTCGGTTCCCAAGTTCTCCGCACCTCAGTTTCCCATCTGGTTAATGGGAATAATAGCACAGACCCGTTTCACCGCGACACGAGCGTTGCAGAAGCACTTAGATGCCATGGTAACAGGCGACATTACACCCACCCACGCTCCCCCAGCGGCTCCGTTATTCAGCAGAAATGCAGACAGAACAGCAACCGGGCCAGAGGAAGACGTTCCTTGCCTGGAAACTGAGTTCACGCCCAACGTGGGCTTCTCCATGTACCTTCTTTACCTCCACCAGGTGGGAAGAAGAGGGGCTGACCTGTAACTCACCACACTTTCACAAAGCTGCGAGCGACTCCTCATCACGCCAACCTCATCATTTCCCAAACGCCCCCTAACCGGTCACGCCGCAGGTAATTAGAGCCCACGGCCATCAGCGATTCAGGAGGGTTGGCAAGTGAGCTGCAGTGTGGGCTCCAGACATGCCCTGGGGCATTATGGGACCACATGGGTCACGTCAGCTCATCTCCAGATGAATGGCTTAATCAAAGGTAGGACTGACAATAGAGCAGAAATTTTAGCTAGAGACCGGGCCACCCAGGTCAGCTCGGCAGGAGACAAAGAAAATTAAAAATGTCCATATTAGGTGCTATAATTTCACAGCAGAGTTTTTCTCTGGCTTCCTACCCTGTTGCAAACCCCAAAGCAAGGCTCAACTGAGCTGTCTGAATGCTTAAAGACCTTCCCTGATGCAGAAGAAAACCAGGGAGGGACACTCCTAGACCGACCTCCGGCTGGGGCGGAGGAAGAACCAGAGGCAACCAGAGACAGGCAGAAATACCTCCTCGGCTAAGCGAAGGATGTGGCTCCACGTCGCTTTTGTCATCTTTCCCCATTCGGCACCGGCAGACAAGCCTCCTTGGTCACAGCAGAAGACGGGGGCCGTGGAGAGCAATTCTGAGCCGACTCTGCCAGCAACCCGTATTTGTTGCTCCCTTGAGCGGCCGCCTCAGACAGACTTTGCTGTATTTCAGACCTGACATTACCCAGCAGGCAGTGAAAACGGGATACTCATTAACTTCGCCGAGATGGGAGCAGCTCCCACTACTGAACCCGTTCCAGCACTGGGTGTGTGTCATTTAGCAGGACACGGGGGCTGTGATGTGTCCCTCTCGCTCTTTGGCTTTTCTCTTTCCCCCCCGTTTTATTTTTCATGCGGTGACATTTGGAGGAGAAAGCCGTTGAAAGCGGCAATATTGGACACTCGATTCGTTCCCGCTCCCTCGCTGTCACTTAGTGGAAAACAAGCAGAAATTTAATATTTGATCTCGCTCCATCCTCCTCCTTCCCTTTGATCACCTCCTTTTTCTGCCTCTATCGCTCTTAGGACAAAGACACTTAATAAACGGGAGAGATGGGCTGAGGAGGTTGCTCCGCGCGGGATCCAAGGCAAGGGCATGAATCAGATTTACAAATTACTTGCTACCTAAGATTTTGGCAGCGCTGCTGAGAGATTCGAGTACTTCAGGCTATTTCAGGCCAAACTTCCCGGAGAGGGACTCGTGGTCGGTTGACAGACTTAAACAAGGTGTAATAGAGGCAAATAGTTATCAGCTCATGGATTGCCAAATACTCGGCCAACGAGTCAGTGCTCAGCTTATAACCGGTGTGCGTTGCCACCAGTAGCATCACTTACTGATGGATTGATACCAATCTACTCCTAATATCTGCAATATGTTTCTAACATCTGCTAACCACTTACTAACTCTACACCAGCTCCTGAAGAGCTATCAATAAACGTAACTTTAGGAAGAAGGGTGACCCCAGTGCTGGCATCAGAATAGAAGCAGAAACCTCAAGCAATCTCCTTTTCTAGCTGGGCGGCTTCTCTCTGCCAGAAAACTCCCGAGAGCATCAGGCAGGATCGGAGCGGTGCGTTCAAGGTCAGAGAGTCCCTAACCAGCCTCGACCTTGGGACTGCAAAGCCCTCTCCCAAACTTCAAGGTAGGCTGCATATTCCTCTTACCTCCTCCGTGGCCACTACACAGCTGGTACTCAACTTCCAACCATAAAAAATCCCTCACCTTCGTAATGAGATCGAGTGCAGTCACCTCATTCTGCAGGTGGCAGCTTCATGTGTTATGGGAGATATTTTACTCTCTCTGAGAGGTGAAAAGTGTCCCTTTAGGGGAGGCACCGCAGTGAGAGCTGTCGGGAAGATCGCCACAGGGGTCAGGTTTGGTTTCCCTGAAGGAAGATCATCCTCCACCTCCTCCGCAGCCTGCTCAACTCTCCGTCCTGCTGCCGCTCCGCAGGGAGGAGACGATGAGACAGAGCCCTGCCGCCTTCTCCTTGCCCTTGCCGACGCCCCGGTGTCATGGACAGCACGCACGCATCGCAACGTGCCGGCACCACGCGGCAGGACGCTCCCCACTGTACGGAAGGGGAAGCTGGGGCAGGCTGGTTTCACACGGCCCAGGTTTCCACGTAGCTGTGCTGCGTTCCCAGCTCAGCTCTCAAGGTCACCCTGCGCGCATCAGGAGCACCCACACGTCCTGCAGGGACGGAGCCAGATCGCAAGCCGAAGGCCAACTCCTCCAGCCGCTCTGCAAGCCAACGTGTTTGGGTTCGAGCAGAAGTGCGAGTCCCCCACTACCACCACCGTGCCCTCAATGTCCAGCGGGGACCCTATGCCAGCTCACCATGAGAGGACATCCCATTTCCCCATCGCTACTCCTTCCAAAATAAACTGGTTTATTGTCATGGAGTCATTCAATCAATCCAAGAAGAGCTACTCTTACGGAAAAAAACAACCCGCACCACGGCCAGTGCCACCGCCCCGCGCTCCGCAAAGGCCGGGGGATCTGTCGCTGTTTCAAGCCTCACTTTTTGCAGCCCAGCCGTTCGACGCGACTCTGCCAACCTCTACCACCTGCTCTGCTTTGGCCTCTGCCGCCACAAGCCCTGGGTAGGCAAAAAACGGACCCTTCCGGCGAGCGGTGGGGTTTAGAGCCGCGGCGGCGGCCCCATCAGGCACGGCTGGCTGCAATGCTAATGCCTGGCCGTACCACCGCGCCGAGTAATGGACATTGCGGCACGAAATTAACGGTGCATCTGCTCCTCGCTGCAGACGCCGGAGAGAGTGGGCTGTAATTTCGTCTCCGATCCCCCAAATAATGTTTGTTGTCGTGCTGTAATCTTGGCAATCAATGTAACAGCTGAACAGATCGTTTCGGCTGAAATATTTGCTAAACACGCTAAGACCTTGAAACCACACCTCAGCGTGCGCGTATTGTGTATGGAATTACATACCCAACTAAATAAGGACTGGACGGGGGGGGAGAAACGGTGAGAGTTGCCAGCCAATTAAAACGCAAAAACAACAACAAGGAAAGGAAAAAAAGAAAACCTTGCTCGGTTTATCTCCAGCACCTTCCACCAGCAACATCTCACTGCCTCTAAAGCAGAAAAAAACCAAAGCGTCGAGCGCTGCTTCGAGCGTGTCGCCATCCAAGAGATATCAACTGAAATGTGTAGGCAAGGCTTTCAGAAGTGGAGTTTAATGGTCACAGAAATCAATTGGCCAAACCAGCTGTACACATATTAACCTCCTGATGTCCCCCTGACTGAGAGCTGCCTTCACTCATCTCGCTATAAATAGGCCAAGCCACAAAATGGTTTTATTTGCAGAATTTAGAGAGAGTTGGCTTTTTTTTTTATTTCTGTTTCGAACCTGCCTGAAATGCCAGCTTGGGAAAGGAAAGCAGCAGAGCTAGTGAACGCAAAGCCACAGGAGACCAGGTTAAGCTCGCGGCCGTGCTACCGACCAGCCGCGGTAGCAACCACAACACAAGGTCACTGGGGACAAAAGAGAAAAGTTGGTCCGTTTTGGCCAAACTCTTGTGCTTCCAAGGTTTTGATTTCTTGGAGCGCAGCAAAGCACTTGTATAAATTAGAGCAGACATCTGATATACATCAAATTTGACAGGCCCGGGGTAAGTTCAAACTTCTGATCACAACATCCATCACAAGCACTGAGCTATTTATCAACGATTGATCGAAACAAAGAGGGAGAACAAAACCTTTCACTTCAGTAATTGATACCTGAGGACCTACAAGATCAGGCCCAACACCAACTTCTAAACACTGCGGGTTGCTCAGTTGTCCCCCAAGACTTTACCCGGTTAAAAGACCTTGCCAAATGTGGATCTTCAGGAGCCCTGACACCAAAGAAAGAGTAAAACCACCTCACGGACTGGCTCGTGCGACGACTCTTTCTCCCCCAGCCCAGCCACAACCCTCTAATACTCTCATCCAAAATCCTTGATTATCTTACTACAACAGGTAAATGTGTGAAGCTGGAAGATCAGAGATGTTACTGAAGGTAAGTGTCATCTGGAACTCTGGGTAAGCGGAGTCACTCTCTGGCTCTGCCACAGCCTTCCAGTGAGACCTCAAGCACATCACGCAGCCTCCTTGGTCTCAGCTCCCAGCGGGGTCTGGATCTCCTTCAAGGGTGCTTTGGAAGAAGCAGGTTTGCAAGCCTGGGGTGCCAAGATAGGAGAGCAAAAGGGGCAAAATCCTTTCAGCGAGACCCAAGCGGCTTTTTAATCCTCTCGGCCCTGCCAGATCACAGCTGCTGAATCACAGCACTCTTCACTTGGACTCAAAAGAGAGAGTTTGGGGTCACTGGGCACCTCCTCAGCGACCTGTCAGGCTTGATTCCTTGGCTGTAACATCCCATCCATTTCTAAACATCTCATTCAATGGGGTTTCGACCATCTGCACTGCACAGGGACCAGTATCCTGCCTGGGCTGCAAATTTGGCTTGGATGAAACCGGCAGCAGCCAACGAGCGAAGCTAAGGGAGCAACGGCTCGAAGCCAGGAGAGCTTCACGGCCACAACCACCACCTCCACCGGCACAGTTATCCCGGCGCCCGCCAGTTTCCCTCCCGAAGGGAGATGAGGGAAACCACTTTGCACGTCTTTATCACGCCGCAGACTCTAATCCGGCAGCAAGAGCCAACCTGGCTTGCCTGGATCCCTCACGAAGACGCGAGCCTGCCAACCTGCCGAGAAGCGAGCGCCTGCCAGCGCTCCCAGCCTTGGCAGCTCTCCCAAGGTGGAGAAGCAATGGGCTTTCCCTGGAGGCACCCGGCACACAAAGGAAGAGCCGGGCTTCCTACAAGACGCGCGCGGCCCTTGCCAGGGGACGCGCGTCCCCAACGGCTCCCCCGTCTCGGCACGGGGCTTCCGAGGGAGCCGCCGCGGAACCTCGGTGCAGCAGGGCTGGTGGAAGACGGGCGAGCTGAACGTGGAAAGAAAACGCATTGTAAAAACAAACGAAAAAAGACAGAATTTAGTCATTTTCCACACATTCGCTAATTACTCATCAGCTTTTCTAATGAAGGTGCAGTGCTGGGCACGGGGAGACCAAGGGAGTTTCTGCTGAAATCAAACGCTGAGTAAGTGCTGCGTTTACCAAGGGATAGGCAGCTTCAAAGCTTTCCCTTCCACTTAGATTTTAAGCATCTCTACAAAAGAGCATTGATTTTGGGTTAAATTGACTGATTTTATTCATAGCTGGTTCATACGGTGTATTCAAAAGACAAATTGTACGAGACTGAAAGCTATGGATCAGCTCTGATAATTCTGAGTCCTCCTTCCTCTTCTTTTTTTTTTTTTTTTCCCCAGCTTTTTTTTTTTTTTTTTGTTCTAAATATTTTCCATGCTTATAATTTGCTATTATTTGGCCCCTGCCTGGACAGAAAAGGCATTTTCACAGTATGGGAGCCTCTCTTTGAAGGGAAGCTATTATATTTTAATGCCAATTACAACAGAAGTAAGAATCAGACATCCCTGCCACTCTTCAGAGCCCCTGCGTAGGAAATAGCCTCTTTGGGGAGAGGATGTGTGTTTTGCTCATAGACATTATATTTATGCAGATAGTTTATTGACTCCAATTTAGCTGAAACACATAATAAACTTGCGTATCAAGCGCTCAGCGCTGGTGACAAAGATCAGCTCTGATCCCCCAGGTGCACTTCTGTAGCTGGTAAGAGAAGCGCTATATGAATACCCTTTAAATACATAACATGCCAGGAACGTTTCAAGTTATTGTACAGGCCCCAGAACGTCCTCCCAGGCTGGTTTCAGCACATCTCCTCCCCTGCCACAGTCGGCCAGCTGCAAACAGCTGGCTACAAACCGCTGGGCGGACGCGACACCTCACCCCAAACAAACTGGCCGCTGGGACTTGGTTTCCCCCCGTGGAAAAAAAAAAGAGGGATGCTAAAAGCCACCGGGGAGAGGAATTCGAGGGGAAATCGTTTGCAAAAAGCATCTGAGGTGTTACGGGATCAGCTGCTCAATTAACGGCGGCCTCATCGCTTATAACCTCGTTAAGTTTGGTCACGTTGGACATTTCCTTGCAGCAAAGTAAAGCTAAAATGGCAGCATCTCTCCACCCCTACGTCGTGAGAGGCTGCAAGACCCTGCTTTCTTTATCTAGGGGGAAAAGAAACCTAAACTCTCAAACTTTCTCGAAAAAAGGCAAAGCTTTGGTGACCCCAAAACATTTCCTGCGTGGAACCCACTGGATTGTTTCAAGGAAGGGGAAGAAAGGAACAACTTCAAACGATGCTGAAGCACAAAAACATGCAGAGCATTCGGTTCAAAGGCCCGTCACAGAGTTTCCTTCTGTTTTATTTAAACCTTTTGGGAATATATTTAAATAGATGAAATCAAAACAAAACAGTGGGGGGGTTTGCAGGGGGAGGGGTTGAGCTTCCCCTCCCATTCCCTTTTTTTTTTTTTTTTTAAGAGGAATTTTGCCATCCAGCAAATGAGCTGAAAAATGTTTTATTCACTGATCTCTGCTCAACGTGCTGAATAATAATAACAAATAAATAAACAAAAGGAGGAAGAGCGCGTGGATGCCAACAGATAATGAGAGCCTGGTGGCGATGAGCTAAGGGGGATGCAGGACAAACCACCAGTGAGAACTGGTGCCAGGAGCAGGTCCCAGTGCCGTGCCCACACGCGTGCCCCCCGATAGGCACCAAGGATTTAGGAACGGCTCCCACCGTGGCCGACATCCCGGATTAGCGTTTCCAACAAACCTTCTCACATCACCCCCCACACGCTGAGGCGTGAGGAGAAGGGGGGAAAGGGCACAGCGTATAGAGCACGAGGTCAGGAAGGCTGCTCCTATAGCTGAATTTCATACTGGTCTGATAGTAATGAAGTAGATAACTTAAAAAGAATAATAATAAAAAAATATTCCAAATCTCTCAGCACCTCGAGTATAATTCTATTCGCAGCAGCCAACTAGTAACTAGCACCGTACACAAGAGGGGATTTGGACCAGCCTAGGAGCATCTACACTCTCTTTTTCTCCATGAAGCCAAACTCTCAAGCAACCTCCTTTTCCCCAAGAGGCCAAATCCCCCTAAGCCACTTTCCCACACGTCTCGGCCGAAGCACAGATGCCAGGCACGTCTCGAAAGCAGACTCTTCTGTCATCATCTCGGGGCATCCGATGCCACTAATTGATACACGGTAATACTCTCATTTGCTCAGCAGCAAGCTGGAGCGTTGATAATTGATGGATTGGTTTGCCTTTGATGAGCTGCAAAATGAAAAGCCCCAACCCTGCAAGATTCTGAGTACCCCCCAGGAGAGCCTGCAAGCTCTCAAGCCCCCGCAGCAATCGAGCAGCAAGGCGAGGAGCTCAGGACTGAGCGGCATTGGACCTTAATTCAATAGCCCCCGTGACCGTGTGCAACTCTTATCTATTAATATGGATTTAATTGTGGGGTTGTAACTTATTATTGTCACATGCAATGAAATTAGGAGGAAGGAGTTGCCGGTTCTCCAAGGAGCATCTATGTTTGCAAGCCCAGAGGGCTTTTACTTCTGGGAGAGGGCAAACAGGCAACAACTATTTCAACAAGACACCTCTCTCTGCTCACGTCTGATAAAAGCTCTTGCTGCAAAGACCTCCCCGAAGCCGAGGCGACTGCAGGCACTGCGTTGTACAAGGACAGCCTTTGCAACGCCTTCCTCTCCTACCCTGCTTCACTTTTCTGACAGATGCTTTATTCCAGCCCGGCCTTCCTAGGACTCAGCATGGAGAACATCAAGGGAAGCGCACGCTAAGCTGCCTCACAAGCCAGTCACCGAGTATTTTTCTCTCAGCAACCTGAACAGTTAGTTATGGAGAAGAGGAGAATATCTGGCTGCGCTGCCATTAATCAAGACAAGGATTTCTCTTGGAGTTTTACAGATTTCTGACCCGCACGTCAGCACCATCTGATTCCCGAGGTCGAGGAGACGTCTGCTCGAAGGATGGCAGCTGTATGGCTCCTCTCAAACTTGCACTGTCAGTCAATCCATACTTTCTCTCAAGACATTATTGCTTCTTCAGAAACAACTCCCCCATTTGCAAGCGATGATTAGCACTCTAATCTGGGCATAATTACTCCTGTGTCTCAATTCACACCAGGAAAAAAAAAAAAAAAAAAAAGAAGAAAGAAAGGAAGGGGAAGAGCGATAGGGAGTCGATATCCCACCGAACGCCACCGTTTCAGAGCCAGTTGCCCACGAGACAAGTCGTGACAGCAGCCCCTGTCCAAGTGCTTGGGAACAATGTCACGAGGCGCCGAAGGGGACGCCGCCGCCCGCATATCTTCCCCTCATTACTGTCTCACCAGCTCAAGCCACCGGAGCTTATCGAGTTTTAAGATGCGGTAAGGTCACTGCTACCAAAGTTCTCCTTTTCATGTCCCAGCATTTGTTCTAGCTTTTTGCTATCGAGATTCTCCCATTATTGCCGTTAAATTATGATAATTTAAGCATCCTGCATTCCGGGGAAAGAGGATGGAGATACCCAGTCAGGATGCCTGCCAGAAACATGGGCTGGCTGCACCTTCTGAGTATCTCTTAATTATCTCTCTCTCTTCTAATGGGGAAAGGTCTGAGCTCAGGTGAGTGCTCCCTGCTCTCTTCTGTTTGATTCAATTCTACGGCTCATGAAATATGCTCCCGCTTCCTACAAAGGACAAATGAAATGAAACAGCCTCTTGGAAGGAGACGAACGACGGAGGATACAGGCGAAGACATAATTCAAGAGACTTTGGGAAAGTCAGGTGGTGATTTTGAAAGGGACCCAAGGAATTAATCCACGAATGGAAGTAACAAGGAAATAAGTCAATAAATTCGCCAAAGTGCCGCATGGGCCTGCAACTGGAAGTGTGATGCAAGGTGTGCCCAGGGGATGCGGAGAGGCACTGTGGAGCAGAGGGACACCGCACTTCCAAGAGAGGGGCTGGAAGGTGGATTTGCCCTGCATGCAGTGGGGACGTGGAACTGGAACGTCATGGACGTAATGGGCAAGAGCCACCAGGATTCACCCTTGAACCACCAGGATTCACCCCTTCTTCCCCCTTTGGTGAAGCCTCCACCATGGGTGTGAAGGGAGATACCTAGGATGGTGGTAGCTGGTAGCACTACGTCCACTTGCCCAACGGCAACTGCAAAGGACTATGACCATTCTTCAAGGCCCTACAAGTAGCTGATAAAGGAAAAAGGGCGTCTTTGTGAGGAGAAGATAGCTAGGAGAAGAAAGCCGGGCACTAAGTAGCATGGGTAACTGCAAGGCTCATGGGAGAAATCAGAAGAAACCTGGCAGAGGGGTGGCTGGACAGATGTGGAGTGCCTTCAGGGCAGCTGCTGTGAGCAACCATCACCCATGGAGAAGTCCTCTACAAGCATTAAGGCTGTCACTGAGGGGAGAAAAAAACAATACCTGGCATCAACATTGGCCAACACTTGTCGCTGGAGACCCCTGGAGTTACTGGACTCTCCCTGGAGCCAGAAGCGGGCCTTTTCTACCAGCACAGAGCAGCAGCCCTCGCCAAACATTTTAGTGGAGACCACTTTACCCTTTGTTTGTTCTTTGAGGTCATCCAGGGCCGCAGCAGGGACCGCAGAGGATGTCTATCTAAAGCACCAACTGAAGCCGGAGGTAATTAAATACGAGGGGCCCTCCCATTGTCAGCGCTGCGACTCTGTTTTGGCAGCCAGCTCCAGCAGAGCAGAAGAGGGAAGATTTGATTTTAATCACACAGATTTCAGGTTTTATTTTGCTCATTAAAATTTCTGATAAGGATTTAGTCTGACATTATGCAGTATTTTGGAAAAGGATGTGTGGCAGGGGAGGGGGGGGGCAGAGGGGACTGCGCTTCCTCGTGACAAGAAGATCTTTCTGCCTCCCCATGACAGACACGAGGATATGAGCAGGTGTTATTTCAAAGGGAAAGGATTTGGGGGGAAGAGGGGAGCAGGAGGGAATCATCCGCACCAAATCAAGGATCTAAGCCTTGGATTACAGAGGAAAAAGGTCCAAAGTCTAAGATTACGTACCTCGTTTCAAAGCCACCTCCCACAAGTCACAGATCAGCTACTCTCCTAATACATTTTCAGGCCCCAGGAGAGGGAAGCAAGCAGAACAAACCCAGAGATTTCTAGAGCCTCCCAACCTCCCCATATCCCTAAAGAACTTGCTCCAGAAACAGGCCGGCACTCACCCCACGGCTGTCTCCCGGTGAGGGGAAGTGACGGAGCACGGGAAACCAAATCACCATGGTTTTCACTCCTTTCTGGTACATCCTTCACTTTGGTGAAGAGGAAAGGTAAGAGCTTGGACAGTGGAGGGAGCAATTCACCATTGCCCAGGAGCCCCTTGTTTGCTTGTTGACTAGGAACCAGTAAATGCAGGCAGTTTGCCTCCTATTTCTTCAGCTAGCTTTACACAAATAGTACTCTAACACCTACTAAGCGTTATTCATCAAGAACAAGAAGTCTGCATGAACCCAAAATCACCCGAGCAAGAGAATAAACGAGCGAACAGCCGCTTCACCTGGGCTACCCAGCGCCGAGCACTTGAATTTCTACCCGTAAACACGAAAGCGTTTTGAAACGAGATGGATTTCTTTGTCCCCAAAGGATGATGTTGTTGTTCTTTTAATAAGCCTTAAACCAACCAAGTTCTGCCGTCTGAATTGCACACGAGATGAGATGAGCTTTTAACTGTGGCTCCCTGCGCGCTCTCAGTCTGTGTACCCACCAGCTAAGAAGCCAGGCAGGAGGATCTGGGGAAGGAGCAGAAATCTGCCAAACAGATTGAAACAAAATCTATGAAATACCCAGAAATTCCCAGCAAACCAAGGGCAGCCAGAACGACAACGGCGACAGGTACTCGGCCAAACATTTCAAGTGGATTTAAGGGGCTGGTGCCAGCAAAGGATCACAAAGGTTCCCGGTGCATTGACACCAGCACCCAGAGCAATACAAGATCACTGCAAAAGGCTTTGGCTCTGCCAACCACCCCACAGAGCTCCTCCTTGGATCTCCCCTCGACAGCGCCTGTGCCACGGTCGTGTGCGAGGCGCTACAATTGCCGTGTTCATAAGACAAAGAAAATAACGCAAATCCAAGTTTTTTTAACTACTTCTAATGGAAATCCGTAGCTGGGAACGAGCAGGAGAATGCATCTGAAGTGCAGCCAACTCTCAAGGGCCCAAAAATTCATCCTGGGTGCCAGTAATGGAACCACTTGATTTTATGCGCTAGCTATAGCGTCCAGCACTGGATCCATCCTTCCCACTGTGCACCACGCTGCTGGAAGCGAGTCCCTAAAGCCTGTCCTGGCCCCGAGCAACAGCGAGAGCCTCTACTCATCATTCCCACGGCCCCAGCCATCAGGTGGCTCCTGGGCTCCTTGAACTCCCTGGAGTACCCATTAAGAGAGTCAGCTCCAAGTGAAAACTTAACGCTAAGGCTTGGGCTGAGACCCAAGTTGAGTTCTGAGTAGGACCCCGGAGTCACCATGGGCCCACCTCCCTCAGAAGCGAGGGCACCTCCTCTCAGGTGCTGCAACTCATTTGTTAGATCTCTCCTCTCTTTTCTTTCCCACCTTCCACTGTCTTTGTTATCTTGCCTTTTTTTTTTTTTCCCAACCAAAGGGAAAAGAAAGAAAAGGAAATCTCTCTACCACAATAGCGTGTCAGGCTCCTATCATTTTCAAACCCTCCTCTCCCCTCCCTTTCAACTCTCCTTACTTAGCAGAGAATTTTCCTTCATTAAAATTAAGCCTCATTTCAGGCTCATCTTCTTTTCTCTCTCGCCTTTTCTCCAAATTGAATGGAACGTGATCTCCATCAACCTGGCCTCCCCTCCCTCTCCTCTTGCTTTCATAACCAAACCTTCTTCACTGTGGAAGAAAAAAAATTACCCTACCAGCCATCCTCTCCACCCTCTCCTCTTCCCATCCTGCTGCAGGCAAATCAGCCCCACCGAAGGCGACGGGTTTCCTCCCAGGAGTCTGTACGATTCCTCCCTTCCCTCTCCCCCCACACCTACCACTTTCAGCTCATTCTCTTTAATTGGGAGGTATTTTCTCCCACATAATGGAACGAGACTTTCTCCCCTCCTTATTTTCTCGCCACCGTTTTTACCTGTCTTAACACGCCTGATTTCTCTCCTGGGAAGCAGCAGGAGTGGATTTGGGGGGACCCCTTCCCTTAACCCACACCCAGCGAGAGCGGACCCTGAGGAGAAGCAACTGGACCGTGGTAGCAGGACTTTCTCCTCTCCTCCGGGTTCCTGATAACACGTGGCACCCTTGGATGGTTAAAAACTCCTTGCAACTGCTTTCAAAGACACCTTGGAGAGGACAATCGGCACGGCCAGCCTCACCAGACCGACTGCCCCTTCGCTCCACGGCCGATAGTCCGCGGTGATGACTCCGTCCCACGTGCTGATTTCTCCTCCTTTCCTCTTCCCAACATCGCTTTCTCTTCCTCACTTTTTCTCCACCAAACCCCGTATTTAACATTCTCTGAGGCTCAAGGCCAGCCGGCTCGTTAGCTCTGCTACACCTGGATCAGGAGCTGGAGACAAATTGCTGCTTCATTACAGGAGCTGAGGCTCTAATCCATTTTTTCTCAGGCTGTTTAACTTGTAAGGACAACAGATGGATACAGGGCTGCATAATGCAGACTCCTTAAGATCCATCACACAGTCTTGGAAGTGCAAAAACACAAGGCTGAGGAACGTGAAACTAGAGCAGATCTTACAGCGGTCACCTTAAATTAGGCACAAGGAGAAAATGTGCCAAGACTAGAACTGGACCGAAACTGCCAACTTGTTTTGCTGAAGATTAGAGAAAGAGCAACCTTTTTTTTTTCCCTCCACATCCCATAAAGTCATTTAATGTTTTTACTTCTCTCTCTTTGCAAAAAGTCCAGGAAAAAATTAGCTAAGAAAGGAACATAATTCTACTTTATTTCAGTTACAAAGGTGTGCAAACGCCCCAGCCTGGAAAACGTCAAGTTTTGTTTTCTGGTTTTTCACACAGGCAACTGAACTATGCAAAAGATTCCAGCAAATATATTCATTTTGGTCACAAAAAGACCTATAGGCAGCGGTGCCCTCCACCCCCACCAAAACCCAGCGCTCCCACAACACGGCAACGAGCGGTGGCACGAACTGCCAACACCTTCTCCTCACAAGACTGAGGAAAGGTACCGTGTAGGTTGACTGAATTTCTGACTCATCAGCCAACCCTCGAGAGGCGCCTTCACTCCTCCATCACTTGAAGCGCTCCCTCCCAGCAGCAGAAGGTGACTGGTGACGGCCCGTGAGCGCGACTGTTTGGATGACGAGCCTGCGGACGCCACAATTTCTCAGGTCCCAAAGCAAATTGGCGCCCGGCTGGCAAACGTTCTGCCTCGGGGCAATGCCCTCCTCTTGCTGGAGCACAAACTGGGGGCATCTCCACCCTCGGGAGGCGGCTCCCGGGACACCAGCAAGCCTTGGCAGCAAGGCTGCTCATGCAGGGCAAGGTGACCGTCCTTCCTAAACACAGCAAAGCCCCCAGGAACCACCCCGGCTTTGCAGAGGAAACCTTGGACGCCTGCCCCAACCGGTTTAGGGATTTGCTGGGACAATGGCAGGACAGCAGCTCCTACCCAGGGGCAGGCAGATGAATAAGCACAAGGCTCGCTATTTAACACACACAATAAAGCACCCCGGCTGCCGGCGTGGACGTTCGCTCGGCATTTGTTCACGTTTCCCGCTTCTTGGACTCTCTCCTGGTCCCTCTCTCACAGCTTGGAGGCAATAACTTGCCTTCTTATCTGACCCAGAAGGACAGCCAGCTGTCAGCACACAAACATGGCCTTTGTTTATCCTTAAATGAAAGTGCAGTTAATTAAAACCAGAAATCACTTTCTCTTATCTGCAGCCTCTGGCCTTTGTGGGGCGGGCAGGAGGCTCCCCGACCACGCTCACCCGCCCCGGGCTGCAGACAACAGCCCCGCACGTGCTGTCCTGATAACCCTGCCGCTGCCTGTTGCATCCTCCTCCGGGATGCCTTTGTAGGGCTGCCAAGACCATCTCCGCGCTCCCCGGCAGGTTAAGGCCGCTCGGCGCTTTCCCGCTCCCTGACCGCCGAGCTGCAAAGCCCTTGCCTTATGTGCAAGGAGTCGGACGGTCTCGGGGCTCGGGGGGGGCTAAGCTGCTGCAAAAACCTCCCTCGCAGCGCTTTGCTCAGCCCCACGCAAAGATCTCGCCCTCTCCTCCCCAGCACGGTCGCCGGGGTCGGCCGTCACCCTGGCAGGCAGCAAACGGGCAAGACCCCCCCATCACTGAGGCAGGGGGGCTGTTGCCTGCATCCAGCCCCCCCTGCCAGCAGGGCTCTGGGCGTGCTGGAAGCCCTCGCCAGCAGCGATCACGGTTATGCAAGGCAACAGCTTGATAGAGTGCGGGTTCTGCATGCTGAAAATTGAAAGCGATCGACTTCCACCTTGCGCGTAAGGCAGAGAAAATCACATTCAACTCATTGAGAGGCTTCAACAGCAGAAAGATTGATCAACTTGATGAGAAGTGACTCCCTCTCTCTCTCTGCCATCCTCCTCCCCCCGCCCTCCTCTCCTGGCGATACCAATTTCAGTGCAAACAAGGCGGTCGAAGGCCAAGAAAGGAGCTCACTTTTTGCTAACTGGGGAGCGTGGGGGACACGGGGCTGAGATCCTGCTGGAACCCGGGACGGCACTTCCCCCAGATCCACTGGCAGCCTCTTCCAGAGCCCACCCACGAGTCTTGGGGGGGCAAGCAGCCACGACTCAAACCAGTACAGTGATTCCCTTCCCTCATCCAGAGCGACTCTCAAGCCACCATCACACATCAGCCCTGCCAATCTCACCGCAAGGACTCAGGAACAGCGGCAGCAAAGGGGATTATCCATCCCAGGGCGAATTCTCTGCCAGACAGGGGAAGGTGCAACAGTTGAAGCTACACTGGACGGCAAAGCACATTTGGGGACCGACAGGAAGGTGCCCGGGGACAACAGAGGATGGAGCAAGGGGCTGCATCTCGCTCAGGGGAGATGAGGAGGATGGCCAGGGTTGGGGGACCAGCGTCACCCACCCGCAGGCAAACTGCTCCCCCCCTCCCCTCTCACCTCGGCCGGCACTCGTGGCTCTGCCATTTACACGTGTCACACCAAAAATCTTTCTCATTAAGTGGAAATTGAATTTCGTTAATTAAAGCAAAAGAAATCAATTAACCTTATCAGCAAACAGGAGCCGTTTGAACGGAATAAGGAAAAGGCTTCTCTCCCTCGAACCCCAAAGTCTCCCCTCGCCGCTCAGAGCCACGCGTGGGGGGCTCCGAACAAGCGAGACGGGGACTGCGCGGGAGGCAGGGAACCACCGACGAGAGGAATCGGAGAGGAAAGGGATTTCAAAGCAATTATCACCCCCAAGATTTACCATCAGGTTGACAAGCTCTCAGAGTAGCCATCACTCAAACGTAAGGATTCAATTAATTTTAGGGTGTTTTTTTTCCCTTCTTCCTCCCAATTCCCCCGGTAGCTTTGCACTGAGTAGCAGAACGACTCCGGTGAGGATGGAAGATTTCAAATCAAACAGAGCAGGGTTATTTTAAAGGAGATAAAAGCATCTTTTCGGTGCGTCCTTCAACCGCTAACATTTGGTTTTTTCTTCCTTTGCTGTACGCTTCGTTGGCACAGCTCAGAGATACAACCACGCGGCAATTTTTGTGAGATGGGAGAACCCGGGACACCCTGGCTCGAGTGCTTTTAAACTGACTAGGAACATTAGTCAACATCTTGCATGGGGGTTTTATTAGTCAACATCCTGCATGGGTTGTATTTTTTTCCAGCCATGTGGGACCAGCTTTATTTCCAGCTCCTCCTCGGTGAGCTGAGTCTGTGGGACCTCGTGCTTTACAACACAACCCTCCGCAAAGGGTTAGGTGGGAATGAGGGAAGCTTATCGCTGCTTCCCGTGGGCAAGGATGCTCCAGAGAAGAGTTGACATTCAGACTGCTGGTGGAAATCTGCAGTCTGAGCATGAGTCTCTCTTCCAAGCCAGGCAGATGATCTCAGCTCTTTGCTGCTTCAGGATGTCTCTTGGGGTGGATGTTTCCACCCAGATCTGTTCTGGCCAATCTTATCTACCTCTAAAAGCTTAAGCTGAAGGAGTCCTTTAATATCTCATGCTCTCTACGCAATAAAAACATCACAATAATAACAGCTCCTGCTGAGCACCCTTAATCTGTAGATATCCAGGCACTTTAAAAAGGAGCAAAGCTATTATAGTGAGGGGACGGAGGAGAAAAGAGCAGGGACACAGGAAAATACAAGGATTTGCACAAGGAAATCAGCAACCCAGGCAGCATATATCCTGGTCTCTCAAACCTCCCTCGGAAGGCTGAGCTTACAGCCCCAAAAGCAAAGGTACAGCACCCAAAAAGCAGCCAGGCTGCAGAGACGAGGAGTCAGAGCAGTGCCCACCGAGGGCAGATGCTGTGAGCAGGGAGAAATGCTCCCCACTTTCCTCCGTGCCCCCGAGAATGGTGCTTTTCAAGGCTGTGGGCACTCTCCCCTTTCAGAGGGGAACAAGAGGCAGAGGTGAGCCCCCCAAGTTTCTCATCCCTCAAGGGAGCATGGGGTCATCCCCCTCCACCACCTCCCAGCGCCTCTGACCTTCCCACAAGCCCAACTTCCTCCTGGCACCATTCCTCACAACCACCCCAAACCAATGCCACCCAGGGGATGTCCCCTGAGGACACCCAGCTCAGAGAAGCCATTCGCTTAGTCTCTGTGTCCCCTCCCAAAGCTCCAGCCAGCTGCAGAGACTCTCAGTCATCCGGGCAGTGGGTTAGAAAGACCTACCATTGCGGCAAGGAGCCAAAAAAGCCTCACACGGTCCCAAAATTGCGTTACATCAGGCTCTCCACACTACTAAGCACCCTGCTCTGCCCTGCGCCTTTTAAATACCCAGCAGCCCCCTTTCAAACCCCTCCCTCCTGGAGACCAACACTTAGTACAAGCAGCTGAGTAAGGGGAACACACCTCCAGTGAAGAGCAGACACCCACTTGCTCCCAGCTGGGGGCCAAACACCCCCTTGTGCTACAGGGAGGTGGTCACACCGATCCCCTGCGGCCAGCAGTTTGGAACAGTAAATTCCAGAAAACTTTTCCTGTCAGGTGGGTTCACACAAACCCTGAGCCCAAGGATGTAAAGAAGAGCTGGAGGTCTCCCCGGGGTGACTCCGTTTCTTCCCATGCACCGGGACGCTCAGATCCCCCACGCGAGACGTTCCTCCTGGGACCAAGGAAGAGCAGCAGACCAGGGAAGCCCAAGAGTTCGCAGAGAGCCTTTCCTGCAGGCATCTCATCAGTATGAGGAACGCTACGGCGGGTGCAGGACCGAACCAGCGTGTGTTTGCGGCAGCGCAGACAAAAGTAGGGAAGAAAAAGATGCAAATATCTCCGGAACGTGCCCGGCAGCCTTTTGTGCGAGCACATTAGAATACAATACAAATGGGACTAAAAAAGACTCAACAGAATAAATACCGCACTTATAATAGGCCTCAGAGAGAGAAAGAGATTTAATGGCAACATATTAAATGTAAATCAACACAAAAGGTAACTGGGAAGGGAAGAGATATACCAGCTTAGGGATTATAGCACAAAGCTGTAATATTTACTCACGAGATTAAGGCACTTATAGGAAATGAAATATTGTCCTTTTGTAATAATTCAATCCCTCGCCTTTATCCAGGAGGATTGGGCATATCAAGCTATTTGAGAGACGCAGACATAAATTCACACCTATTATTAGCGGCGGGATGCGGCCCTGGCGCCTGCGTCTGTCACGGCTGCTCTACAAGAATTCAACGTTTTCCAGGGAAAACTCACCTTTGAGCAACTAAAGACTTCAGAGGTGGGAGCAGCTGCTGCCTACACAGCCACACTGACACCCAGCAGCACCAGAGCTGCGGCAACCAGTGATTTCGGACTGCTTGGACAAACCAGAAGATAACTGCTCATCATTCTGGGAGGATCTTTTCCCCCTACAACCCTCATCCTAACATATCCTGGGGTCTGTGGAGCTGCAGGACCACTAGCTGCCCTCCTGAGCAGCCGGGTCTGGAGGATGCTAAGAGCAAGACTGCTCCCACATCCTTGTGGGGTGGGTCAAGACCATCACCTCGATCCTCAGTGCCTCAGTTTCATACGCAGCCTGGGCGCGTTTCCCTGCGGCCTGAGAAGCTTTGAGGGTATCGGACAAAACATGCTTGAGGAACGCAACGTATCTCACATCACCACACAACTGTTATCTCCCAGTTTACTCTTTTTCTTTTTTTCCCAGGCAAAAAGAAATTTATCAACTCAATTTGATTTCTAGGTACCAGGTAGAGCTGGCAGGCAATAAAAAAGACAATCTTCTGATTTCTCAACCACAAACCTTTTCCTAAACTAGATACCTCAGCTACTTACGTGGCTTCAATCTCTAAAGCATCTTTAGTGCCTCACAATCTTTAATAGACCTGTCCTCTGCGAAAAAAAAAAAAGTAGGAAAGGGCTATTATCTCCTTGATACAGGCAGGGAACAACAGCTAAAGTCTGCCCACAGCGTTGTCTCGCTGCATTGGGGACCCGCCCACAAAAAACTTCAGCGGGGCAGTGCCAGGCAGCGTGCCCGAGGTGCTGCGGCCAGGCAGGATTGCTCCTCAACTGGCTTCTGCAGCCTGTGGAGAACTTGGTGCTGCCAAACCGAAAGATTTCCCGATGGCTGAAACGGTCAGCGTAAAGGCAAGAAAGAAACAAACAAGCAAAACACCCTGAAGAAACAAAAAAAATATATAAAAAAAATGAGCAATGCCAAAGGAGCAGTAACAAACCCACAGAAAAAAAAATCCGAAACAAAGTACATAAAAACAAACAAGCAAAACTAGACCCACAAAAACAGGAACAGGAGGGAAAAAAAGGCAAAAAGAAAAAGAAAAAAACATGGCCTGAAGTCAAACAAGTCCTCACCATCCTTTACGCCAGAAACCAGAGAGGCAGGAAAGACAGACCTCGCCTCTCCTAGACCTGCTGGCCAGCACAGCACAGCTCGTGTCTGGGAGAAATGTCCCTTTTTCCTGCATTATTTTTTTAAATAACCAGCTCCTGGTGGAGAAAAGTAGCTTGGCACTGGTATTAGCGATGCCGCACGCGCTAAAATCAGCCTCCAGTGAAAAGCTCCCGGGTTAATTCCGGCTGACGACCCACACGTCCCCGCAACGGCCTCTTCAGGTACCACGGCTGCGGGCGTCCCCTCCCAGCGTCACGAAACCCAGAGCACCGCGCGCCGCTGAAGTGGTTAACGCCGGTTGGAGTGCACGGGGAAGCTGACAGACACAGTCCCACTCTGCTCTTTATTTAATAATAATTATCCGGATAGTAAACGCGACCCCGCTGGTTTCGCTCGCTGGAATTTTTGTGTTGTTTCCCCAGCTATGGCAGTGTCACTTCTCCCAAGGCAGCCTCCCCTACTTGGCAGAGTTAAATTGCATTCTGATTCTATTAAATGGGACTAAACGCCTTCGAAATCAAAGAGCAAATATAATTTAAGTGCCATTTGGGTCTTCCCACAGGTCCTCAGCTGTTCGCTCAGCAACCAACCTGGAGGAAGCTGCCTGGTGACAGGGGTGTAGTTGAAAAGGAAGCACACAGCCAGGATCTGCAATACAATTCCCTTCCCCAACACATCCTTTATGCAAACTCATAACGCACCGCGGCTACAGCTCAAAACGCTACGGCTGCTCTAAGAAGAAGAGAGGAGGAGGAGGAGGAAGAAAGCCGAGTTAAGATGCAGCCAGGCCAGGAAGGCTGGGAAGAGCGGCAGGCGTCGTGCCATCGGGGCGCCCCAAGGAACGGGAGGCTGAAGAGAAGTGGAAACCCTGCAGAGCTCACCTGGATCTGAATCTCAGCGTGATGCCGAGAGCAGCTCAAAGATGCTGCGCTCACCAGAGCGCCGGGAGCCCGCGGACTAGCACAGCAACGCCACCCTGACCCTGTTTTTACAGCCAGTCTCGGGGGCGGCGGGGGGAAAGGTTTCGGCGCGGCTGGCACGTGAGCAGCTCCTTGGGGGAGATCCCAGGGAGATTCCAGCGGAGCGGAGCTCGGCAGGTGGGGAAAAAAGGGGGAGAGAAGCAACTGCACAAGCAAGAAAAAACCTATAAGCAGAAAGTTAAGGCGGTAAAGAAACCTTATGTTGTCGGTAATGTATTGCAATTTCCAAGCTGGTTTTTAAGGGCAGGGAACTCAACAGAAGCAAAAAGCACTTAATTAAGGTTTTCAGAAACACCAATTGACTTGAGGTACTTTCATACTCCCACCAACTACCAAGCAGGCAGGTTTAAAGGCAAAGCGCAGTGCGGAGAGAGGAGGGCTCCTTTACAGCGCTCGGTATCAGGTACCAAACCGGGAAAAAAAAAAATCTCACTTCTTGGCACGGTGCGTCAGCGCGCTGGCTCCAGCCGAGCCAGAGCTCACCTACAAATGAGGAGAGCTGCAGCCAGCGCACCTCTGCGAAGCGAGGCGGCAACCTGCCAGCCGACAAAGTTGCTTCTCAGCTCCTGCCGAGGAGAGAAACGGTCCCGGGCACAGAGCTGGCAACGGCACAGAGGGCAGAGCCGAGCCCAAACCGCCGCATTCCCACCAGTTGGAAGGAAGGGAAGCAATGCCTCCGTGTACGGCAGATGTAAGGATGCTAAAAAGGAGGAGGCATAATAGGGAGCACAAATCGGGCAAAGCTCATCCCGAGTTTTCCAGCGCAGGGGCAGAGGTGCAGGACGACTCGCTCTTCAGCTTCCTCAGCACGAAGCCACAAATAGTTTGGGCCCTTGCTCGGGTGGAAATGACTAATTGTAGTTTGAGAGAGAAGCAAATCATCACTCCAATCATCCGCACCGACTCCAATAATAGCTGATCTTCCCGCACGGATCTGCCACGCGGCGCTCCAGCCGCCGCCGGAGCCTTATTAGGCGGCGAGCGCTGTGCAAAGGTGCCGCCAGGACAGAGGCCAAGGTTGGGGCCCCTCCAGGCCGCAGCTCCCTCCTCCAGCCCTAAAACCCCTGCGAGCTGCTGGCAAACAGCACCTATTTGCAGCAAGAAAAGCGTTAGAGAAAGATCTCAGCAGCTCAAACGCTGTTCGGTGCATACAGGAGCAGGCTGACGACTCTCCAACAAACATTCCTTGCTGCTCAAGAGGTAGCTCGAATGGGCAGCTGCAGAGGCTGGAAATGAAGGGGTTTGTGGAGGCTCTAAGGACACAGAATCAGCTGCCAGATCCTCCCCCCATGGGCTTTCTGTGCCAGGCTTTGGGGAGAGCCACAGAGCAAGGAGCACAATTTTGGGGGGGAACGCAGCCAAGGGGCCAGCATCGCCAGCACCTCGAGGAGCTCACCATCCTCAGTGGTTTCTCCAAGCCTTTATCCCCACATTTGGAGGTACTCAGGTGCTGCTGGCCACCTGGAGAACCTGGCAGGGGTTTCCTAAGGAAACTCAAGGGTCAGAAGGGATGGAGGAGAGCAGCCCCAAGCTCCAGGGATGCTGCTGTAGCCTGAGGCACCGCTCCAAGTGACGGCACAAAAACAATCTTTAGCTATTAGACTGCTAACCGGCACCCAAGGCATCTGGCAAGTGTCACGGACCTCCCTGCCGTCTCCAGTGCTACGGGAAGAACCACAGCTCCATTTCCAAGCCCGTCTCGTTTCCGTAGCAAGAGCAGCCGAAGGTTTTAAAACATTCAACACTGCCCAACCAGCCTGGGCTGTGGTACGGAGCTGCTCAGATCAAAAGATCTCCGGCTCAGAAGATTAAAAGGATGGGTAATAGGATGCAGAGCTTTTCACCTCTAGGTGGCTGGCCCGGTTTCTAGGTCAGGAACATGAAAAAAAATCATTTCTGCCGCAGCAGGGGAAGCAGCCGGCTTGGTTTCAGCTCCTGCCTGTCAGCTGTCCCCTTCTGGGGGACAAACAGCAAAGCCCCAGCTAAGGTGGCTCCACTTCACCACACCAGCCATCCGAGACGGGCTGAAGCCACAGGTCGCAGCCCGCCACACGGCCACCGAGGAGAGGGGATTTGCAGAACGGGATATTTGGGAGGGGAAGGCTGCCCTGAAGCCCACGCCTGGAGTAATCAGAGACGTCCTCTGCGCGGTGCAGGAGGACCTGCCTGTCGAGGGACGCTCCAACCCTCTCCGTGCAGCACGGCGCGCACGCCCCTGGGGAAGAAGCGCCGCACGCCGAATTCACGCCTCGGCTCCCTCCCCAGCCATTCGCGAGCCCGAAATTCTTGGCTGGGCCGGCAATCTGGCACTTTCTGCCGGTGCCGACGGCACGTTCTGGGAACGGCGTTAAAAATAGCCCGGCAGGCCCGCACCCTTCACCGTCACGACTCCCACAGGCACGCTTTTCAGCTGTGCCCCCTTTGCTCTGCCTGCTGCGGGGAGGGTGCCGCAATGCGGGCGAGTCGCCGGTGCCGCCCTCCCATCTGATTTGCAAGGAGAGGTGGGCAACAGATGGAAGGAGCTCTTCATCTCTCCTCTCCGTTTTTAACCCCGCTGCACGCGGCTGGGAAGCCGCTGTTGAGGAAGAAGGCGGCGCTTTCAAGAAACCCACCTTCAAACCACCGTGGCGGCGCTCGGGGATATCTTTAACTCATAGAACAGAGGGGGAGAGCAGCAGGACTGCGTCTGTAGGCTGGATCCAACAGGCTGGGCTCCAACGGTGTGGATGAGAAAAGGCTTTTAAGAATTTAGAGGAGGCTCTCATCATCTTGGGGACGAGCCATCTGTTGTCACAAGGATGATGTCATAGTTTCTATATCCTGTACCAAACGTTTCTGCCGCACTGAGGTTAAGCCAGCATCTCCATTCCCTGGAGTTTACCAAAGGCGGGACAATTCCACACGAGCTGACTAAAGACATCGTCAAAGTGTAAGGGCAGGAGCTTGAAGAGAGCTCTCAGTTGGTCCCTCCATTCAGATTTTACTCAAATTGGAAGAAGATCCCCTCCTAAAATCCCGCCAAGTGTCACCTCATCCAGCCTTTGCCTTCTAAATATTAGGTGCCCTGTCAAGCAAATCCTCCGGGTTTCCTCAACTGCCAACAGAGAGGTGCAAACAATGAGCAGTAACTCTTGGGTCACACACATCTCTCCAGTGGCTACAGAGGAACCTGGGCATCTACCACAGGCCAGACTTTGAGGAGGCTAAAAGCAGGTGCCGTGAAGCTAACCCTAAGTCACCAGAGAAACCACGTCGACAACGAGGTCCTCCAAACCAGCGCATTTATAACCGGTACCATTACACCTGTCTGAATTTGCAAGCAATGATTTACGAGGTGGCAGGGAAAAAAAAGGAGTTTGACTGGGCTAAATCCTGCTGAGCTGCAGCAGATGGCTTGCGGCAAGAGCGGGGAAGGAGGAGAGAGATCTCTACGCAGTTACGAAAGGTTGCCTCCTCTTCTTAGTCTGCTCCTTCCCCACACTCCTCCTCTCCAAGACAGAGAAAAATATGCGGGAAATATTCCGGTGAAATCCCCCACACGGCGCTACTTGACTGACTCCTCTAAGTTACTTCACTCCCGTCCAATTTATCCTAACTTTGCGAGCAAGCCGCGGCCCACCGAGAGCAAACTTGGCCGGCTCGTCAGCGTTCACATCACGTAAGCCTTGCCTTGCCGCATCTCGGCAAGAGTTCACCTAGCTCATCGAGGAGACCTCACGCAGCTCAGCAGCGCAAGGTGAAACCGCGAGGCTACAAAGCAGCGTGGATCAAACCCAACAGAAATATTTCTGCCGAGCTCCGTGAAGTGAAACCGCCAAGCTTCTCGCGGCTTTACTTACGACTGGCAACCTTCCACGGTATTAATAANCGACGCTGGCCGGGCTCCATCCCTCTCCCGCATCGTGGGGGTGCACGACGGGACCGGCTCCACCGTCGCCGGGCTGACGCACGCGGCGTCTTGCCTCTGTTATCTAGCCCAGGGCAGAAGGGAACGGCTGCAACTGGAAGAGGAGCAGCATCACTAAATCCGGTCTTCTGACTTGGGTCTCTCTAGCGGCTTGTTTCTCACGTCGTTTATCTTCCCATTTCAATACATAACTGCTTTTCAACGTTTCTGTTTTCAAGGCCTCGAGCTTTCCTCTCTATTAAGGAGAAACCCGCCCTCCCTGCTTCGATGACTCCTCCATCCTGCCCAGCCTGCTAATGGAAAGTGGTATCTATGGAGGGTAACAACCTCGAGGGTTGGATAAACCACACAACTGCCTCCTTTCCCCCTTGCACTGAAGCTCTTCCCCATCGCAACGAGCTGCAAAAGCGGACCGTGAAAAAAATATGTAAGGAAGCCACCCCCTCAACACACCCACCCACTCCTTTTCTCAAGGTCACCCTCAGTCATTTGACATATTTTCCTCCAGCCGACTCACTGGCAGCCAAAGCCTTGTTTAAGAGACAAGAGCAGCCTTTCCAGGAAGGAAACAATTTCCTCGATGGCGAAGGAACAGAATTATCCATTTGGAAAAACGGCGCCTCGTCAAGCTTGACACGTACAACAAAGGCAGCCATCCTCCGAGACTGACGGAGGCACAGCAGGCGAGACGCACGGAATCCCTTAAAACATCGTTCGGAGCTATAAAATATTCACCATAAATTGCCAAGCCGCTCGGGACCCAGAATTCAAAGAAGGGAGAAGAAAGCGGAGCCTCAGCAATGACATTCGGCTCCCGAGCTCAACTTTCTCCCAAAGCCCCGAGGAGAGATGAGAGGCTGGACGCAACGCTCCGGCAGCGACAATCTCCCTCCCATCCCGTGCTTTTAATCAGCATCTCCCCCAGTACTTCACCAAGAATATTAATATCTTTAACCCCATTTTACTAGGCAGAGAGAAATAAAAGCTGTTTTAGAGAACAGCTGCCTCTCAGACATCCGAGTCCAGGTCTCCATCCGTTAGGCAATGCTTCCCAACGACAGGGATAAAGTATTGGATGAGGAGGCAGAAGATTTCCACAAAGTCCCAAAGAAAAGAAGCGAGAAATCATCATCTTATAGATGGGGAAATTGCCAGGTATTTAATTCAAGATGAAATTGCTTCAACAGGGATATCAGTCGGGTGTTTGATACCGGGGATGGAGCCTGTTGTCTGCATCCTGAGCTGAAGGTCAGACCAGTTTCTCCTCAGCACAGGTCGAGTGACCAGCCACCCAGTTACCCAAAAATTATTTTCCCAGTCTATACTTGCACAGCACCCTGCCCTAATAACGAGGTGAGGCTTCCTCCATCACTCAGAACATAAATTCCTCAGCNTGGCACCCTTCCACGGTATTAATAAACCCCGTGTTTCTATGGCACCTTTCATCCCGCCGCTCCCTGAAGTCGCAGCCCTTTGCAGAGGGGCACGTCGAAGGGCGCCGGGACGCAGCCACCTGCGGAGCGCGCTGCTCCAGCCGCGGAGGCGGCGAGCGA